>CM067380.1:61667594-62047594 GCA_034510155.1 Eucriotettix oculatus
AAATGACTAACAACGGCAATCAAATTAATATCGCCAAGTGTTCGTTGCTTTGAGTTAAAAATTAGCGAAATATTTTTAGCTGTGCAATGTTTAATTTTATCCATTTTAATTCATTATCCACCGATCGATGGACTAGTTCCTTTGTTTTCAGTTTGGAGCATCACATTGTTACTTAAAATTTCTTTTTAATGTTTTTCTTGTTGATGAATGTCACAATAAATACTGGATATACACCACAGAAGAATGCAAAATAATATACCCAGAAACTGCAAGACTTCTTACGAATGATATGGATATTAGTACCACTGAGTTAACAATATTCGTTACGTTTCTTGTAAAATAATCAACGAGTAGTAGTATTTTATAATTCTGATGTCGGTCTAGGTCAAATTTCGAGAAATATTTACGACGGTCCTGCTTAAAAAGCCGTGGGAGCAATTAGTGCGGATTTACTGTTAATTTTGCAGCGAGAATTCGGCATGAGAGACGGGATTAGGAGTAAAGCACTTCTCCGCTCTTCATTTGCCTTAACTCACGAAACATTAACCGGAGCAATGGAACACCACGAGACTGATGACGTCTCTAATCTGTAGGCGATGAATTGCTGACTCTCACAGGCATCTCAAATATATGCTCGCTGTGCTCACTTTTATAGTTTTATTCACCAAGTATTCTAGACGCGAATACTGAAACCATATTATTGTGTTATTGTTTTCATTGTGAGTTCGTGGTTTCGGTTATTATGGAATAGTTTACATGCCAAATTTGGAAAATAATGCAACACTCTCGCCTTTCGTGTAGGGAAATTATTTTGTACATTTAAATCAGATTACGTCTAGGATATTTTCCAATGCGATGCTACATCGCACTATATTTCATTAAATGTTCGGGGTCGTGCACATTCTCAAACACAACTAAAATTAAAGTAGCTTTATTACAGACCTGGATGTCGGAAAACTCTTGGAATGTCTTGGGAGTTTCCAGAATGAAGTGTAAAACAACAACACTGCGATTCCTCGTAGTTGGCAATTACATGGCCTCAACGTCGTGCAATATTCATGAGGGCCCCAAGGCTATTGAGGCGAGCGCATTTTTCTGGGTCCATTAGAAAATCACATGGTGTGTACAAATAAATTGCGTGTGCTAAATCGGAAACTAAACGCAAGCGAAATAGTATTTTTGCGGCATACATACTCATCTCATAGCAGTGAACAGAACGATTCAAATTTTGAACATTGTAGCCGGGACGTGTAAAATGATGTAAAATATCAATGAAACAACCGTGACGTAGTCGTTGCGGAACACTTCGTGAAATTAACGATTAAGTGTTAATTAAATGAAAGATTTAGAGTCGATAACGAAGTAATGATAACATATTAATAACAAGGTGCTGTCATTAACGGAAAGGCTACCTGACGATTTAGAACAAAGCTACTTTTAAACTAATTAGTATCAACCATATGAATATAGCTTCGGATTAACCATTAAAAGGACGGGTACTGAAATCTTCCAGAGCTGCCTCAGACAGATGCAAAACGTCAGGGTACAGAATAGTTGAGCGGAATCAAATAGAGTTTATCACAGCAATCATTTTTAGTTTACTCCACTGTCCAATAGATATATAAATCGGTTCATATATACTTTTGCTAATATATTTTAATTAGAAGAAAACAATAGAAAAATGTCGACCGGCCCCAAGACTCAAACCCAGGAAATCCCACTTTCCGGGATTCTGGTCTTCTACAACGAGCTGTACGCTCTTTATCTGAGCTTCAATAGAATCATTATTCTCCCTTTGACTTGAATATATTTTATTTTCATGTCAAAGGTTGAGAGTTTGACGATTTTATGCTTGTTTTCGTTGACTCCCGAATGCTGAGTTTTTAATCTCCGGACACAGTTGACAGCCACGAACGAGGCCATGAAGCAACAGGTTCACAAAACCAGGTTGATGACCGATCGTTTGGTCACTACTTTGTACGATAAAGTAGTTGAAAAAAGAAGAAAGGTATATATACTTCCCCTTTAATTAATTTGTACTTCAGAAGTGAATAACGCATGAATTTATTATACATGTACTTGTTATGATAATCAGTCCAATGACAGCTCTGATGCAATCTTCCATGCTAACCTATTCTGCGCAAGCCTTTTTATTTTTTCATATCTACCACATCCCACATACTTGCTAATATGCTTAGCGTATTCCATCCTTCGTCTCCCTATTCTGTTCTTAGACCACACAATTCCATCTAATGCTAATTTTACAAGACCCTCAAATTTTAAGACGTGGCTTATTAATCTGTCCCTCTATGGTCAAACTTCTCCAAAATGTTATCTGTTCCCTTATTATGCTTAGAAATTCCTGGTTAGTTACCCTATCCATCCGTCTGCTTTTCAGCCTTAACCTACAGCACCACATTTCGTAAGCGTCTATTCTTTTCCTGACTTGAACTCCTATTGGTCACGTTTCGCACCCATATAACGCCATACTCCATACGAACATTTTTAAGAGGAATTACTAATATTCATACTTGCATTAGCCGTAGGAAATTCCATTCTTTTTGCGAAAACCTTCCTTGTCCGTGCTATCCTACTCTTTATGCCTACTATATTTCTACCATCCCTAGTCATTATGCTGCCCAAGTAGACGAATTCCTTAACTTCTTTCAAATTATCCCTTCCCAATCTAAGACCCTTTGTTATTCCACTATTTACCATATAATATAATTATGTTGTTAATTATAGGTTAAATGTGGTCCTTACGACCAAATTATTAATTATTGCTTAAGTCCTATGTATCTTCCACCGGGCATCTGCCCATGTGTAGATTAAATACATACATACTACATTCAATCACCTTGGTCTTCCCTCTATTAATCCGCATGTTGTAATCTTCCTCCAGGATCACGTTCATGCAATTTATTATGTTTTCCAAGCCTTCTTCTGATTACCCTAATACCACAATATCATGAGCAAACCTTACGGTTTTTATTTCTTCTCCTTGCATTTTGATTCCCTTTCCATATACATTTTTAACTTTCTATATATACGTTAAAGAGCATGGGCGACAGACTGCATCCTTGTCTTACTCCCTTCTTGATAACTATTTTCTTTTCTTGACCTTTAAGTCGAATTACTGCCGACTGCCATCTGTAGAAGTTATGGATGTATATCTTTCTCGATATTTTAATCCTGAAATCTTCAAAATCCTTAATTGTTTGTTCCAGTTCAAAATCTACAAATGCCAGGAGCTTAGGCTTGTTTTTTCTTATCGTATCTTCTAAAATTAGACGCAGAATCAATATTGCTTCTCTTGTCCCTATATTGTTCCTAAAAACCAAATTGATCTTCTCCTAACTCACATTCTATTTGACGTTCCATCCTCCTAAATACTATTTTTATTTAACTCACTTCAGGTGTAAAATTATAAGTTAAATATCATAAATATATAATATTACGAGTAGAAAACGAAGTTTTTCTTGGAGTAGGGAACAAGATTTGATGCCAATATTTCCAAAATTGGAGTGGAGAAATCTCGACCGAAGCAGGAATGAAACCCAGGACCTCTCTACCTTCCGAGCTTAGGATTTGTTTGAAGGTATTTCTTCTGCAGTTGTATTTACAAAATTTCACATCATTAAGGGCAGAATAAAACGAACTTATTTTTGACACTATATATAGAAGAGATAAAGTTTAAAATATACTTATTTATTTTTCATTGTTTTGTTTTCATTAATCTCTTTATGGAACTTGTGATTTCATTTAATAGTTTAATATTATATATATATATTAGATTTTTCCTTCTATTGGAAACGTCGCATAGCACTATTTGAAATCGCTTAAAACATTATGAGCGTGGAACGAGAAATCCTTTGGAATTTGTATTTGCTTTGACTAACACCCTGTAAATATGATTAATGTGAAATCAAAGGATGGGAAAGATTTGTCCTTTACTTTTTAACAGCTTTTCTCGCTTTTTTAAACAGCGGTGATTTACAATCATAATAGGTTTATAAAATTTGATTCAGCTTAATTCAATAAAAATTATTAATCTTCACTAAGGCAATTACATAGGCTAGTGTGAAAGCGGGTAAAATTTGTATTGCCGTTGTACAATGCGGAGAATCAGTACAAAGCTTTATTCGGGAGTAATTTCCGACTGTCGAACAATATGCTACGAAAGCAAAATTTTAAATCAACTGCCCATTATTTCGTTGGTCCCAAAGAATTTGAAACGAGAAACGAATTAAAATACGCGATGATGAATCGAAGTACGCGTATTTAGAAACCCTGACTTTAATTATTTATGATTGTGGTACCTGATTCAACCGCGTCTTATTACCATTTTCTTGTTAAAATATAATACGAGATCTCAACATGATGCTCATTGCCTCAGGGAATAGAGTTACGCGTAACATGTTATATCAGTTTTCTGACTAACCACATGTTTACTAAATTTATTTCATCAGGATATCATTTGAGTACTTTAAATCGTTAAATATTCTACATTCAGTTAGCATAAAAAATTAATTTGAAGAGATAAAGTTTAAAATATACTTATTTATTTTTTCATTGTTTTGATTAATCTCTTTATGGAACTTGTGATTTCATTTAATAGTTTAATATTAATAATTTCTTTAGGTTCACTAGACACATTATACTTGCAAGATTCGTTGGTGAAAACGAAAAGTACTGATTTAATTATAGCAAATAATAATGATTCAAGCTGTTGAAAGTTTTTTTCTAAACATTAAGCGTGAAGTACCGTATTATTTAAATACATTTAATCGTTATTGAATTCATCTAGACCAATTATATGAGAACTATTCATAATTCAGAAAACATACCAGTCGCTTTTCACAGTATTATCGCTTTTAGTGCTTGATCTAAAGCAAATTTTATAATTGGTGTCATTTCTATTAATAAAAGTCTATAAACGTTTCGTTAATATATAATTCAACAAGTGTTCATTGGGAAATAAAACGACTAAATTTTCTTGAATTACATTTATCGAACGAAGAATTCAACAGATTAACAAAAACCCTCCAACATTAATATCATTATATTATTTATTCACTTTATATCCCCTTATTTATCCTTGATAATAGGTTAGTATAATTAATCGATTTTAATTTGGATTCATTTCTATCTTCTTCTTCTTTGGTTAACAGGCTACATGAGGGTGATCCTGAAACAGATAACTCCCCTTGAATAGCATAGGAATGGAATTGAAAAGGGGGGATGTCGTAGGTAGAGCAAGGTAGCCAAGGGTTGACTAGGGCTATGGTCTATGGTTTAAGGATCCT
The DNA here is from genome assembly GCA_034510155.1 of Eucriotettix oculatus. Classification (NCBI taxonomy): domain Eukaryota; kingdom Metazoa; phylum Arthropoda; class Insecta; order Orthoptera; family Tetrigidae; genus Eucriotettix; species Eucriotettix oculatus. The sequence continues at coordinate 61,672,901 of CM067380.1, forward strand.
ACTCGGTGATTCATCTAAAGAGATGCAGGTAAAACTCTAGAAAACCTGCATCAGGTAGTAATGACGGGAGAGGAGTTTGCTGTGGGGTCGCAGCATTCCTTTCCGCGTGTCTCCACCAGTTTTAGGAGGCAGTTGGCCGACTGACCCAATGGGATCAGCGGACAACTCTTGCCTTATTCCCAAGGTCTCCGATCCCAGTACATTTACCTCCAAATAGTTGGAAAGTGTGAGAACTTTGAAAAGAAAAACCCAGAGAGAGTACGAAACCTTCCCGACATAGTCTGGAGAGAAATGCCTGCAAGAGAAAACTCCCACAGGCAATTCTGTTCTTCATTTCTGTCATTCAAAACAGTATTTATATTCCAATCAATACATAAAGCTCCTAGCATCTTTATTTTATATAAATTATTTTCATTTTGTAAAATTTTTACTTTTACTCAATCTATCTCACGTTCTTTCACTTTACACATTTCGATAAAGTCATTACTTTTAGTTTATATTTCAATTTTTTTATCAACATAGGAGTTTGGCCTATATACGCTGTCAATTTTTTTACAATGTATTTCATAATTTTTTTCTTATTAACATTACCTACTTTATCTTTCATATTTTATACTAGAGTGCCTATCTTATTCATAGATTTGTAAGTAAATATAAACTCTTTAAAACCAAATTTTAAAAAACAACCAATTAATTCTGATAACATACCATAATAATCTATACATCTGGTACATATAATTGTTCACTTGTTATATCTTCTTAATTATTCCACCATTTTCTACAATAGTATTATCATCATTTATACCTATATAAAAAATATAACACGTGTCGTCTCTTATTTAAGTCTTCAGGTATACTAAAAATGAAGGAATGGAGTGAGGTCTTAGAACAGTTTTTAAAACCATGTATTGTATTTAAATTTATTTTGTAGCATATTACCAAATGTAATTTTTATCTCAGTAAACTTGAAGTCTCAAACGAAGATGAAACGTGGCATATTTCATCTTTTGAATAAAATAAAAACTGACAAAGAGGCAATTATAATTCATTTAATTCTTTATTTAAATGTCAGATAAACTATTTATTCTTATCGTTCTGTAATTTAATTTAATATTCTATTAACAACATTTATTATATTAGTACAATTTCTGCATTTATTTCATAGGTTACTCAGAAACCATACTGCATACCAATTACTAATACCTATTTTAAACAATTTCGTCTTCACTTCATTTTTAAATTTTATATCAGTTATTTCCATAGCCGTATTGAACATATTAAACGTAACATTCTTTTTAATATATTCAAGTTGCCACGAATAATACTGTCGCGAGTTAATGGATTTTTTTATACCATTTCGTCAAAATCATATTATTTTTCATAGTAATATCATAGCAAGAAAATTCAGTCTCCAATTCACACGAAAAACGTTTTATTGACATTTGTCTTGTGAAAATATGAATTATTAAATTGTGCATTTTAAGTTTCCTTAACCACGGACCAGAGACAAAGGCAGGGAAGTTAATGACGGAATCTTCATTCATAAAAGTGTAATTTTTTGTCAGTTTCGTGCGTTTTTAAGGGTGTATTGCTAGCATTTATATTCATCCGACATCAAAGGTAGTTTTCGTCGCGCCTCAGCCTTCCGCCTTCCATCTAGTTGAAGCTCCGAGCTTCGTCGTAAGCTTCAGCACTGCCGAAGCCAAGCAGGCTTCTTAATAAATAACAACTTTCTCCCAGGAGGCTCGATATATAGACATCGAAATACAAAATGAGGTACATTACCTGAGTACCGTCTCTTTCATAATGTCTTATATGAAGAATCAAGCGAAAAAATCCGAATCTCTGGGACGGATTCAAAGCTCGAGGTTTCTTATCGTGTGCACGGCTTTTTAGTGATTGAACCCAGCTTTCAATAAAATATTACTCAGTGATTGCGCCATTACGCGATACATGTGAGTATACAGTAAAAGGTGTTTCGAAATTTTCTTTTAGCAATATTGAAAAACTATTTCTCAATAAACACACAAAAAGGTCTTATAGTTCGCATAGCCGTAAAAAGGAACGTAAGGTTGATAGGCTTTACCCACACATTCTTAAAAACAATCGTTAATTTAATTATCAAAAATTGGTACTTATAATTACCAACTTTGTTAAATGAATTAAAAAGTATTAGACCTCACGCGAAGGCAAAAAATTCAAATTATTGTAATCTTAAACTTCCTTCCCTTGATATGTGTCCTGTATATCTTCCTTACAAGTAAAACCAACCGAGCAATGTAAAAAATGATTCTATTAACAACGATAAATATTTTTAATAGTTTATTTTACGTGTTTTTTTATTATAATATATTTTGAAATATTTTATAGAACTGTCAGGTTGTTTATAGACCAACAGAATTTAGTGTATTACAAATTTATCGATCAAAAACACATTCATGTAAGTTGTTTTAAGTAATAGATAGCGTAATTAAAAAAATAAATAAATTCAATTGAAAAATAATCATTAATGTAATAAATTGTGCAAATAACAAACAGTATAATATAGTTTCCTGTAAAAAATTAACAATATTTATTTTTGATAAATTTATATAATGGGAAAAGTAATATTTTTCTATAACAAATGTTAGAAGGAACAAAGTGTAAACCAATATAATATTTAAATCCGTTCACAAATTATCACCGTTCTTTCAATTTAACAATAAATGTTACAACCGTAAAGTAAATATGAACATTATTTTTGTATTAAAGTTACAAATCTATTATAAATTATATCAAAAGTTAAAAAAAACATTGACTATAAATATTATCAATCCAGTTGAGAAACCGGTACATTATTTAATTCTTAGCCAACACGTGATTAAAGTTGCATCAAAAAGGCCATTCTTGAATTTCCTGGGTTAAATATTAAAAGTATAATTTTATTATTAGTAGCCAATAAAGCTAAGCTTCTAAAGGAGCCGCAGTTTTCCCTGCAGAGCCTCTTCACCGGTGTTGGCTCAGGACTAAGAAGCGGGCGTGACTTGCTTCGAAGTCCTTAATCTCTCCTGCAGCAAGCAGTGACCGCCGAAGCTTACCTGCTTGCTCTTGCAGAAATGCTGTAAATCTGCAAAGCGCGGAAACAATTGCGGCGGGCATATGTGTAATAAGCCAGCGCGCCGCCGATACGCTCTCGTAATTTATCGTCCTCTAAAACGGCCCTACAACAGATATATCAAGTTCGCAGAGCCTATACGTGCCTCAGTAATACGCAGTTTTTCACGTTTAATGGAGTGTAGGTGAAGTGCGCGCTGCACTTACCGTAAATTATATTAGGGGGAGTGTGAGGCAGTCTTGTAATGTGGCGTAATTACTTATCTATGGGACGAGGTTCTTCCTTGAGATATAGGCTGGACGTCTATTTATCGCATAAAACCCCTTGCTTTTCATTAGTTTTACTTATCTCTACAGTTATACCGACTGTCTTCGCCAAAAAGACAAATATATTCGTGTGCAAACATGTTTATCCTGTACGTGAGATTTTTCAAAGAAATTAATATATAAACACAAAATGTTAGCATAAAATCGTTCTGCAAATTCTACTTCTTATATAGCTATATTTTCAAACTATGATCGGTTTTTGGCAAATGGCCCATGTGCCAGTTTCCAAAATATCGTCGGCGTATTCCTAACCTTCTCGATGCTGGGTTCACACTCACACCTATAAGTCCATACGTGGCATCCAATGACTGTACAAAGTCAGTTTCGTTAACGCCAGAGGAATTATCTTGCTTGTCATTGATCCAAGAATACACCAGTGATCAGAAGGCGTATCCAGAATATCGGTTTGATATAACGATTGTTCCGCGTGGGGGAAAAATTCTCTATGGTGGCTTAATTGACTGCCATAATCGGAGGTACCTTTCGTGATCCTTAATTCTTATCGGCAGGCCGGTTTCCTACATACTACTGATATTCTATAATTAAGGAAAAATTATCTACAAAACAGCGGTGTATTTCGAAAAAATGAGACCTTTACTTCTAAACACAATCGCCACGGATCTTAATACAATTGTTCCAACGTTGAGCAATTTTTTATACGTGATGCAAGTAAGTGTATGTTTGAGTCAGTTTCCTACAAATTCTTTAACTTCCTGCTTGTTGCTGAACTTTCATCCACGCAATTTCTCCTTGCGTGGGCCAAACAAAAATCGGCGGTGGCCACATCAGGGGCTGTTTTTGTTTGGTTTCCTGGGTCAGATTAGAAGTATGAGGGCGAGGATTGCCTTGGAGCATCATGTCTTTGCGATCTGCGACGGTTTTCTCTCATTGTTGCCTTTACTTTATTCATCAGCATGTCTCAGTAGTAGGAACTGCTTATTATACGTTGATCTTCCAAATAAGCACAAAGGACGGCACTTTGGGAATCCCAAAAGACGATCAACAAGGCTCTACCAACTGATGCGTTCTAAATTTCTTCCGGACCGGTGATCTGGTGTGCTTCCATTCAATGTTTTGTTTTTTTGGACTACGGTTTGAAATGTTGAACACAAGTTTCATCACTCGTTATATCCTTGTTTAGAAAAGGGTTATGTTCATTTTCATATCGTCATTTCAAGTCTGGAGACACTGTTTCATTGCGGTGTTGCGTTAACTCTTTCGGGCCCCACCTTAAACATGTTTTGCTGTACTTGGGTTTACTGATAACACTATGAACTGTGCTAGAACTTACTGCAACTTTATTTGCTATATCTTAAAAATAATTCATCGGTATTTAATATGGTTTTCAAACGATATCGTAACAATTCACCTGGCCGGCCAGGACGTGACACCTAAGTCACATAAGTCATATTTTAATTTCGTATTCACTATTTAATATTGTATCAATTATTATAACAACTAACAATCATTAAGAAAAAAGGTTTTATATAAAAAAATAAAAAATTGGTGACTACAAAATATTTACAATAAGATACAAGATATTACATATAAATTGCGAATAACACAATGCTAGAAGTGAGAAGAGGTAGACACTCTTAGAACAGAGATATAACGATCACCAAGGCACATACTGACTTCTTAGATTTCTTCCAGGACACCAATTTCTACAATGAAATGAAAAAGACTGTGAATCACAACTGGAGAAGAATGGTTAGCAATCGTGGATCTTCTGATGGTGTCATAGTGAGGGCAGTCAAAAAGGATGTGCGGCACAGTCAAGGCGGTGTTACTCTCTGAGCATAAAGGCTGAGCAGACCTACAAAAGAGAAATAAATGCGTAAGGCTGGAGTGAAAATATCTGAGTCTGCTGTCTTCCCGAGATGTCAAGTGGAAAGGTTATCTTTTTAAAAGACTACATTTCATTATAGAAGATTCCTACGTTTTTTCCTTTTCTTCCATTAATCCAATTTCCTGTCAGGAGGTTGATGCCCCCATTCATTCTTTCTTTGAACAAGTACGAAGGTCCTAGTAATTAATTTGCAATGAGGCCACCAGTTTAGCGACGTTTTCGGAATGCCCGCATGAGCCAGGATCTAACAGATGGTGATTTTTTGGTTGTTTCTTTTTATGTTTCAAAAAAAGTCCCTAATTTCATTGACGCAATCACTTCTACATCCATGATGGCAGAGTGAGTTGATCGCCACGAGAGTCTGTCAAAATATACGTGACATCGGATTGGTGGTATTTGCAATATTATAAAGCCATCAGTGTGGTCATACAATTTGGTGGATATTGATCCATTCGGTTAGATTTGTATGCGGAACATACATAAGAAATGTAAAGCAATTTACACACAAGCAGTGCATTTTATTTATAAGAAGGAGATAGGTTAATCCATTTGTTCGGTCTATTTGGCGTCAAATAATTTGTAAATTTAATGAAGCACTCTTTTAAGTAATAATTATTTATTATTAGCGAAGTTAATAGACTTAATTTTCAGTCCAATATTTATTTCCCGTACCATTTTTTTATAGCATGAGAACTTTAGAAATTTTGCTCGTCACCATTCTACAAACGCCTGTTAAAATTCAAATAATAGAGGTCAATGACATGGTAAAATTTTAATAGGTATTTGTAGAATGGTGACGAGCAAAATTTCTAAAGCTCTCGTCTTGTTAAACCCCTCTGAAAAATACATTTTGGACTGATTAATCACTCACAATACATTTAATGTTGTTAATAAATACGTAAAAAGTTACAAGTGACAATACACCAAATAAATAGGAGGATGTCCGTAAGGACGCAAACTGTCCAATTTTAAAGTTCATGATGATAATGGTGTAATTTACAAAGTGACTATTTATAAAAAGGAGAATACAAATAAAGCTGTATTAATAATATTGTTCTTTTTTAGTTTTTGTAAATTTTATTAGTTTAGAACAAGTGAATTATAATATATTCATTTGAATGCATTTAAAAAATTTTGTTGCTACGACCCTGTTTAGATAAGAGTTTTGTCAAGAAAATTCTAATTAAAGCGATAGTTATTAATACTTCAATTAGTATAATTGAATAATTATCGTCCAGAAGTTTAAACGTTTACAATTGGCCAACATCTATTTGAACAGAAGTAAAATGCTAAAATTGGCTTCTTCGAAAAATTACGAATCTGTTAATTTCGACAAAACAGGAAAGCCATTTGCGTAGCGTTTTGACCTTTCACGTCACTGCCTAAATCCTGTAGGATTTTACTCATCCCTATGGATATGCAATGGCGGAAAGTTCGCCTACCCGAAATCAATAAGCGGCGCTATAGACGCCCGCTAACATTTTTTTAAAAAGTATCGTTAATCGTAAAATAATGTGTAGCTCGATGGCAAGACCTTTTCTTATGTAATTATGTTTTAATTATTTTACTTTCGAATTATTTTGTCATTTTCTTTATTTTTTCAAATATTTATACATAGATTTCATTACCGTCACCTACAGTAGTTTACTAATGAATATTCCTGCACATTGTCTACTAAAACTTATGATAAAAAATTCATAATCCATTGATTAGCCTACTTTCGCAGAATGGGTTTGGTTTATTTATTTTTGTGAGTACTTGAGAGGCATATGACGTGGGTTGACAGGCGGTGAACTGATTATTAAGGATATACGAGGATGTGGTCTGCGGACATGATGGTAAGGTGGGTTAGGATGTGCCTGAATGTTAAGGGGGAGGATGAGGTCAATTGGGAGAGTTCCTTTTAGCCGACGGAAGCGTGGAGATGGAGGAGGATTGTCATGGAATAGCTGGATCGTGGGGTTTGGGTGATTGAGGGCGCTTTTAATTAGGGAGTTTATGGATTTGGATGTTACGGAATTTACTTTTGGGAGTTTCATGTTGTGGTGGATGACGGAATTTCTAAGGTAGCAGGGAGAGTTTGTAATGGTGCGTAGGATTATGTTTCGTTTAGTATGGATTTTGCCTGTTGTTCCCTATATGGACGAGGCATAGGACCAGGTGGGTTGTATTATGGAGAGGTATAGGAGGCGTTTTGTGCTGATGGCAAAAGGGGCTTTTCAGTTTAGTAGGGGATATAAGGTTCCGGAATTTTAAAATATGTAAAATTTGCTTTACTATTTCTTATATACTCCAAATATTAAAGTTAGCTTGGCGTAACGTCGGTATATTTGCCTTAAACGGCAGAAATCATCGGTCCCAACTACAAATAAAAAAGCATCGCCCTGAAGCCAGCGTTTACTATTCCGGAATAAACCTATATAAAATGATATAAGACATTGTAAAACTTGTTAATTGACTGAGCTTTATACACAGTTAATGAGTTCCTCGAAAGACATAAGTAATGACCTCAATATACGATTAACTTGCTGGAATTCCGTAACAATCGAGTAAATATGTACAATGCCTTCTCTTCATTGAATTATACTACCCTTGTGTTTCCTCCTTCCATGTATGTACGAAGTCAATAGACCCAAGAATTACCGCTGAAGCTGCTGAATGGAAGACAGGATCAGTATAATATTGCGCGTAGAGTTTTTTAAATGATTGTTTAAATAATTAATTTAAAACAAATTATTAAAAATTAAAAGTATTTTTAAAATGAATTAAAAGTAGATACATTGACGTGCCTCTTTTACTTTTCTTCTCAGTTACAATAAACCGTTCCGTTTCCGATACCTAAATTCCTAATTCGCTGCCAACGCATGAAAGGGTACGTCATTGAAGACGGAAACGGAATTGATATTGAAGAGCTGACCAGTTTTGAGAAGTCACAAACCGAGAAATAGCATTAGAGCGACAGTTTAATACACAAATTAAATAGAGGTGATAAATTGAACGTGACGCCTGCATTTTCGTTACTCGCTGGCTGGGGTCGTGTTTTATTGGGAAACGTGTTTACAGGTGGAATAAAACTTGCATTGTCAGGGGTACACGGAGGGGAATCTCGTACAGTTCCTATGGGAATTCCTTCCTTCCTGTAGATCGCTCGTGATTTATATGAAAATTGATAACAAATTAATCAAAGTGGCACAAGGAAGGCGTGCGTGAAATCAGAAATACAATGGGAGCCGAGAATAAAGAGGAAGAAATGCCACCCTTAATAGAGTGATGAATTGCGAATACATAAAACGCACGGAGAAAAGACGGAATAAATGATGGAAGGCGGAGTTGAAAGAAGGCAGGTGGCGGCAATGATTGATAACCTACGATGCTACAAAGCGGCGAAGATTACCTTACGATAGAAATACAGAAACAAGCGTCTATAAAGCAATTCATTGAAAATTCATCATAGCGCTTTATACTTGCTTCCGACGCTGTTGGAATAAGAAGCAAGCGCTCATAGCTCTAAACAATGTACCAGGAACAGGAGCCACGTGCCAGAACAAAGTGCCGCAACCTAACATTTTACCCTTTGTAACATCGAACCACTTTCCTAAATTCTTTTTCCACCGTCGGTTTCCAAATTGACGTCGAATATAAGATGGAATTGTCGAGGACATAAGATCTTCACACTCGATTTAGCTTTCACTGTTCCTCGATTACTTTAGGGATGATTAAATAATCGAAGGAGACTATACCATTTAAATAGAATGCTGAGAGGATCAATGTCTCTGTTTCCTCGTGATAGATTCCCTTTAAAACACGTACGTTAAGCGGAGACTCAGAAAATAAACACATTTTTTAGTGAAAGTAGTTAACATGCACTATTTTATGATGTATTAAACAAACAGATACTTTATAGTGCGCAAAAGCTTTGGGATATAAACATAGAAACCTTGCCACATTTTGGCAGTTTTTCGGCATGCAATTTGTGCTTTGTCCACTGACATAATTAATTCATAAAAATAGCTTAGATAACTCACAGTTATTGTACGACTGTCAAGCAAATAATAACCGCATGTTGTAGTCTCATTTGTTCTCTTAGTAGGCCATAGCATAGAAAAATTTAACTTCTAATCTATTTTCAGAGTAAAACACTTAAGACCAGCTCAGAAAGGTCATCAAGTCACAAATAAACGAAAGCCCTTTTTTTCTGAATACAACACGCACTACACCTTTACCTTGGAACGTTTTATTGTCTTATTAGCCATAAAATGAAATATCTACTGCCGTTACACGGCGTCTAACGTATAATGCACTTTCAATACTCTATTGAAGAATTCATGGAATTTAGTGCACCTAAGTACCTCTACATAGACATAGTGCACTGATAAGACACTAATTTATTAGTATAAGACATTATCAATATTATATATTGGGTACCAATTGTATATCCTGTCTCCTCTTTAGAACTTAACACTGTCTTATTTTAAGCAAAACTTAATCATATGAATGTAAATTGTATTATAGAGTTAATAGTAATTCAGCAATGATAAAAACTTATGTAAAATCGCTGATCATCAATGGAATATGATTTAACACGAATGCTTTCCTCCCTTGCGCTATTCTAAATATACGGAAAATTCTAAATATAAATTTCCAAAAGTCGTACTCCGGAACAAAACAGCATTTCACGAGTCTCTCCTGCGACATTTGATGAAGTGATAATGATTTAACCATAAACAATTATTTTTACAGGGTATCTGAATGGTTACATGTGCGCAGGGTCAATTATTACTGTACGGGACAAAACATAATGGTCTTTAGAAGGTAATTGGGTAGTATTATTAACGGAAAATGTTTAAGTAAGCGATTTTTAATAAGGCATCTTTGTGTAGATAAAATTTATAATTTAAGTTTTTAAGAATCCAAACGAATGGTGCTTTGCGTGCTGCATTGTGGAAGGGTGCTCAATTTTTGTAACAAGGAGTGTACATATTATGAATATTTATATATCAGCTATTCCAGTCTTCATTACAGAATATAACCTGATTTTCCGTCTCATTAGGGAAATAAATCAAATAAACATAATATATTTATCGAATTACTTGTAATTGCCGAGTCTCAAATTAATTCCTAGTATTCCTGTTAATACGTAGTGTGCCTCTGCTTTGTACAATGCCCATTAACATTGGAAACTACTAGCGATGCAGTCTATTCTCTGCTCAAAAAGAGGAGTGACATGTGTTGGGAGTCAGCAATGTTATATTCGGCACTTTAAAGCAGATAGTGCGCTTGTATCTGGAGCGTTTAGATAACTCAGCGCCATTGTAGGGATGGGAGACAAAAGCAACCAGCTAATGGATGTGTGCACAGTGGACTTGCTTATGGACTTCCGACAGCAGTTCTCACAAAGAAGAGCACTGCAGGCCGCTACTTTTATCTTTTTCCCGTGCAGAGTATCAAAGCGAAAAATTGGAACGAGATATTGTAGTTTTTGTGCGACAACGGCATTATGACCGCGCGATATTAAACGCTTCATGTATACTATTATAACAGGCGCGTGGTTCAGTCCGACTTGTTTACTATTGCACAATTTCGACGGAGATTTTCTCTTGTGATAACATCAGGAAAACGCTTAAAATCCCTTCTACGTGGAAATCAAACAATTTTGCGAATGTATTGTATATTTACAAGTATTATTATTTTTTACAGGCATACCGAATGTAGTCACTAATTCATTTTTTCAGGCATGCGACAAGTTTCAAGTACTGAAAACTACACTATTAATCATATTAGGAGCTAATTACATCGATTAAAAATAGCAAAATAATTTCCATGCCAAATTACTAACTAATAAATATATAAATACCTATGTTAAACGTAACAAAGATTCAGAAGAAAATATATTTTCTATTAGGTTGATAACGTAGCTTGTATTTATGTGACGGATCACACAAAAAGGAGGTTAAATAGAATGTATCAGAACTAAAAACAACTGTTGATTTTTACCAGTGGTATTTGAATGCGCTAGTATATTTAAGAGGTTCATACAAAAACTCAACTATCCAGCAGTCTTGAGGACATAAGGGGCGAGCATGAGTCCAAATTTAGACCAAATAACTTTCTACAGACGTTGGTCCTGAAATACACAATGTCAAAAAATACTATAAATGACGCAAATATTTCTCTATAAACTCAATAATGTGACGCGTATAAATTTTAGTTATATATATATATATTTTCTAAATTGATTTGAAATATTAAGCATTCTGAACTAAATTTCCACAAAGAACAGATCCTGAGAAGTTCGCAAGGCACCTTTCTTGGGTAAACCCGGTAAACAAAAACAGTCATAAACTTGAAGTCTGACTGGCGCCTGAGGTGTCTCAGTCCTTAGCCTGAAAGGATTTTGCGACTCGATGAAAACTCTAGGTCAACCAAGGTCATAAAAGTGGTTGACCCAAAAGGTAGCTAGGATTGGCCCCTTCAAAAGTTTAATTTTTGGAGAGGAAGGGTAGGGACGCCAACCCCATTGGAGGACCTGTGGAAGATATAAACAACAGGGGACCCAATGATGTTTTTAGGAGAGGTGAGTTCGAGGTGGGAAGGACCTCGAAAATAAATTCGTAAAAGAAGTCAGAGGTGAGAGGTCAGAAAGGAGCTAGCGAAATGGAAATTTGGCTGGTTTTAAGGCGTCATAGAGAAGATGCGATTTGGCTCCGAGTGTCACGAGGAAACGAAAGTGGAGACACGTTTCCTGAACCACATCAGAGGCCTACCTTTCACATGCCGACCCGGAAGCTGCCTTTGCGTGAATTAAGGATTGCCGGTCAGCTAGGAAACGTGGAGGGGATGAATGCAGAGTAAGAAACAAAATGCAATAATCTCTCACTCTGCTATGTGTATAAACACGTCATACAGCCCTGAGTAAAATAAATTAAATTTACTTAAGTCTCTTGCTATGTTATTTCTTAGGCAGATAAACTCATTGAAATTAATTTCTAAATATTTTAATTTGTTGAATATTTTATATTTGCTAATAATAAAATTGTTTTAAATGTCAAAGTTGATATTTATTAACGCCCACACATTTAAATATATACTCTAAATTCTTTAATATATTTATAAATTTAAAAAAATTAAAAACAAGTTTACAATACTACCAAGTTAATATACAGGGAGTCCATAAAATAATGTCCCCGTTACAAATCTGAATAGTATCAACTAAAAGCGTTGTAGAGTATCGTTTCACAATTAAAGAGTAACTCAAAAAGTTTTAGACAAGCACTTGTGTGAATGACAAAAGCATCTGTTTTATTGCAACGTGGAATTTAGGAGGGGGCGAGACAACGTCGCTAGGTGACGTCAGGCCACTAACATAAAGGATTGTTTCCCAAAACAACTCTGTTATCAACTTTTCCCCCCTTGTACTTTTATATAAAAAAAGATCGTGTCTTCGTTCCGCCATTACCTAATTATTTTCCAGTGATGAGACATAGAACTGAAGATGCTATAGCTTCCATTACTCCGGAAGTGTTAACCAAAGTGTAGGAAGAATAAAAGTTCAGGTTAAATGTGTGCCATTTAACTAATGTTGCATATGCTGAACATTTATAAGAAAACCTAGGTTAGTTTAACTTCAATTTGATGCATGATTTGTTGTAAATAGTCTAAATTAAACTAAATTGAAACTAGGATATTCTTTTATGAAGAGACTACATGTTTAAATGTTATGAATTAGGTATATCAATTGGACAACCAGTATCCAAGAGAGAAGCCTTAGTTTACTTTAAGTCCTGTCACTCAACATTAAAAATTAATAATTCACGTTGATTCCGTAAGATTCGTTTGCCTGCTGTCAAATTATTTACATGCAGTTAAGTGATGTTTTGTGAGAATTTCATTCCAGGTATTAAATATTGATTGTATGAAACACTTGCCTCTCTGTCTCATATTTAACTTCTTTGTCCCAAAAGGTTGACGGGAAAGCAAACGTGCAGAGAAATGTTTGCGTTTCTTCTCCACTTTACCAAAGAGCTATATCACAAAAGAACCATTTTCAGACTCTAAAAATAGTTCGCCAATATTGTCAAAGATATAAGATCTTTCTTACGGATTCTAATTATATTTGATTTACGGTGACTGATGAACACATTCGAGATGATATTCTGGTACACTTAAAATAGTAATGTGATTCATACAACAAATAACAATAATTTTGAAACTAAAAATTCCAATTGAGTCCTATAAAACAGGAAAAAAGACTTAGTTATAAGTTTTTGGGTTAACAGGCTACATGAGGGTGATCCTGAAACAGGCAACTCCCCTCTAATAGCATAGGAAGGGAATTGAAAAGAAGGGTGCGGAAGGTAGAGCAAGCTAGCCAGTGTCAATTAATTTCATTTTACTAGGTTGTCTCTTTGCCGTGCCTGAAAGTATTACCAAAATTACATTTTCGGCGTGTTTTATTTTTCAAAGTTTTTTGTTACAATTGTTTATTACGCTAATGAAAAATCTGATATTTCTGTGATTAACGCCATATATTAGTATTACAAAAATAAGTAGTTGTGTATGATTTTAGTACTTTATGTGGTAAATTGAAATATTTGCTTTTTGAGTTAAGCAGAGTAAACTAGGCAGATGAAAGAAGATTATCGGAACACGTAAGACCAAGAATAGACACAACTGATTTTCGATAGTTATAGGGAGAATTTTAAATGGCAGATCGAAACAAATATGAGGTAAGCCCAGATCCGGTTGACCTAATGAATTTAGTGACAACGACAATCGGTTTAAAGCCCATGTCTGGATTTCTAGACTGTAACCAGATCTAACGGGGTGCGATACCCAACGGAAGGCAAGACAATAATTGTAATGAGGAAAATGGAAAAGTATTACAAGAAAAAGTCGAGACATAATTGAGACAATTAACATGTAGATGTGATCGTGTCAGACAGTACTTACCGGTAGATGTTTTAATACATCGAAGCAACGCTGACACCACTCGCTTAATTCACACCATTCGAAGGTTTATGTAACTAAGTTTCCACAACTAATGCTGACGATTTTTTTAGTTTTATCGGAGCGGTTTTATTACAAAGCAATAAATCTACAAACCATTTTTTCATATATATTATTACGATTCTGTATACATCTTTAAATCCGAAATTCAGTTTAGTATTTTATATAATAAAATCGGTTAAATTCTTAAATTTTGTAAATAATTTTAATTGTTAAATATGTATAAAAGTATGGGGAGACCAATGTTTCAAAGGAAACCGACTTCTTTCAGTGAAGATACTAGTGAAAATTTCATCTATTTAGTTGGTATACCTGTAATTGTTAATAGGTAAGAATGAACATCGAAAAAGCGGCATTTATTATGTGATAGTAAAAGGTAATTGTTGTAGTCTAAAGTATGTCTTTTTGGGGCTAACAGGCTACATGCTGGTCATTCTGAAACAGGCAACTCCCATTTAATGGCATAGGTAGGGAATTGAAAAGGGGGGATGTGGAAGATAAAGCAAGGTAATGAAGTCACGTTGCGATCAAAGCGCTTGAATCGCAACTTGACCCGGGCGAAAACCCGAGAATACTTTAAGCAACATATACGCCGGTAAAACCTTCGTTCTTTGATAAGGTAACCAAGGTTTGACTAGGGCCCCCGGGCCAATTTGGTGTTTCACCTAAGGAGATGCAGGGAAAACCCTAGAAAGCCTGCATCAGGTAGGTCGGGCATTGGGTACTATTCTCCAGAGAGTACGAGGCATTTCCGACGGAATCAGGTGAGCCACGGAGTCAACCTGGAGAGAAAATGCCTGCGAGAGAAAACTCCCGCGTCAGTATATGCTATTAGCTTTG
The DNA here is from genome assembly GCA_034510155.1 of Eucriotettix oculatus. NCBI lineage: Eukaryota > Metazoa > Arthropoda > Insecta > Orthoptera > Tetrigidae > Eucriotettix > Eucriotettix oculatus. The sequence continues at coordinate 61,688,016 of CM067380.1, forward strand.
CAATTCGATGATAATTTCAACAAACATAACTGTTGGGGAAAATTAAATTTATTTCAAAATAGCGATGTGATGTACCTGCGGAAACCACTTTCTTTGTACCGAAGGACGATCACTGGTACTTCACTTTATAATCGCCGAAAAATGCAAAGAAGCAGAGAGGGAAAGTGGAGGCATTTGAAGAGGCAGTGATAGATGTGCGGCAAAGAGGAATTAGTAATCGGAAAAGAGCTTGAGACCATGGCCCAGAGAATTATTTCAAGAAAAATACATAAAAATGCAAAAATAGATTATGGCCTTAGTTACATCAGGATGTTGTACCAGGGGACACATTGCAAGGTTTAAATTTAAACACTATTTCTGTTTTAGAAGAAACATTGAAAAATACTAGTTGCTTGCCAAAGGATTATAGATATCCGTAGTATATTATAATTTTGTGATATAAAATACTGTAATTAACAAAAATTAAAGAAAATTATGGCCGCTAGTACAGAAGTCTACCCTCCATTTAATCATATATTAGCAGTATCATGTATTTAGCAGTATATGCTCCAAATTAACGAAAATGTAATCAGAAAAATCAATTGTTAATAAATTTACTACTTCCTGTGCATTAAAGGTTATTACAATTGTATATTTTGCAAACATTCAGCTGTTTATGGATAAATAGTCTCTACCAAATACGAAATTGCATATTCCTATAGTGATGTACTTACAATGTTTCATGTACATACTTAATTCTGAAGATTCAGTACTCTAGATTTATTTAATTATTTTAATATTATCAACTGGATAATAGCCGGATAGCTTTCCATCACTCATTATCACTTTAAGAATCATTCATATTTCGGACAGTAAATTGTGGATAAACAACGATGGCAGAAATGGGAAAAAAGTCTAACTTCTGTATTTTTGTCAACACTATAAACGTTTCTACCTGACTTGTTCGTTTTATTACTATTCCTACGAATTACAAAAATATATTAGTGATTTACCTCTGAGATACTTCAAACGTTATGTTGAAAAACAAGTGCAACATCAACACTGTAGAAAACCATGGTTAAAATGCTTATGCACGGAAGGTGAGAGCTTTCTAAGTTGAATGTGTGTAGCACTTTACTTATTCAACCACTGCTGCTAATGCAAAGCGCTGTTTGACCTGCCAAAGTAAACAGTTCTAATTAAAACTGCTACAGTGTGATTACAAGCAAAACTACCGCAAATGTAAGCAGCGGGACTCAGGCAAGTCTACGTAAACGGCAACACAGGAATCTAATTAATTCCAAAGCTACATGTTATACTCAAAATTATGCTTCATGAGCACTCAAGCTACGGAAACATATTTTTCATATTTTAAAAATTCGATGAAATGTATGTGTGTGCTTTAGGTTGGAAGTAGCCACGTTCATTAAGCTGGAAAATTTTCTCAGAAAGGGCATAACTTTTATAGTATGTTTATGGGTTTAAGGTACTTATTATTACAGTATTAACGTTATTAAACTGCCCGCAATTTTACCTCGTGTGGGTTTCCTCCACTTATATCTTAATTTTCATATTCAGTTTGTAAAATTATATTACTGAAAATTCCGCATATTCTGTCACGGTGATACCAAAATTGCAATTAATATATATATATTCGGAGAAAGGCGGACAAAGAGGGTCAGGAAGGAGTGTGACGCGAGTATTCCGTCTCATCACACACACACACACACACACATATATATATATATATATATATATATATGTTGTTCTGTTGGTTCTATTAGACCTTTCGGGTGTGCTACATGGCAGGCTGGGGTTAATAGAAACGATGAATACGTAACTCAAAAATTGACAGAGTTTTGATAAATAATAAGACAAAACACATTTGAAAAATAAAAACAAGAACGCTTCTAATTTCGGGCGGCTGGTTAACATCATAGAGAAGCCCTGCGAGGCAGGGCTGCAGACAACCGTCCTCCACCGGTGACCAAACTAGAAGACCTCCTCCTCGCAGTTGGGGAAGCCACACAGGGCCCTCCTCTATGTCACGGGGAATCATGGGTTTCCGGTCGAAAGGGCGCGATACCGCGAAAAATATCGTGGGGACGGAGATGGCGATCCAAGATTCGGAGAAAGGCGGACAAAGAGGGCCAGGAAGGAGTGTGACGCGAGTATTCCGTCTCATCACACACACAGTATATATATATATATATATATATATCTAACGACACTATTATATGTACAAAATTATTTATTTTAATTGTTAAAAGATTATAAGTTTGCTAAACCATTTGTATTATCTTACTTTATACTATCTGGGTTCCTGGCGTTGCCTCCCCTGTAAGTTATATTTATATTACCACACAAAATGAGCGAATTCGATTATCTTCTCTTAGCCAACGTCTGACATTGAGATCAGCACATGGATTGGGCCATTAAATCCTTGATGGGCACACACCACCGTATGCAGATTGGGGGAGGCGGGAGTTAAATTAATAATAAAATAAGCACACTAAGAGAATATAAAATAATCCCAGAGCTTTAACAGATGAAAAATATTCCTGAACGTTTTTAAGAGTTCTTTGTATTAAGGCAGTTAAAATAGTCCCGGAATCTTAAGGAAGTACTTCACAAAGTAAATAGTACTCCGGGTAAACAACTGAGTTATGCTTGTTTCCAGTAAGGAAAAAGTTAAAATTTATATATCAGTCATCAACCTAACTTTTCCCTTGATTGTATGACTGAATGATTTAAATTTTTAAGGAATTCTTAATCTTCCTTGGCTCTGCAGTCCATTCAGGGAATTTGTCTACCGGGTCGACTGCGGACTGTCATTTTACATGACACATCACGAATTTGGAGTGATGCGTGGACAGCTTATCGATTGTAGATTTCTGAAAATTTGCATTTTTCTTAGAAATAATAAAATAGCTTCTCTATAAATATATTTAAATGGGATAGCAATAGACCGATCTGAGGGCTGATTACTACTACATAACATTTATCTAAATATTTTCAATAGCCTGTCATTCTAAACTCAAAACGTAGTTAAAACTAGGAAACATATTGTTTAAAAGTCTATTAACAAATTTAACTGTATTCCAAAATTTTAATTCAAACGAGATTATTTATTAACAACAATTTTTAAATGTGTGAGTTAAACAGCCTCAAAATTTACTTAAATCCTTGGTCAAATCTGCTAGCAAATTTGGAATCAAAATCGGGCCACTAAAATTACTTATAAATTATTTATTGTTATGAAGTGAACACTAAATACTTTTTAATAATTCGTTTCATCCCTTCCGCCTCCCATCATGATTTTCCTCGGATTTTTATGAATATTTGTACAAATTTTATTGCGGTCTGTACAAGCGTTTACGTTTGTATCAGGAATTACAAATATAAAAACAAACGTATATGGCTTTGTATTATCTAACTTAAGAAGACATAATTGCAAAAATGTTGACGGGACCAGGTACTCGAACCCAGGTCTTTGAGGACTATGTAATATTTCTACTACGAAATGTGTTAATAAATTTAACTAAATATTTTTCTGCGAATCGTTAATTATTTCAGTAGTATGCAACTTAGAAATTTAATTAATGAATTACAGAAAAGCTGACAAGCGGAAGTAAAGTGTACGAATAATATTTTTCATAACAGTTACACATGTTGATCTCCTAGGTACAGATTCTAAAAAATATCAACAGCATTTGTGATGCTTTCATAGGAATGTTAACAGTGCTCATCGGTATTTATCAGCATTCAGAAAAATTTAAGTCTTTCGACTAAATTTGTTTTCGTTGTCAGTATTGTTGTGTTCGACAATAATTATGATTATTAATTACGATTCAATGGCTCAAGGACGTACGGAAATGCATAAATGAATTCTATTACGTAGACGATTTGACAACGTGTTATTAAATTAACAGCATTAATATTTTCTCATCTGAAAAATAATCTGCGTGTTGATATAACACTCTTACAAATATAGTAACTTATTGAGTGTATCACTAATAGGAGGACTAACTTCCAATGTGCCAGGCATCTCGATATAATGAATGGAATCCATCTTCTCTGGTGACTGAGGATATTATGAAGTACTCACTTCGTTTCGTGGTTATGGGAAGAAACATTGCCGCGGAAAACGTAACGTGTATTTGATTTCCATTCTACGAATCGATAAATATTGCACAAAATACACACAGAACAAAAGCCATCATTATTGTCGCCGAGTTTAGTGTTTAGGAAAGAATATAATTAACACGAAAAGACGCATAAAAGTAACGTGAATGTAAAATAAAATGAGAGTATATTAAAACTTGGTAATAGAAGAGTTATACTGAAATCGTGTGACGACAATACGCATGCACGACCCATCCAATTATATGGCCGAAATGTCACTCTCAAAAATCATAATATATTGACGTGCGGTAGAATGGAATGTTTCCTGTATTCCATTGGTATTGAATGCGATAAATAATTGAAACAGAGCCGCTACGCGACGTTGAGTCTCACATTCTGTTTTTGATGTCGGTGTATAATATTACAGTCGATAATGTCGGTTTGCTGCCATGTATTGGCGCAATAATGAGTCCCCGGCACAATATTCCATTGTAATGCTTAAGGGGGGAGACATGGATGAGTTAAATTGCTCGTAGCCTCCACGGGATCCCATATTATTTGCAATGTAAAAACTAAATGGAAAAGGTAAAATAATTATTGTCCACAAAGGGGCCGAATCGGCTATATGTCGTTCCCCCCAGCCGCGCATTATCTCTCTGTCAGGAACAGGCAGATGGCAATTTGGCAGGTGTCAGGTCCTGAATCAGTGCAACTACAATGGGCTACTTATGCGCTGCTAGATACAGCGGCCAATTTCCTGGCCTTCCTGTCCGTGATTGCACTGTTCGCCCAAGTGCCACCTCAACGCTACGATCGAAATTTTTGTCAACAGCCTGGAAATTATACAGTCCCGACAATTCCCATTGCTCTTTAAAATGCGACAGTGCAGTAATATGCGGAACAAAATAGTGACAGCAATTTTGGTCACCCGCATGTGGCCTCAGGTGCCTCGTGGCATTAAAATATTAATTATTTAGATTAAGCTTTTCCATTGTGACAAAAAGAGCAGAGAAGTGCGTTTGTTATAAATTGAAGAGATTGACGTATATGCTATATATTCATTCAATTATAATTTCTAATATCATACGGCACTTAATTTGCTTCAACGAAATACTCTTTGTGAAACATAATATCACGTCATTTTGAAAATCCTTTCATCACGTCATCCCCCACCAAAGAAAAACCTCATGGCAACTGTTCTTGCCAGCTCTACTCACGTCATGGATACGGCTTCAACTCGTCAGTTCTCTCCATACCTTACTTAATCTGAACTCACATCTAGCTTCCTCACGTTTGTGTAATGTGCTTCCTTTTAGTACTATTCCTACCACCTGTTTGTGAGCGCTCTGAGATCAAAGAGAGCCCAGATGTTCTGGTAGTGCCGTCTTCCTTTCCCTTTCGTCCTTTTGGGGGAATATTTTATTTATTATTGGGTTATATGTGCTACACAAAAAACAGTCTTACTATTTAACCTAAAAGGAAATAAGCTTTCCGCTAAAGGACGAGAGGGAGAGAAAAATGAAGACTACATGGTCACTCGCGCTGCCTGGTCAGGTCCTGACGACCACCGCTCCTCGTCGACCCAGGGTGATCTCAGCGTGCTCAGGATCCGTGTCAGAAATAATCATTAAAATCAGCACATGCAATATGCTAATTTCAACTAATGTGAGCTCACATCACGCAACAAACTCTTTTCCCTGAGCATTGCACGACTTCCTCAGATCTCGTTATACCTCATTTCAGTTCAACACTACTGACGTTACGTCAAACCACCCTCAAGTCTCGTTAAGACATCATGTGTCGTTACAGCTCCCTGGACTCACGTCAGCTTATTAAAGTTACCATACTCAGTCCGTCCCACAGAAAATGCGACTGATTTTATATACGCGTAACTACTAATTCTATCAGTGAACGAATGTATAAGTCAACTAGCGTGGAATATCGGATGCCTATCGCTTTAAATTTAACAGCGCTGACATCACAGACTGCTTAACAGAATTTTTGACAGATTTTTGAGCTTCGTTCGTGAAAGGAGCAAATGCGTGTGAACATTAAGTTTTGCTTAAATTGGGTTTAAGTGTCAAGACACATTTTAAATCGTGAAATTGTTTATAAGTAGTGTGCAAGGTTTCGTGGAGGTTTAGAGAGCATTAAGGATAATCCACGTTTAGAAAATCATAGAAAGTTCCAGTAGCATAAAAATGTTCTGAAAGTGACTAAAATTGTTCGCAATGGTCGTTGTGTATCGTATTATGTCTGAAAATATTAGCAAAAAAGAAAATCTGTTTTCGCTCTGTGCCCCAGTCATTCAGATTGCAGAGTGGATCACTGCAGAGTCACTAGGAACACCTTCTCAAACCACTGGTCACTGCTTTCTTTGATTAAAATGGGATTATCGATAAAGATTTCAAATAATGAATGCAGATAACTATTTGGGTGTTTGAATTCGTTTACCGTCGAAGATCGTTGGGGTCGACCAGAATTTTGGAATCAAGAAACATGGAGTCCTTTACACTATATACATCCGCACAAAAGAAAGATCGTACTCGATTATCTAGCCCAAAGATGCCCCCTTACCCTTTATTCGTCTGATTTTCTCCGTGCAACTTCTGGTTACTTCCAAAATTGAAAGTTGGAATGAAATGATAAGATTTCAGATATCAAGAAAGCTACGATCATGGCTTTGAAGATTTTTTCCAACGTTACCGGTTAAATATTATTTCACAAAATCTTGTGTAATATTTCATATCATTCACCTTTACTGGGGTATAAGCTGTATGTCATATAAAATCACATCATATCAGCTCAATTAGGTCATCTGGCTGATCCTCACTAACCGTTTTTCTCGCCAAAAGCTATCTGCCTCCCATGACTTCATCTAAACCCAAAACTCCTCACGTTACCTAACTTCCGCTCATTTCATTTCACCTTAGGTTACATCTCTATTCACCGAAAATTATTAAGTTTAAACTCACCACTAGAAACTTCCTTCACCCAAAGTTTCATCACCTCGTACCATTCCAGAGCTCACAACTCACTTGATGTTGGCTACCTTCATCTCACATAATCACGTCCCCTTCGTCAAGTCATAGCACCAAATTTAACAAGTTTCATCTCTTCCCGTCACATATGACCTCATCTTACATCATCTCACATCATGTTCCCACATCACTTGGTGTCACTTTACCTTGTCTAACAGCACACGAGTTCAACTTAGTATGCAATATAATTTTAATTTTTTTAATTATATTGATCCTCCACAAAATTAATTCTAAACTATTTTCACTTATTCAAGTACCACTACTTCAGTTGCTTCCCGGTGCGCTTTCTTTAACACGAATCCATTCCAGGCAGATTAGATGTCCAATTGTTATTCATGCTGTGGGGATGGCTATGAATATCGAAGACCATTATTGGCAAATTCGAGTTGGACATTTGCCCGCACCTGGTTGGATATTTACTGCTCTTTCCTGAATAAAACGCACCGTTTCTCAGGTTGACAACAACAAAAAATATACTATACCACTAGCCGTCATAATCCTTTCTTACAAATAGTTGGCGTTATTGGATTAAAATACATTTGTAATTAATAACCGCAAAGAAATGTACCACTTCGAAAATAAGCAATAAACAAGAGCCGATTTTTCATAAAATATTCTTCGTCAAATTGCTCACATTGCTATTGAGCACTCTATTTATGATTAGCAGCTTCTGTCACCTGTAGCTGCTTATAATAATGGACAAGCTGGGAATAGCTGTTATTATAATTCCAATATGTAAAAAAAGCAATAAGATGTGTCTTCATAGGTTTACTACTTGTTGGTAGATTCGTTTACATATGTAAGATAATGATTTGTTTAATTCCTAATTACATTCAGATTTACTCAAGTAAGTAATAATAAACATTTAATTCGGCTAAAGGTTATTAAAATAAACATCAGTAAAAACGAACAGAAAATACAACTTTGGGAATAGGATTGGACAAAGCGTGGGACCGATATCTGTGAATAATACAGAAGCCGAGGAGATTCCGTATTGAACCGAAGGAGCGCTAAAAGATTGATCGTGCAGTATTAATCACTTTCACATCTGCATTGAAGGGGTTTAGGAGATTTCCGCTGTTTTGCTAAAGCAGTATGAGATGGTTTTTGTTATTTTAAGTAATAAAATTCCACTCCTTGAATATTCATACGTCTTTAATAATTTATAGTCGCATTTAATCTCTTTCTCATACTTCTTTACTTACAACTGATCCTTCTTAAATTTTTGAAAAAGTTTCTAGTTTATAAAACAGCTTTCTACATAAAATTTAACAATCGTTTACTTATTTAATATTCAACACAATACAATAACGAGAATGAAAACATTGAAAACTAAACTGTTAATTAATAATCCAGAAATCTGTGAACATAATGAGTCTTACCATACTTTTAAGAATCTCTGTACAGAATAAATAATTTGGTAAATAACTGGATAAGTAATTATGTCCGGGGTTACGATAACGATGACTGTCACATATGTTGTTAAATACATCTCGTCATTATCTATAGAAATGAATGACTGCTTGTTTGTCTCGAATTCATACGATTGAGATGAATTTTTTTGAGTTTTTGGGTTTATCTCAGAGAAGGTTTTTGTTGATCTTCCGAAGATTTAGGTTACCTGTATTCCTCCTTGAAAGCAGAAGAGATCCCCCCTCAAAACATGAGTGAAAACTCCTCAACAGGTGTCGCGAGAATCTCACGAAGTTTTGGGATAAATTCAGATATCTACCACTAGATACCCTGCGAGTAGATTGAGAAAGTCCAAGGTATGTAAAATTATATACAACTTGAATAAGTGACTGTATGGCATGCATTTTTCGGTGAACGTGTGCGCATGCTTCCATAAATGAATCGAACCAAATACAAACGGCGATATTTCAGTGATAATCCACTGATAGGTCTCGGTCTCGGTGAGACAAAGAGAATAAGCCCTCGCTAGTTTCAAGCTAAGCACGGACTTTGGTAGAGGCGAAAAACCACCGAAAAACACACCTTCAAAAAGTGGAAAAAAACGGAGGTTTGCTGACATTTTCATTTTTTCACATATGAACAGAATATTTGTTATTAAAGTTTATTTAATTAATACTTTTACCAGTGATGAATGTCACTATCAAATGAATAATATTTTAATTGGTTTTACAAACGGCCAATTACTGAATATTAAAATTTACCTGAAGCGAAAAATAAAACTAATTGACGTATACATCATATCGACGATCCAAAGATACCTATTATTTTTAGGGAGTTAGCTCCCTGCCAACAATAAGTCAATTACTACGCGAAATGTTTATAATTTCAACAATATTATATTATATTGTAGATCAATGAAACCCGCATTTACTTTAGGAGATCTAGATGTGCGTATGGGACACAAAACCTTTTAAGTAATTTCTTTTCTTTTCTTTTTTACATATACAACTTCAGCATATTTTAAAAAAAATTAAAGATCGTGATTAATGACTGGACGTCAAAGGAAAGAACCGTAAATCCAATTGGTTGTGACCGGGTATTACCAAACACCGCAATTGTGATTGGCTGAACATGGTGAAATGGTAGGCATCCGAAGTTTCGGCAACAAGATGATTACATTTGACGAACAACATAGTTCGCGATCCAGAAATCGGCTAAGACAGGCGTAAAACGAGTAACGTGTTCGAAATCCCAGAAATTATGATAATGACCATCGCGGAAAAAAAGTGGACTGGTTTTGCAATACAACTCTATTGTTTCATAAATTTCTTAATGACAAGCGAAGAAAACCTTTTAATTTCAGAGTAAAAATTGTAAGTTGGGACAACCATAAACATCACAATTAGTGCATAGTATTAAGCTTTTTATATCTTCTTAATTAAGGGAACGTACGAGAAATAGGTCATTGTAAAAATATATCTCACAATATTCCGCTAGCCAATAATACACTGCTCTTTGTACATAGCGCAAATAATATTAATGTAATATTTTTAAATAAACGTGGCTTCTGTTTGGAAAATAACGTCCGTTTCAAAGCTTCTATGGCGACGCTTTATTAACCATACAAAATAACGTTGGAGAGCAAAATACTTCGTTTGACTTAACAATTTGTGAGCTGAACATTTCACTGTTGCCACTGCTGGAATTTAAAAGTAAATTTCATATTAAAGTTTGTTTGCTGTTGGAAACATATATATGTGAGTCAGAAATACTCGTTTTAATTAAATCTGATCCTTTAAAATGAAGTACTGTTTCACAGTGCAAAAAGTGATTTTCATAATTTCATTCTTTCGGTTAGTTGTTTGCCATTTTACAACACAAAAGTGCGCCTGCTGTTCCAACCAACCAAGTGTCCGAAATTTTGGGTAATAATTATAGCCTTGAAGGCACCAAATTATAACGCAGCATTGCAACTCTTGAATGGAAACCTTTTCACTTGTTTAACCTTACTCTAAAATGAATTAACGAGAAATTAAATTTCCTTTGTGAAATTCAAATGAATAGGTTTTTATACACATCTGTTCGTTGGTATTAATCACCCAAAGAAAGCTGCTCCGATTTAATTATCGAGCGTAATACATACCGACAATGCAGTGGAGAAAATTTATCAAGGAGTATAATTTAGCATTAGACAGTTACTGATAATTATAAGTATGTAACTAATGCTATTCATGAAACAAATTTCGATTGCCTCAATTCTTCAACTGTCTGTAAAATCGAACCTCTATACGCTTAAGCAGTAAATAGGCAGAAACACATGATATTTCTTTAACAAACGTAACTGAAAATAATATCTTATAATAGCAGGAACACGAGAAAATTTTTAAACTTTACAATCTGATAAATTACGTTACATTTGTCAGAAATTGTATTTCCATTGTTGAGTTGCAAATGCAAAATCCATTGCAAAGGTAAAACTAAGATAAAGTAGTTTTGAAATAAATTCTCAAGACGCAACATTGTGGTATATTTTAAATGCATAGTATATATATTTAATTATATGAATATAAGTTGACATTTTAAAATATTTCATTCAACTCAACGGCGTTTCAGTACAATATCGTACTTTCATCAGGCTGTGTGTGTTATTTCAATGGTAATCAAATTATTTAGAATATTATAAAAGTCTCCTTCATAAAACTCATTGATATGAATTCTGTTACCTTTTACGCAAATTAATTTAAAAACAAAATATATACAATTGAGAAACTAGAATATATTCGTCATGTGATATAAATAACAAACAATAAAATACGAACCATTTTCTGACTTTAAGTTTAATAAAAAACAAACAATATACAGCCAGATAAGCTAGAAAATAAATTTAACTAGTCTTTAATATAAATAAAACGTTTCATCCAACTTTGTGAACTTCTTCAGGTAACTATTCACAAAAAATTATAAAATCAATAAAAAGTTTGAATACATAAATTTTTTATGCTTCTGACATATTTAAAACAAAAATTTATATACCAGTTTTTTTCCTTTTTTATTAATTTATCTAATAGGAGAAACAACAATACACTTCTATCTGAAATGTTGTAATGAACATTAAAGTATAAATCAAAAAAATATTTAAAATTAAAGATGGAAAGCTTTCCACGTGAAGAGAATAAAGAAAGGATAATCGGGCTTCCAACCGGGTAATCTCAGTAAATAGCGTTGTTTATAATGATAGTACTTCCTTCATCACTTCAGCCTGGAAGATGATGGAATTGCTATGCATCGAAACGTCGATATTTACGTAGATTACCCGGTTGGAAGCCCGAGAATCCTTTCTTTAAAATTTTAATTAAAACAAATTTTCAACATTCTTTCAATTTATCATGAATGTTACGTAATTATGAGCCTAATTTTAAAGTAAAATTACTCATTTATACGAAATATTTTATAAAGTTTTAAAAGTAAAATGAAAACTTATACAATAATTTATTGGAAATATATAATATCGTTTGTTGTTCACAGAACCAAAAATGCCTTTTTTCTCTTGGATTTATTTTTTAATCAAATTGTATAGAATGTAAACGAACTGGTATAAAAGACATTTTTGAAGGAGAAATTTGTAATAGTGTAGTTCTATTAGTAGGAGCCTAGTTTTACAATACAAAGCGATTCCCATATTTACCGTCGCCATGTTGTGCAAACACGTTTCCTTAATTACATTTATTGAGAATCGTACACGGAAATTGGTGAGTGTTTTTGCACTGTTAAATTTTATACATTTATTCAAAGTTTGAAAGTTTCATGGCACTATGAAAATAATTGATGGGCCGCATGTAATTGTTTTACAGATGAAGTTCATCATCTGTTAATTTAATAAAGATCACAAGTTTATGAAAGTAATAATTTTAAACTACCTCCATATTACGTGTTTCGGTGAGTTATTATTCATTCAGGACTGAATAGGTTAGTTTAAGAGAAAAATTGTGATTGTGACCTTTAGTCTAGAGTCGAGTTATGGGAGGTCAACTTTCTCATTTGTCAGCCAGCTGATGCGTGGGCGCAGGCGCTGCGATCGTTTTCGTATCAACTCATTTTAGCACCAATAATGAAACATAAAACTGTGACATTTATAACTACCATGCATATATGTTTAACAGAACAACTAAGCGAGAATAATGTTTATGCCTTTTTCTGAATTTTTTCAAGTTCCGAGAATCCCATCGATTACTGAGAACTTCGTTTAAATTTCAATATTTCAGGGGCATTACATAATTAAATAGAAAATTTTATGAAGTCAAAAACAATGTGTGCGAGGTGTTTAGTACTTTCATGATTTCACATTGACATAACTGGAATGAGCTGAGAGTACCTGATGAATAAAAATTCTTTTCTTTATTAACCTCAAAATTGCATATAACGATTACGTGTGCGCTTGAACTTTGCACGTTAGTTGAACAACGTTTAGTGAACCGGGTTTTTGCTCCCTTAAGTTTAGAAACCTTCTCTTGAATGATTTAGAACAGTTCAAATACGATCGGACTCAGGTGACTGATAGTCAACGTACAGGCCGGCATCTTGAGGTGTCAACTTCTTTCTCTTGAAACCCGCACTGATAGCATCATTAGTGAAGAATGCCGTATTACTGTTGAAGATATAGAAAATAACGTTGCAGTAAGAGTTAGTACAGTTCATATTTTTACTAGGAACAAGCTCAAGTACAGCTTTACGTGTGCAAGATGAGGTCTAAAAGACTGAACACAACCACGGGAAACAGGACTCAAAGCGTGTGGAGACTTGAAATGAACGGTATACAGTGGAACATGATCCTTTTCTAAACAATAAACATTGCCCACATTCTAGACAAGCTGATGAATAAAGTAAAGCCAGTAATGGGAGAAAATGTCAGGGAGCACCAAGCGATGGCGTGATACTGCTTCACGACAATGCTTGTCCTCACACAGTCTGACCCATGAAACCATGAAAAACAGTTCCGATTTGCTTTAATTTATTTGTGCCACTCAAGGAGAAGTTATGTGAAAAAAGTTCAGCAACAACAAGGAGTTCAAAGGGTTTGTAGAAAACTGGTTCAGACAACAAGAAAAAGACTTCTTTGCATTATATACAAAAAACTCGTTCCACACTAGGAAAAGTGTATTAATTTTCGAGGAGATTTTGTTGAGCAGCAATAAAAATACACACTTTTCTTTCTATAAATATGGAATGCTAGTGATCAAAATTCCTTTTACCTACCCATTTTGGTGCATTCTATTTCATTTTTGGTTACCAAAATCATTTTGAAATATTCTGGGGTGGACAACCAGCAATTTTCCGCTCTTTTCTCTTAAATAGTTATAATTAGACTAATTAGACAGAACAAAGTCCTGAAAATGAACAGGGAAATTAGTATCCGATCGGTTTTGAAGATTAAGTGACATCGTATATCGATTCATCAGAATAATTCATTCAGGTTTTCTTGACTTGGCCGCTGCAGCTACTTAGCAGGACAAACAGCATTTACCAAATTTGTATTGACGAAATGTAGAGATTAAAAATGTAGGGATTAAATAAAAAGGACGGAAACTCATAATGGTACCGCTGCCGAAGCTTCCGTGAAGCTCAATCAAATCATCCCTGGATTCATGATGGTTATTGATGATGTGTGGGTTGCAAAGGGGGGCAACCTTTTGCGCCTCACAAGAACAGAACATGACAGAGTTTAATAAATCATCAGCCCCTCTCTTTTTCACGCCAGAAATTACAGGAAACATTTCAAATAAATTAGGACACGTCATTAGCTTATTATTTACTTAACTCTGAATTAATAATAAATTGACCAAATTGAAATCATTTACAACTTTTTCGTATGGTTGTTGAGGAAATCACTAACAACTATGCTTATCAAGCGATAGGAAATAGTCAGGAAAAGAATGTTTTTTCAAATGAGAATTGATTGTAACCTGAATATTTGTGTTTGTATACTAACCAGCATTACGCATAATACAATGGCACGACAGTTTTCATATGGTTACGAAAAATACTTTGTGATTGGTTCTGCAAAGTCGCATTCATGTCCTTGACCATGCACCTTTCAGGAAAGTGTTTTTTCACACCTGGGAAACGAGAAACTGAATCTGGATATCAGAACAAACAAGGAATACAGTTATTACGTGATACATTAGCCAGTCCGTTGCTTTTAAATGTGGTCCTTTGTCGCGTTGTAAAATGGCCAGTAAGTCCTTATAACTTAATATGGTTTAATATTCCTGTAACAAAATTAGCAAAATATAAACGTCGTCCTGTTTTTGCAATGCATTTACTTTCAAGTATAATTACTGTCTGTATTTGGTCTCTATACATCCTTATTACATTATTCACTTGTATTTTGGAACTGAAACGCAGTTGGGAATTTATTTCATCACATAAGTCACACCTATTTCTGTTTTTTGATTGTCATTAAAATTCCGGACACTTCCACACATAATTTTCTTCACGCGACAGTTTAAGTAATTTAGCCAACTTTCAGAAACTTGATAATTTTTTAAAGAAAATTTTTATTCTTCCGAAACATGAATTTTGCTACAGTATGCGATCGTTTCATATTTTCATGCTTATCACTGACGCCACAGTGGGGTCGAATAAATTAAATTTGTGCCACACATGCATCACATATTAAGATAAAAAACAAATTTAATTTTTTGTGTAATACATGATACGGTAAAAGGATGAACGTTTTTATTGGACATCCTGTGAACAATTTCATTAAATTAAAATTGTACCTCTTTATCAATATTAACTTTATTATTTATATGGAAACATGATACAAAAGCGTGTTCAATTCAATATTTGAATTAAATGCGTTTTGTGTAATTGGGCTAAATAGCCGTAATTTAATTACTGAATTAGTAAAATTTAGGTAATTATGTACATTATTAAATTCTTTTATGTTCTAAATACTAGAATACTTGAATCAAAGCATTAAACGTCTTCTATTTAAGACTGAAATCTGAGAGTTAAATTAATAATTCTATGATGTCATCAGGTCTTTGGGTTTTATTTCACAGGATTATATATATATATATATATATATATATATATATTAATTTTTGTTTATAGTCGCATCAACTGAAAGATCATTAGCGACTGTGCACGATTAGGGAAAACTTAGAGGAATTTATTAAACAAAGAAAATTTACCTCGTGTGTTCGACTCTCCATATCGGGTACTAAATTCTTGCGCATCTTACCTGTAAACAAGGATAAAATAAGTTAAATCTTACAATACTGGTATAAAATTTATTTTGTAAACTTAAATTGACTAATGATACATTAGTTATTAATTAATTCACATTCATCTGCGTCTGAAGTATTTAATCTAGAAACTGTAAATAAATACTATTCGTTGAAGGAATACTGATTATTATTTTTATGTATTTTGATTTTATTTGTAATAAGGAAAAATGTGACTCAAGTCGACCATAGGAAGTTAGCTGGCTATTTTATATTGTTATAGATGATCAGTAGCATTCTTATTCGAATTCACATTTCGAGCCCCGCAGTTGTGCGCCCCATTTTTAAGTATTATTACTATTATTCATACATATTTAAAAATGCACTTCATCTAGAGTAATCCTTCCGGGTTATAAGTCATTACTTTCAGCACATGTGATATATTACATAAAAAACATGCATTTAATTTTTTACATAACACATGATACGGAAAAAGGATGAACGTACTGAAATTATATTAAATAGAAGAGACACCACAGTATTTTTCTGTACATTTTTAAAGTGAGTACCACGTGTTGTTCCAATTTGAACACGTCTTTAAACTTCTACAAAGAATATACAAACAAACATCCTTCTTAATAATATATATATAACGACTGGAAACCCGACGTTGCCCGGGAATTCATTTATGTTATACCACTATAGTATTTTATTAAATTTGTCAACTCATTATTTAAGCAGCAGCGAGAGCAAACTCAGATTTGAAAATTTACCTTTTGATGCTACCTACAATATGATTACTGACGGAATCTGGACTCAAAGTATCATAATCGAGCCAAGGAATTCTTAGGTTAGTTTAATATGCACAGTAGCTTATAAAACTTGTTCAAATATGTCAAATTAATTCTTCGATTCTTTAAGTCAGGTGAAAATTCACCTTGATACCCTAATACAGCCGAATATAATCTAGACCAAACGAGACTCCCGGTACTGCATCTTCAAAACATTAGCCTTGTTTTTCTGATGGAACGTTCACTCTTCAAAATTTCACAAGGATACTATTATATTCGTCAGCAAAAATTCGCCAAGGACGCATAAAGATTGGTGATCACACGTTACATGGTATGGTGCTTTTCCTGGGAGATGAGGAAGATAAGAGTTTAGCTGGAAGTTGAGAACACAAAAAATGAGCAGAGTGGATCAAGACGTGGAAAGGGCGAGGAAGCAGAGAGTCAGTGTGTTGCTCCGAAATGGAAGGAAACAGAAAGCCGAGGAAGTAGGAGAGAAAATAGAAATGAACAATTAATAAGTCAGTGTTTATGAAGAGTTGAAAGGGAGGTGAGAATTATTGCTCTTGAGTCAGAAGGAAGAGCGAGAAAGGTAGGCCAGAACTTCGGACTTGCTAGAAAGTTAAAAGGAAGTGTGAGAGAGGGAAGAAGGAAAACTACTACGCAGAATTTTAGGAATTGCTGAGAAGATGAAACAGGTTATCACAAACGTGAAATCGCTGCTACAGGTTGTTACCCCAATAATTAACCCTGATAAAACCTTTTAAATTTAAACAATCATCCCCTTTAACATATATATAATTGTAAATGGTGCGCAGGACCCACTAAAGGAATTGTTTTTTATGTAAATAAAAGTATTATTTTTTAAAAGCACGAATAATTTTTTATATAACTTTAAATAGTAACCCCTCTGTGCTATTTTACAAAACCTTGACCTACCACAATTTCATCGGTTAAAATGAGGTACGTTTTGACGAGGATATTTCTCTCAACGAAGAGTATCCGCGAATAAATTATTATTCCGTATTTAAATATTCAAAATAAATTCACCCACACACTTTCATGTAACGATGTAAATAAAATCGAAGATTTTCTACATGTAGGGTGAATTATATTGTTGTTGGTTTTCTGTATCAGATCGACGGGAAACTATGACCTTGCAGACGCCTAAGAGTGAGAAAACTCAATCACAATTAATCTCCTTCCAGGAATTGTCGAGAAATGCGGAGTAACAAATGATAAAAACTATTTTGCTTCCAGTAATATCGAATGGGAGCGATGCATCTGAAAGGAAATTTCTCCAACTGCTCTCGTAGTTGAGAAGCAGTCCTTTGAGGCACTCTCAGGCGTAATGAGAAACGAGTGCAATTCTGCCAGAGAAAGTCTTAAGTAGGCAGAGAACGAGCACCACAAAAACACTTGTTGCTATTTGCCACGATGGGCCCACTTTAATGGCGCATTACGTCCGCCAGAAATGAACTTGTGCCCTTAGTTCTGGAGACACTTGTTGGGTTTTTGTGACTTCTTGGTTTGGATGACGTGCGATTGAAATGCAGTCTTGCAAAGATTGAAGGCCGAGTCTTGAAACGCTTACTCTTTCTGGTATATGGAATAGTATTAAATATAAGCCACCAGAAATGACTTACCTTTACTTACCGGAAAAGAATCACAATTTCTACTAGCTTGATTACCCAGGTTTTACTTGAATTAGAATCTTTCATTAATTAGTCATTGAATAATCTACTACCAGTGTGTTACATTGCTATAAATCATTGCTTGTTCTTTACACACATCTTTTCGTGTACTATTAAATGTTTCTTTTTACATTATATTATATTGGGAACGTATTGTGCTTTAATTTGTAATTCAGATATTTAGTGGTATTGATTAACCATAGTATCACTTCCATACTTATATATATTAATAAGGACAGCAAAAAGAGAGAGAACGAAAGTTGGTGACTTACCTGAGTCTCACAGAGTTTGAAGTTCTTGAATTTTTGGAGGCCCCGCCCCCTTCATCAGAGGGTTAGGAAAGCATTTTCAGTGAGGGTCAGCCTGTCCTTATTGTTTTAATTAACCTTACAAAATCATTTTCCGACGCATATATATAAGCTAATCTAATTGATTAATATTTTACCATGTATCTTTAATTGAAGTTTATTTTAATTAATGTAGTTAATCTGAACTACACCTCTTTTGTTCATAATCAAAATATTAGTTTCCTTTGAAAATGTGTAATTTGCAGTAAGAAATGATATATTCTTCAGATCACATTACCATCCATATATACAGTGTTGCAAGTAAAATGTTATTAATAAAAAACTATGTTTTAACGAATATGAAAATTAACATTTTTACAGTTACATTTACATAATTTTAATACATTGCCATCTGTATCTCTCGGTCCCTAACCAGACCAAATTCATCACGATAAATCTATTAATTATACAAATAATTTAAGTCTTATTTATTACACAGTCATCTAGGTCAGAACATTCTAGTCTACAACTCTACTGTCATGTAACATCGATACCAGAATCAACTTAGGTGATTTTAATTTTCTTATTTATTTTGTTTCATAATTATTGTGTTATATTTACATATAGCATTATATTATTAATAAATGGCCGTGGAGATGTAGACTAACTTGTCGATTCGGTGATAAGTAACTCCTAGTATAATTTGCAGATATTTCCAGATGAATAGAGCATTTTTATATAGGTCGAAAAGGTTTTTCTTTATGTGCTTTAAATTATAATGGTACAGTCAGTTCATATTATGAATACAAGTATATGTGTAGATGTAGAAGCATAAAAGCGACGATGGCCAGTTTTGATTGGTTTCCCCCCGATGAAAGTTTGTGGCGAGACATAAATCGCGCCTATTCGCTGCCACTGGATCCCCGAGACGCCAATTCCGTCCTCCACATGGCCATAAATCTGGCAGTCAGTCTCCTGGCATCTGAAACGGCGATTCCTCCCCGTCCTTATCGCTCACCGCGTTGAGCCTGATTGAATTATTTCATTAGAGGCGCTGGCATTGTCGTGCCATGCTGAGCGATAATGCTTACCGTCCCTCACTTAATTCCGAGCCTTCCATTGTAGGGCCGCGTTAATCCCATTGTTATAGTGAGTACAGCATGCTAATCGCCGCGAGATATTTAAGAGCCTCCAAGGATCTAAAACGGTGCCTCGTAAATTACGCATGAGGCTCAACACCACTTACATTAATTACATATAGATGGGCTCGAAATGACAAACATCAAAAACATTAACGAAATTAGTCTGCTGTTCTAACTGCCTTCACGCTGCAAAGAATTAAAAAATAAATACAGAAGATATAGTAGTAAAAAAAATAATTTTGTCATTGATTATTCATTTCTTCTGTTGGCAACTCCTGAGTTAGCTTTTCTCATCACACAATTCATCTAATCATGTGCTACTCCTAGTATTCTTTATATTGTACACATTTTTCTTCTTTATGTAGAATTCGGTTCAGGATCTTCCAAAGATACATTTTCGTATTTTGTCTCTCCAATTTATCCCCAAATATCTCGTGAAAATATAATTTCAAAGTAAATATCATTTTTCAGATTGTTTATCAGGAGCAGAGTGATAGATTCATCTGTACTGGTGCCGGTAGTAGTATCATTAACATAATATAGGACGCATCTCATGTTAGATAAGTCACACATTGGGTCTTATACTCAGCTCGAGACCGGATAAATAAAAAACAATAAAAGCTAAACATGCAAGTTTTATGGTTCAGGTGTTCCACATAGTTTCCTCACAGTTGGGTACTACGACTATAACTTTCATACAATCATATGAAACACTCAAATAATTTCCGGTTTTTGATGTTCCTGACCCCGCATGTCACAGTGGCTTGAGTTTTGATTATGTCGGCAAAACGATTACCCATCGTGTGAATTTATATTTTTGGGAATTAAAAACGTTTGTCAGCGCCAAATCGGATGAATACGGAAGTTGGTCGAGACCTGGGACGTGCTTTTTCACTGGTAAATGAACCACGAATCTCTGAATTCCCTCTTTTTCCCACTTTTGCTGGAGAACACTCTAAATCCTCTTGCACATCCGATCCATGACATCCAGATAATACTGGAAATTTTCAGTAATATTGGTGGAAACAAACTCATTCTGGAAAATCAAGAAATGCGATTAGCATTACCCTTCCATTTGATTTTCTCATTCGTTCTTTCTTTGAACTTAGGATACCATCACCAATACGCTCTGTACTTTGTAAGACGAAGTATCATCAGTCTCCTCTTTCGATAAGAGAATTGTCTGCAATTTTTTTGTGAATCGAGTTGCGGCTCCATTCGTCTTCAAGTATTGGAACGAGCAAGTTGTTTTAAGAGCTCCTCAGAAGTACGATAGTTGGAGAACCCCAGCGACATTCCTACGAAGTAAACCCGAGTTTATTATTAGTCACATAAAAACACTTTCGTCGTAAAAAATATCAGTTTGGACAACAATGATTTCAGTAAGTATAATATTAAAATAAAGAGTACAAAATTAAAATATAGAATATAATTTGCAAGCTGACATGGAGGTAGGTTAATCCATTTAATTAACCTACTTTAGTAGATAAGTTTTCTGTGTGTGTACCTGAGAGGCATACGACATGCGTGGGTGATGCTGGACAAGCAGTGAACTGATTATTGAAGAATATATGAGGATGTGGTGTGCGGGCATGATGGTAAGGTGGGTTAGGGGGTGCCTGTATGATCAGGGGGAAGTATGAGGTCGATTGGGAGTTTTCTTTTGAGGCGACGGAAGCGTGGAGGTGGAGGAGGATTGTCATGGAATTGCTGTATCGTGGGGTTTGGGTGGTTGAGGGCGCTTTAGATTAGGGAGGTTTGATGTTATGATGGATGACGGAAGAGTTTGTAATGGTGTGTACGATTATGTTCTGTTAAGTTTGAATTTTGGCTAAATGAATTTTGTCTGTTCCCCATATGGACGAGGTTAGGACCAGGTGGGTTGTATTATGGAGAGGTGTAGGAGGCGTTTTGTGCTGATGGTAACAGGGGCTTTTCTGTTTAACTACCCTTTTTAATTTAAATAACATTGAACAATACTCCGATAAACTCTTACTACGGCAGCCCAAAGTAAATGTGTAAAATACTAGTTAAGAACCTTGTCTTTTTATTTATCTTTAATGGCAAAATATGTGAATAGTTCTGGCTTTCAACTAATGAGAGCAGAGAAATAAGCAAAAGTTGCCACTTCCGACAGCAATTCGTTACTGCAGCGCAGCTGCGTGGACAATGATTCTCATGATAATTACCTATAATACATCAATTTTGGTGACTTGTAAAAATGACTTTTGCTTCCTTAATAATGGGAGCCAATTTGACTCTCATTTTAAAAGAAGCATAAGTCATATTTACAATTCACCAAAATTGATGTAGTATAGGCAATTATGAATACATTTTCAAAACCAGATATTGGTCACAATTTCTGCAGTACAGTTTTGGAGACGTCAGCAGTTGAAAAAGGACACACATCCCTTTTTTCCAAGAGTAAAAAAATACCCAGCATTTGACTCACGATTTCGACAACTCAATTCAAATGAATTCCATAATCGCGTATACCATTCGACGGAGAAGATAATGTTTTACAATAATTTTCCGGACTTTGTTTTCACTAGAGTTGTTCATACTTCGGTGAAAACATTTCCTCAAAATTTCGTCGTTTTTAGGACGGTGAAACATTTTACTATTAGCAACAACGTTTAAAATAAAAAACCAAATAACCTTTTCGTGGTAAGATGTATATAGCTCCTGGGTGGAAAGCATAATTAAAATTAACCAGGTCTGTTACGAGTAGTTCTTCCCTTCGTCACTAATATCTTCGCGGAAGCGATTGTAAGACCGTCCTCGTAGGATTCAAGATTATTATACTTTGCTCTTTAATGAACGTTCCAATGATTTTGACCAAATAAAACTAGTAAGACTCAAGGAAGGTACAAGACTTTTTAAAATACAAGTGCACTTAATATTTGTAACACTTTAATTATATTTTGAATATAAATAAGGAAAAAAAGTGACATCTATTCATTCACCGGGCTTTTGAGTGTTGGCTTTGAATGCATCGTATATTTCCTACGGAGCTGTCTTAAATTGTGGAAAGATTTCGCGAATCGCGGCACGTCATAGTGTAATAGCAGCAATGTGAGGTAGACGTCATTTCGCAGCGAAGCGGCAATTTTTCAGGAGCCTCGACTAGTCACGTCTGTGGCATTGACAAATATCACAGGGTTGTTGCCGAATGCCAAGTGACATCACCAGTAAAGTTATACAGAAATGATACAACCAAAACCATGAACATTTTATTTGTTATAAAATATTATATTATCTATATTGAGTACGGGTTTAGTCACTGATAGAAACACCTTTGTTAACTGAGAATCTTTGCTTCTTTTTTAATAGATATAGTGAGAAACTTCCGTGTTATGACAATTCACAGAATCAGTCTCGAGATACTTTAGTAATTTTAGAGAGCTGGTGGGATTTTACGCTTACTGTTTGTAACAGTGATAATTATTTTAGTTTTTATCCAACGAGTACAATCCTTTCTTCCATCAAATATTAAAATTTTCTTCTTAGTAAGAAACCTTTCCTTTTGTAATCTATAGTAAATTTCAGATTACGTTCAATACGTGTGACAATATAGCCTCATATTACCTACCGGAATATCCAGAAAAAATACACAAAATTCACCATCCATCATGATTTTTAATTTCTTATTAATCAAAAATATTTTTATGCCAGTATAATCTGTCATTTATTTGAATAAATTCATTCAACAAGGATTATATATTCAAAAAGCTGATGGAAATATTTCATAGCTATTTTTTGGGAATCTGAAATCTCTTATTTTTTACTATATTATAATTATTTAACTGGTAGAATTTAGTAAAATTTCTTCCTAGTTTAATAGACCTGACAGAATAATCATTTTTGGGACATGAAATTGGGTACTACTGGTAGATCAATGTAGTAATTTATATTGTACACAGGCGAAATTAATTGGGGGTATTTTTTATTTGCTTTCTTGTTTAATGCAACTTCCCAGGTTATTGTACGCACCCCACTTAGGGATCGACACATACAACGTTTAAGAATAAAGATGGTCAAGGAAGCGCTCAGGAAGTGGAAACGAATCTATTCAAATGATTTTAAAACGTACGCTTCTTTTTACAACTAAATTGAAAAGAACATGAGTTTCACAGGGAGTTTGAATTAGCCATGGTACCTCGTAGGAGTTGCTAACAAGAATATTAATAATTTGGTTGTAAGATTTCGATTGAATTGGTAGTATCATGCAGAGGTAGAAATCTGGAGGGCGCATTTATATGTCGAGATGATCTGCTCAACCGACAGAAGATCAGAAGAGCAAAGTAGTTCAGCGATGGACGAGAAATTAGAGACAGTAAGACGTTGGAGTTGAGTGGGGTTTGAAGAGGAAATAATAATCAAATGAGCCCCGCAATTCGGGACCACGAGAAAAGCTGAAATGATAAGCGGCCAGTTGTGAAAACGATAACCCTTGAGCAGACGAGACTGCCGCAGTTTGGGCTGCCTGAGAAGCCGGAAAGAACCAGTATCTTATTAACTCATTATGGCACGTTATAAGCACAGCAACCAGCATTTATAAATAGTTCTGACTACAGTATTCCGATCTCACCAAACCCTGAGGAAACGTGCCAATTGTTTCTTGATAAAGCAACTTTCGCAATTAGATCAGGCAATAACTTTTTGTTACATATAATATAAATTATTATTGGCTCTGTTATTTAGTTTAATTTTACTATCACTCATTAAATAAGCAGATTCAAGTAAATAATTATTTTTTTATGATTGTAGCTTACAGCACCGAGATTACAGTAAAAATTCTCTAATCGTACGTTAAATTAATACAGATATGAAAAATAATTGTCAATGCCCTCATTTTACTTTAAATGGCATTGCGTCTTATAAAATTTCAATTTTGTGTTCCACAACATATTAAAGAACAATAAATTACAGAAAGTATAATAGTTTTTTATTTAGCGAAATTTTGAGTGATGGGTGGTTAAGAGTTGGACCCATGCCGAAGTGGGAGTTCAGTTGTTGTTTAAATGTCTACACCTTTCTCCGGAAACGATGTAGTCGAGGTCGTTGTTGACACTTGCCGCCGGTTTCGTGTCGGGTTTCTCTGGCAAGAAACAGCTTCTTGCTTTTGTGTTCGTATTGCTACAGGAAATTGAAACGCTCTTGTATTTGATTGCAGCCGATATCTTTGCCGTCCGAAACATTGTCGTAAAGAACAGCCCATTTAGGAGACCTTTGTTATGCCTTTCCCACTCTTCATTTTGGCTGCTTGTGGTAGTCTGCATGCTGCAAGTGAACCGTATAAACATTCCTTGTTCACAGTACCTCGTCACTCAAAAGATATACACTTAAATAACGTGTTAACTTTGAATTTATTTATATGGATCGTGTATTTTTGAATAAAAAAATTGTTTAGAAACGGAGGAATAAACTAAAATCAATTAGAAACGGTAATATTACTGTACTGAAAAGTAATTCTGTTAGAAGAAAAAAATGAAATAGTTATAATATTAAAGCCAATAATCTTATCTCTGTAATTGAAAATTCAGTTGCCTACCTAGTCTCCAACAAACAAGCGGTTTACGCCGTTCATAAATTTTGCCACAGTAGGCAGTCACCTACCATGCATACCACCTGGAGTCGACCCTAACGAAAGCCAATTGTTTCTAAACGCCATGGTCGCCTTTAACATACTATTGATTCATGAAAATCATGATAATAACTGACAAAATCTTTGATGCGTACACGTACGGCTAATACTCCAACTTTAAACGAACTTCTAATAAGACCTTCCTGACATGACAAATTGATTGTAATTATTTATCTGGATTCCGAATTGAAAATTCAGTTTAGTCACAAAGTATTTTTGCGATGTTTTAGTCAATCGTCAAGGTTAATTGTGGC
Organism: Eucriotettix oculatus; assembly: GCA_034510155.1. Lineage (NCBI taxonomy): Eukaryota > Metazoa > Arthropoda > Insecta > Orthoptera > Tetrigidae > Eucriotettix > Eucriotettix oculatus. Next base: position 61,713,615 of record CM067380.1, read on the forward strand.
GCTGGCCAGAAACAAAATGACAGCATTTTAACGGAACACAAGAAAGGAGAGCTTAATTCCCCTGTTCGCCATCTGTGGGCAGGCAGCAAGAATTTTAATATCACCTTTTAAATGCTCTTTTAAAGGCTCAGACACGCGGACTCGTGAACAGCTAGCAAATAAAACTCGTTTTAATTAATGCAACAGAGAGGTGAAGGCGCTCAAAGAGAAGAAGTTAGAAGAAGGTGTTTTGAAGTAACGGTGCAATGAGCCACTAGAATAACCCGGTGAACCTTCCTCAGGCACGAGCCTTGGTGAGTAATTAAGGAAAATATGAAACGACAAATTAGTTAACCAATGAAGTGGCATGTTATAAAATGTGTGCTTGCAATAAAAGGATCTTAAAACCAAAACACTTCGGCCGTAATGAATACTTGCTATTGTCTGTGTTTAGTTTTTCTCATAAAAAGCCAACTCATTTTTTTTCCAAATAATTTAAGAACCTTTTAGTTTAAAAAAGCATGACAAATGCATATGTAAATAAAAGCAATAAATAATCAGCAATCAATATTTATGAGTTTTATTTATTAATAGTCAAAATTTTATGATCTGAGCGCATTCCGGCATTTTTCAGAAATTTTGAATAACAATTACTTATTCCCTTCGACATGCTGCCTTTCAATTTTTGTGCCTCTCATTCCCCATTTAAATAAAAGCAGACGGCCCATTTATTAATATTTGCAAATACAGCAATTTATTTAATTTTCAGCCAAATAAATATTATCTTTTTTAAAATAAAGTTTGTAGATTTTGGACAAGGGTAACTATTTTAACCATAAATGTATATAATTGAATAGAACTTAGTGACCATTATACCACGGGCTATTTAGATATCTAATTTACTAAATGCTTTATTGTTAAAGAAGATTGTAAAATTATTTCATTAAAAATTAGATACTGAATTCGTATAAGAAATGGCATATTAATTGTTTTGTGTTCTGGTATAAAACCATTTATTGCAGTCAATGATTCCGTATACTTTTAGCGTAGCCATGTTTTGACCGGGATAAAGACTGCTATACAGGTGTAAGAAATTCAGGGGATATATGTTTCTAAATTTATGTAAACTTACTTAAATATGCTTATTGTGGTGAGATCGCATCATGGACAAGAATGTTACGACAAGTTCTGAAAACCTGGTCAAGCAGTAGAGACATTCAGTTGAAAATAATGTAGCATTTGAGATGACAACAGTCTTGGAAGAGGGGAAATTTCAACGAGTAGTGAGCATTTGAAAGCGAGTCCTAACAAGGAATTCCGGAGTTTTATATTCAGCGTTGAAAGTTTCAGTCTTTTTTGCCTAGTTCTTGAAGGTTGCGATCGTTATTTCGGAAGCAGAGATTTGAAACCAAAAACGAGCCGCTAGTGTCTGCACAAGTTCTTCAGATTACAGTATTTTTTTGGCTGCGTTTACTTTAAGTTATTAACTACGACGAAATTGTTAGACCATTGTTTGGTACTGCTGAGAGATAGCCTCAGATACCATGAGACTGGAAAATCAGGACTGTATACGTTTCTATAAGTGTAATAAAACTATATAATTTCTACATTGGCGCCCAAAATCTGTAATTTTGTAAACATTGATGTTTTTAATAAAAAAATTTAAACATTAATTATTTAAAACTTAAGTTGTTTCATTAAAAATGATGAAATTAAATTATGACCCCTACATTACAAATTGGTGCAAAAAATGTGAGGTAATTTGGTAATTTGTAAAACACCGTGTAGGATCCTTACACTACAGCTCGGGGGCCTTAGTCAACCCTTGGCTTCCTTGCTCTACCTTCCACATCCCCCTTTTCAATTCCTTTCCTATGCTATTAAAGGGAAGTTGCCTGTTTCAGGATCACCATCATGTAGCCTGTTACCCGCCAAAAAAGAAGCTTTAACCACGCACTTTCCTCTCTCTACCGAATCCTTCATTAAATCCACTTGATTATTCCTAATCCTATTCAGGGATTGCCTAACCCTGAATATCCAGTCACTCATTAGTCACCCGTCCTATTCTTTCTATCGGTTCCTTAATTTAAAATAGGTTTAGAATATATTGAATTACAACTGCTAGGTTTAATGGAAGCAAACGGTTAATAGTGTAGCGCAGTAGAACCCGCATCCAATTTTTTCTTATAATTTACGGGAACTTAAATACCAAATATTCCGGCAGAGCAAGTCGCTGTCCAGGAAGAACGGGTTTTTCCGCCCGCCGTCTTGGCGGCTCGGAATAATAACAGAGACTGCGGCTGACACCTGGACCATAAAGCTCGGACACCCCGTCGCCGTTTCGGAATGTCTTAATCTGCCTGGGAATCTGGTGACCGGGTGGCGTGTGTTCCCCAAATGAAACAAGGGATATGATTGGAGGATATCCATCCCTGCCACCTTAGTGATAGGTGTCGGATAAGTGGGGACAAGGCTTTAAAGAGGCTGGCGGAGACAATTTGAGGAGATTTGACAGATTTTTGCAGGGGATGGTGAGAGGATATTGAAGGAGAGTGGTGGAGAAAGAGATTGCTGGTGATACAAGGAGATGGTGAAAGGAGATGGCAGCAGAGTGGTGGAGAGAGGAGATTGGTGAGGTGGCAGCGGAGAGGTGGACCATGCTTTGATCAGTCCAGGAAGCAGGGAAGAAAGATCTTAGCAACAAGGGAAGAAAGACTTTGTGTTATTGTCGAGTTCCACAACACGGAAATTACAGCGAGACGCCTATGAAGACAACTCAGGTTCGTCAAGGAACAGATCTGCTACACGTGGTCACCCAAACCATTAATACCCTGAGATCTTTAATATAATCCCATTTTTAAATAATTATTTTGAACTTAATATATCTACGCACTACCCATATTAAAAATTATTGTGTTTACAATTAATAAATGTATATATTTAAACTCAATTATTAAATTCATTAATTAATATCCCCCCATCATTTACAATAGTTATTTCGATGGCCCTCAAAGTAATTTATGTAGTAGCCACTCGTCTTCTTCAATATGTTAATGTTATAGAAGTATTATGCAACACCAACTTTCAACCATATTTAATAAAATAAATATTAAGTAGGTATGCTATTACAATTTAAGGAAATCCATAACTTACTACATGCAAGAAAAGTATTAAGTAATTACTTCGAAGTACTTCAATCACTTTAAACTAAATAATAAACATTAAGTAATATAACGTAATTGTTACTATGGAAAACTGGTTTAAAGTGTACTCTCATCAACGTGGTTTCTATGACGAAGCTAAAGCCGAGCGTTTCCGTGGTTATTCGAGGGTTTCACGAAGAGCGTTACTCAGGGCTATTATAGCGCGATAGTTGGCATTTTATTAATTCTTAATGTAAAGTTAGGAAGGATGGGTAAGTTGGAAGTGGCGTCATAATGTCGGGTTTGGAGCCGCCTATAATCCCCTAGAATAGCTTTTTGGCACTTGCGAATATGACTTGCAAAATTCCCGTAAACAGTTGGCGTGGGAATCGGGGACCCACGAAGCCAACGAAATTCGATTATTTCAACCAATAGGATTTCGTGGTTTAAAGAAAAATGGATTATTAAGGATCGATTTCGAGGCTTTTGCACACGGTAGTGAGGCTGTGTGAATGATCATGCGGCTTATGGAACCTGAAGGAGACGGAAGGGAACCGACGCTAGGTCCCGGACATATATGGAGGGCAATTTGCGCCATTAAAGAGGACGCGCTATATGGATGCTGGCGGAGAGGCGACGCCATACTACAAAGAAGGTACGTTGTCAGGTTTCTAATCCTTGACGTCTAGGAAGAGTATCGCCCACGAATCTTGAGATGAAACCTTAAATTTTGTAAATATTTTCTTCATTAGTGTTTTCTTAGTTAAGTTCTTTTGTTAATAAATTTTCCATTATCTTTTGATTACTACTTTAATTTAACCCCACACCCCGTCCTACGATATACAGTGCTTATACTAATATATACGTTTGGAAAAATGGATAATTATCTGACAATCTGCCAAATTAATGATTCGGTAGTGCTTTAAATAAATCTGCAAGTACGATTCTGTTTCTACTGTAATGCTTACTGCTTACAAATATAACTGAGGTGAACTTATAAAGCAACCTGAATTATAATTGACTCCATTATAAATAAAAATGTTGTAAGGTCGAATCTTGATTTTCGCATAATTATATTTTAACTTTCAATAATGATAGATCGTTAGATCGTCATGATGTTCTGCAATTATTACCAATGAATTAAGACAACGTCTTTCGCAGTACGTCAATAAATGATATTTTATATGTAAGTAGAGAAGAGGACAGTACGTGAAACAGTATAAGTGCTTATCTTAGCTGAAGCTGCAAAGGACGAAAGGCTGTCTTGCCTCGGGGAACGAGACGTTCGTTAGTGTAGCAGTGGCCACCGGAACAATGCTAACGTGCTCAAGTGCCTCTTACACCTCAAGGGCGCTTTACAGACGCATCTATTTCCAAAAGTTATAACAGCGAGCTCAAATTCTCTACCTTTGTTCTACCCTTAATAAACAGCCTTCTCAGAGACTAATTTACTATAATAATTATTCTGTTTAAAAAATAATACAAAAGTCATTCCGATAAAGAATTATTCTTAAAAATGTAAGCTAGTCAATTTTTATTTAATAGATTAGCAATGAGAGAAATCTGTGTTTTAAACTGTCAACAGAAACGTTTTTATGGAGTCATCTACACACTACCAATGCCGGAAACACCAGTAATTTTCTTCGATTAAAATAAACAGTAAACTGTAATAATTCCATAAAATAAATACATAAAATCGTTTCATACTAATAGAAGCATTCTAAATATTAAAGGTATCAACTACATAAAAGTCCAGAAATACCATTTTCAGAAAATAGTTAATAGGAAGACTACATTTAACAATCTTAAAATCGAGAATAAGGTTCCGTGGCATGGCCAAAAATTGTCTCCTGATAAAACGTTTGAGCATAATTCTTGTCCTTAATGAATTAGAAAAATCTAGGACTACTGTTCAAGAAGCTGGGCCCATAACCTGATAAAACAGATTTATTCCACACAACAGATTTATTTCTCGTTGTACGCCAAAACATTAAGATGAACAACATTAACTAGTAGTTCTTAGACGTTTACTATATAATAGTGTGTTGTTCCTATCAAAATATATGCTTCCCCTTACTTAGTCTTCTGTTAAAATGAGCTAGAGAAACGCCAACTTCAAACACATGAAGTGTATCTGCTTACGTGGAAATTTGCAAGGTATTATAGCGACATTTCTGTGCGGATTTATGCAGGAGTTTATTATAATGAAGTAGATGGCCTAATACCGAACACTGGAACTAGGCTAATGCGAGTAATTTTGATTGCAAATCACACTCACAATCTGCTTTGAAATAGGGTAATTTTAGGAAATAAGCCAGTCTACTATCGCTTCAGAGTGCTAATTACTTTTTAATGATATTCGTGGTGGCAGATTCAATGCATTTCAGACTCATTTTACATTTCACTGCATGCCGGGGTCTCGAAAGTTCTCAGGGAACTACTTCGAGCATTTCGATGACGCCAAAGCTTTTAGCGCGTAAATTCAGGCTTGTATCAGATGTTCTTCTGACCAAAAAGTAACAATAAAAATAATGCCGATTCTTTGAAGAAACGAACATGAATAAGAGAAAGAGAGAGAGAGACAGGAAAATGTTAGAGCTGTACACAACATTAAAATGTGAGCAGGAGTTATTGGCGGCCGCAACTGGCACGATAAAACAAGAAAATGAAAATTTCAGAGCGAACAGAGCGTGATGCTATATTTGTGTCGACACACGATATATCCGGAACTGCGTGCGATGTTCTCGTGTCACACCAATGGGGTGAATTGTTTATAACACTATTGTTTATGGGAGCAATGTGAAACGGCGTGAAAAACGTCATAAACTTCTAGAGTCCCATGAATTCAAACTTTCACTGTTACTATTATTACTATTAATTAAATGTAGTAAAAATTTATTATCTTAAAACTTGAGTTCTTTATCATAGTATATATATATACATATATATATATATATATTTATTACGTCAATTCATTTACAAACATTTTACAGTTGTATACCACTTAAAATTTGGTTATTTATCAATTTAAAAGTATTGAGATATTGAAAATGGGGACCAGTCTATAGCAATTCGATTATGACTGTGTTAAAATGTATATTATGAATAAACATTTCTTTATAAAATAAAAATATTGTGGAACATAAATATGACAACTACTATGCCCAAAGCTTCTCCGTGACTGCTTACTTAATTGTTACTGATTAAAAATTGGTAGCATTTTAATTAATTATATAAATATATGTATCAAACTTAGTAAATTCATAAAGAAAATTGTGAAAGAAAATTTAATGCTTCTATTGAAGCTCATGGATAGTTTACAGCTAATTTAGCAGAAAGACAAGAAAGGAAAAATGTCGACCGGACCAGGGAAGCTATCAATGAGCTTCAATTGAATCATTCCACTTCCTTTCACTTGAATTCCATGCACCTTTGATAAATCTACACGATGTCTTCACTTGTTCTTAGCATTAGGTGTGAAGAGTGTGATTAGTAAATTGTAGGTGATCCTGACTTAGGTTACAGGAATGGAGGGATGTTGAATCGTTCCTTAGACGTAGACTAGGATTAGCTCAGTGGTAGAGTGCCTGCTCGGTTAAACGGGAGGACCGAGGTTCGATTCCCTGGTACGGTCGACAATTTTCCATTCTTGTCTTTCTTCTGAAGGAAATTGTGTTGTGTTGGCCACATATATACGATGGTGGTCCAAGAATTACCCACCCTAACAAAGAAACCAAAAATGCGAAAAAACAACTTTATTTCCTGACGTAGTTTCTGCTTTTCTCGATACAGTTCACAGTTCTCCCAGCGATGATCAATAGTTTCGAGTGAGAACCATCGAGCTTCTCAAAACATTGTTGGCAAATATTTAACCACCGAACCAGATTTTCAAGTTTGGATATAGAAAATAGTCCCAGGATGATTAATTTGGTGAATAGGCAATTGCAACTATAAATCATTGACTTTGGCCATCGCGATAATAGATGTGTGAACTGGCGCATTGCCGTGATGAAACCACACTTTCTATATTGCTGAATTTTGTCATTTCTTCTTCGTTTCATCATTCAACTGCTGCAATAAATTCCCATAATACATTACACACGCATTCCAAATCTTTGACGCCTTATTGTAAACGAAATTGCCTTCGTCATCTTTGGAGTTTTTTCTCCCATTCAGCCGATTCTTTTGGATGCTTCTTCGGCTCAGACGTGATGAAAGGGACCCGAGGCCCAACTATCTAATGAAACATCCTGCCGACGCTGAATTTTGCGCTTACCTTTCTCGTGTCCAAGTTTTCCGTTAGTGTGCGATGTACAACACTTTTTAAAATGCCTAACTAGTTTTCTGTCTGATACAATTGTATTCGACGGTCATCCAACAACTTTTCTGTGGTGGTTTCTTCAATTTGTCGACCACTGCGATATTCGTCTTGGGGCAAAAGATAATAATTGTTGTAAATGAAGGAATAAATTACCGCAGAAATAAATATAGCTCTTCTTTAATATTGGGTGGACCGAGACCTGTTTACAAACTATTGTATCATATAACAATGATCAACTATTCCCAAGTTACAAATGCACCGTGATCGCTCACTATTTAGGGCTGTCAAACAAGCAATAAAATTCGTAGGGTCTTCACACTTATGCTTTATAAGTACTGCTTTTCTCGTGTATGTACACTAAACGATTGGCCCATTCGGAATGTAAATAACAAAAACACAGTTTAATAAAATTCAGGGTTATAATTCCAAATTTCATCACTTCATTCCATCTCGTGACGAAATTTGGAACTATTTGATCACAGAGAATTCCCCCCTCCAATAATATATTGGTTTTACTAATAAGAATGCAGCAAACTATGTTTTTTCTCAAACGTTTACGTACAAAATGGGTCCGTGGACACTCTGTGTAACTAAGCATAGTTCAGCATTCTGTAAAACAAGTTGTTGCTCAGGAAAGAAGTTCATTCATTGCTTCTAAAACCCGTTCACAAATAGTGTCAGAAAAGTGACAATTTGATGTCTACTAAATCAGAAACAAACTGAAAAACAATTTATACTTAAGAGTTTGTGCCTTCATTTAATTTTCATTTATTACTAGCTATGCCCGAGACTTGCCCTAAAATAGAAACAACAGGAACAGAATTTTGATAGAATTGAATTCATTGCGTATATAAAAAGTACATTCATTTATTTATAATCGCTTCACGCAAACCTTATAACTCGCAGTTGGTTTTGAACACGTCCCGTTTTCACACGTTTCGAAGCCAATTCGATAAAACTTCCAGACAGACAGAAACTTCAATTATATTTGTGATAAATTATATTAATTTTATTTGCTTTTGAAAATGAGTAATTACTAAATATTAAGTTTTAACCTGACGCGACAATTCACGTATATGTCGTATCGACGATCCAGAGAAGCTTATTATTTCTCAGGGAGTTAGCCCTCTGCCAACAATAGGTTAGTTACGGAGCGAATCCTAGATGGAGTGAGAATAATTCTCGCCTCCCCCTCATGAAACCAAAATTACGCGGCAATTCAATGGATTTATAAATGTTTACATTAGTGTATTTTAAGCTCTAAAAGATATCGAAATAAAACATACGTGACAATTTAAGGTTAAATTCCTGTTTCAATCCCTGAAATTGTCATTGAAATCCGTTCAGTCGTTTCGGAACATAGATCAAGAGTGTAGGCAACCCACATTCACTCTTGGAGACTTCCCGTAGAATTAATATTTATAATATATTAATATCTTCTGAAATGTTTAAATCTCCTGTTTTTAAACCCTCAAATTTTCATTACAATCCGTTGAACCGTTTCGGAGACACGCAGACAGCCACTTCAATTTTATTTGTTGGTATATTAATATGTTATTACAACACACTACTCGTTAACGTAGAGAAATATGATCGTTTAATCCCATGTCTCCAACACTGTGATTATTATATAAAAATTTCATGTATATTAATAAGAAGGGGACATATATTATAAATTTTCCATGCCAGTAATAATTAGAAATCCTGTGATGGCAAGTTTGAGAAATTTAAATTGTCGTTAACTTGCCGCTTTTGTTATGATGACTAAACTTAGTCCGACTTGCTGTCTCAGCTAAGTTTCAACTGCGGATGTGTAACTTTAAAGTTGTCGTAGACAACTTGAGAGGAAAGTGGGATTGTGTGCTTAATTCATTTAAAATTCCGAAATATTTAATAATATTTAGAAAAGAAATCATGCAAATAAAATTGTGTATATGCCCAGCTTCAAAATAAAATTCAATTTAAAGTTGAATAGGTTGAAAATATATCCTTAAGGAACAACAAGCGTTTGTAGTATAAATAAGTCAATTTTAAAAAAAAATAATAATTTCGAATAATAGTATTAGAAATTAATTCGTCTTCATTATTATTATTATTTGCCTGTTATCAAAACTGCTAGTTCTAAATACTTATAATAAACATTATATTTCTTAAATTTCGCCTAATTTATTCTATTTTAAATGACCTAGATTACTATCTCAATCTGTTTCCCCAAACGGTACTAGTATTCTGTTTGTATAATAAGTTGTCATGTTTCCGGAATTCATTATTGAGATTTAAAATATAATTGCACTCAAGAGGTAGATTAGAATGTGTCAGTTTTTGTTGATTATAATGTATCTCAACAATTAAAAAACAAAAGAATGCCATAATTATGGTCGAGAGAAGGGAATCTTTCTGAGCCCCGAAGCATAATATTTTCTTTTTCTAATTGCGAAGAAGCACGACCAAAATTCACTCTCGAAAATAAATCCATATTTTAACACAATTTCAATTTTCACAGCGACACGTATTCAGCTGCATAAATAATTGAATAAGTACATTTATAGTTTGGCAAAAATTCATAAATCTTAAGTGAGGCTACAACTTTCCAGCTGTGTGGGTTGAAGTTTAGAACGTCAATCATTGGTGATATATTAGGAATTGTGGCTTAGCCAAATCCTCAGCAACCCTTGATTAATGCCCTGCAATTAATTAGGGATACGAAGGAGAACGTTGTTCCTGTTAATAATTACCGCTCCAATGGTTCTGAACCTCTCAAAATTGCGCGATAGACCCATGTTGAGCCACTAAAAGCAAAAGTTCCATTTCTCTACGAAAAATCAATAAAGAGTTATCTTATAATACAGCGGTAAAATTTAGTACTGCAGTGACAAAATGCCAAGAAATATGTCCCTGATTTAACCAGGGAAGAAGAAAAATAAACTCATCTTGAACAAATTATTCGTGACGCTCGGAAAAGTGAAATTTGTAAGAACCGCCCATAAGACACAATAATCTGTTGCATTCTACCTGGAGGTATATAATCAAACCATTTTAATTTTATATATATTGTGAATTAATATTTACTTTATCATGATATTTTTTTCTAACAGTGATCTGAATCATTCCTAAAACTATATTCAATAAAATAGCTGTTTAAATCTAAATTCCAAACTTTTTAAATTGAGATGGCTCCTGTGTGAATTAATTTTAATACAACGGAAAAATTTAATAAATAAAATACCTGAAGATAGTAAAATGAGGTATTAGCAAAAATTTAATACTGAAAATATCCAGGATGCAATCACCCCAAGAAATATTTTATACACGAGACATTAACGAAGAAATATTTTGCAATATGTTCGCATTTTCTTTTTAAAATGTTCAGTTCTCATAAATTATAAAGGCCTATTCTTATAGAATCTGCGAAACTTCATAGATGGCATAATGTACGAAATGCGATAACAGAACACAATAAAATCACAAAAAAAAAGATGTTTTGCTAGACGTTCCGAATGGCAGTGATATTAATCTGGAGTCTCAACAATATCCTGTCCCTTTTCCCCTCCCCCACTAAAGAAAAAGCAATAATGCATGTAATGTACTAGGAAGGCTGGAAATATGTCTGGTGCAATCCTACTGCGCTATAGTGTAGGTCTGCCGACAATTATCTTACGATCGAGATCTGTGCAGATTCTCGTATGCGCAATACATTTGTCCTCTACCAGCGGATTTGTGTTTACTATTTAAGCGATCGCAAACCATTGTGGGTCAGTAATGGTTGTCATACTTAGTGTGTGAGGTAATAAAGTACTTTGATTTACTGGAAAATCTGTTACAATTTGTTCTTTTGATTAAATTCTTCAATTGCATTGTGTCATATAATACCATTTTCTTACGCTCACTGCCAAATTGTGATGGGAATTATATAAATGGTCCGAAAGTTGCTGTGATTTCGTAGGGATAAGCAGGAAGATATCCTGCTGGGAAATGAGTGAGAGCCAGGTGGAGGTTGACTTCCTCCTTCCTGGTTTTCCTCTTTCCCTCCCCCCTTGGTCCATGGCCAAGGTAGCTAATTTAAGACTCCTGCAGGCTGAGACGACCTTGGGCAGTTTGAGAGGTGTATGTACGGGGGTCGAAGACATTCGGCATACGGTAAGAGTTGTTGGCTGATCTTATTGGACCAGTCGGCCAACTGCCTCTCAGTACTGAACAAGGCACGGAGGCGGGTTTGTTGCGTTCCCACAGCAATCCAGTCTCCCGTCATCAGAAGGGCGCAGGAGTAGTACCCACTAGCCCGACCTACCTGATGCAGGTTTTCTAGGGTTTTTCCCTGTATCACATTTAGGTGAAACACCGGGTAGGATCCTTACACTATAGCCTGGGGGCCCTAGTCAACCCTGGGCTACCTTGCTCTACCTTCCACATCCCCCCTTTTCAAGTCCCTTCCTATGCTATTAAAGGGGAGTTGCCTGCTACAGGATGACCCTCATGTAGCCTGTTTCCCCCCAAAAAAAACTGTGATTTCGTTTTTGAAGAAGCCTCACAATAATACAAGTGGATTAGAAACTTCCACAAATTCTAAGAGGATAAGTAATAGATTATTAATACGAGTAAAACATGGATCATTTCATTTGAAAATATGTGTAAATAATTGCCTTTAAAAAATACATTTCTTTAAGGTTTACACAGTTACAGAACGGACGTATTCAGGCAGACAACTAATGTTTGATGAGAAAATAATTTAATCAGCATTAAAATTATATCTATTCTTTCATGACAAAGAACCTTTTTACAAGTTAAGTGAAGTGATGTATTAATAATAGAGGCTCAAGAAGATAGAGAAGAAAAAAGGAACAAACATTTCTGTTAGTGGTGATGCAAACCGTTTTTGACAGTAAGAGAATGTTTTGCAGATTACAACCTGAATTCGTTCTTTATGATTCTTCTAGATAATTTCTAAATTGTTATTATTAATTAATTAATGCTAAATCAAAGAGAAAAGTATTAAAATTTATTAAAGAACAGATGTTAAATTTTCAGTGATATGTTGTGTGTGTCAACTATTGTAGCAATTCTTAATTTTTTTCATTCGTAAAGCCTTTAAAATACATATCTAAGGTAAACTACTAAACCTTAATTAATAATGAAAATAAAAAGGGGGCATTTATTTTTTTTCATGTAGTTGAAGCTGATAAATCATAAATTGGAGAAATTTAACCCCAATTTTTTTTACAAAACTGAATTTAATTGGTTCTATCCAAGTAAATATACTATATAAGTCAAATGATATTTTTTCATCATTTTTAAAATTAATTTACTGTAGATTATATAAGTTTGTAAAGTATCAGAACTGTTACACTGTCACATCCATCCTCTGTTCTATGAGTAAGTTCACATAGTAACACTATTTTCATCAGAAGACAATGATAGGAATTGTTTAAAAAGTATTAGACAGAAAATTATTTTTTATGATAAGAATAAATTAGTTAACCTCTTAATGTAGATTAAATTCATACAAAAACCCTTATTTGATTATATAGGTGTAAGCATTATGTGGTATTTTTTCATTTGTACAGAAATGGCAACAAGTAGGCATATTTTTAATAATAATTTCGAACATCCTGGCTGCTTTACGACCGTCAAATGTTCATGTCTGATCTTTACGTGAAGACGTATAGCAGATTTCCAATCCGGCGATTGGTCGGCCGATCACATCTGCCGATGAAATCTGCCCAATGAGGCATCAGTTATAGCAACTGCCCGATTCCCGGTTCGCTGGAGATTTTACCATCATGATCTTATAAATATAGTGAATTTATGTTTACCGAGCTTCAAAATGATAAAAAAGTTTTGTACCTCAGAAAATACCCAGCGCTACTAAATTCAATAGCTTCGAAAGTAGTATTTGGGGGAGAATAAACAATTCTGTAAACACAAATCTGAGAATTTATTTGTAAAGTGTTATTGGCCTATGTTTTCACCTGAACATTAAGTTGAATCCAAAAAAGTATCGTCTCTGAATTTTAATGTAATAGTTAAACTACCTTCGTGCAGACGCAAAAATCTCTGAAATCTGTCTATTTGTCAAGTTGCAGACATCGTTCACTTTCTCGTTTTTCCTTTTATTTTCATTCATTTGCGTATAGTCTCTTACAGTTCCTGTCCCTGTATTAATGACCGCTTATGGCGCCGCGGGTTCAAGTGCGGTTTCTCTTCGTCATTCGGCCCGTTAAATATTTGCTGTGGAGAAAGTTTTCGCCACAAACCCCAGCATTTATGTTCCGAATATGCGGCGGTGAGACAGCGTCTGTACCCCAGGCTGCAATCACACTCGCTGTGAGGAGCCAGGGAATACATAACACTTTACATTTCTACTCTTGGTTATCCATAATTGTATTTAAATCTCACAGCCGTTGAAAGTACGATCAAATATCGGTTTTCAAAGTGGCGAGGTTGTGACAAGTTGATGCTGTGCCTCTGTAGCCTCGATCTGGCTATCCCTTTACCTATGCAGGAACAACAGCGCGCTTTCTGAATTCTAAAAGCGCACTTAAAATAAAAGGCGAGGAAAAATGAACGTTTGCGATGGGCGCCATTCCTACTTGCGACACATCTCCAGTGTGTCATAGCTTCTCAAATCCCAGGTATCGCATCTAAATGGCATATGTTAATGTCCGCGGCCAGGTCAAACACATGTCGGAATACAAAGCAGGCTCAGGTCCCATTTCCAAACTGCACTATTCCTAGAAACAATAAATCGTCTCATTTTAATTCGATACTCGGTCACCGAAATGGCTGTTATAAACACGCAGCTGTTAAGCGTATTGTTGATGTTAAAAAATTAACACAAGAGAAAAATTATTTCATTGAACGATAAAAAAATCATAAATTTTGATTACAATTTTGCATCGTTCTTCACAATAATGGGTGAATTAATGTACCTGGCATTCACCAAAAAAATATTGCATTTAACGTTAAAAAAATCATAAATTTTTATTAAAATTTCCTTAAACCTAGTCAACCCTTGGCTACCTTGCTCTACCTTCCGCATCCCCCCTTTTCCATTCCCTTCCTATGCTATTAAAGGGGAGTTACCTGTTTCATAATCACCCTCATGTAGCCTGTTAACCCCCCAAAAAATTGCATCGTTCTTCACAATAATGGGTGAATTAATGTACCTGGCATACACCAAAAAAAATTCATTGAACGATAAAAAAATCATAAATTTTGATTAAAATTTTTGTATCGTTCTTCACAATAATGGGCAAATTAATGTACCTGGCATGGAACATTTCATAAATCTAGTACAATAATTACATTTTTATCTTAATTTTAATATTTTTCCAATAAAACGTTTATTAAATATTTTTGGACACGGCTGAATAATTTATAACATTAATTTTCAAATTCTTTTTGTCTCATCGATACGAGGTATAAATAACGTTTTGTTTGGCCGCAGTAACAAGTTTTACAATCTAAAAAAATAATTTTGTATAGTAATATTATGTCTGGAATTTTACTTATATCATTACTATTTCTAGCTAAATGGTCTACTACATGTTTCTGATTTTTAGCTAAGCCCAGAAGCGGTTAAATATATATCAGTAGATCAGTTCTTCTAATTTTACACTGATATGTAATGAGGATATAGTCATGTACGGTAGAGGAGAATTAGCTAGTCGTGTGTCAAGACGACGCGCAGTGGACAACTCCGCCAATATTGTAGTGGGGGTAGACCTTTGCTCACTTTTACTCCGAACTTTGTTGAGAAAGTTGGTAATGTAAAAGTAATTCTGAAAATATTGGCGATAGGAAATATATTGTGTCAGTTCTGGATATGTTGCACGCCAAGAAACGTATTCTTAAAATGTAACAGATAATAAGTATAGCGTGTGTTAAAAAGTTGTACTTTTTGTATGAAGACAATTATCGTTCTTAAAAATGATAGTAGCGTTTCGTCAGACCACTTGGAGGCCTTCCCCTTCTTTTTTCCCTACTGCGCATATAAACACGCATGGAGAGCCTCACGAACTATACGAGGGCTGTTTTTGAAGGTAATGCCGATATTTACTTCATACACCAACATTATTTTCCAGATATTTTGTTATCAATCGTCACCTTACATCTCACACTAATTCTGCACTCATCACCGCCGTTATTGAGATACCTTTTGGAACGAGAAACCAGTTTTTACATGGCTTCGTCAAAGAAAGATGGTTACAGGTGGTCGTTTCCACCGCGGCTCATCCTGCACATTTTCGTGACCACCTTTAAAATAATAATTCCTCACCATTCCACCACTCATTCTTGCTTACAAATACATTTCACACAATTGCCGATGAATGTTTTGTGGCGGAACATTCTTTGAATTCAAGAAAAAAATCACTGATCTAACTTGACAGTTGATTGTTAGAACAATTATAAACACTCTAACAAAGGGAAAAATCTCGATTTGATCTATATAAAAAA
This sequence comes from Eucriotettix oculatus, assembly GCA_034510155.1. NCBI lineage: Eukaryota > Metazoa > Arthropoda > Insecta > Orthoptera > Tetrigidae > Eucriotettix > Eucriotettix oculatus. The sequence continues at coordinate 61,729,512 of CM067380.1, forward strand.
TAGCTTCTATCTATCGTTCAATGTTTTTATTCTTAAATGACATAAATATGATATTCTTCAATTCTATTGTTTGTTAATTAAAGACTCCTCTTTGTTCTGATCAATTCAGGTAATTCGGAAAAGTCATAGGACAGATTGAAACATGGTTCTACACCACACACAGAGCGAATGAAAAAAATAAACGTTCTGAAATACACAGTAATAAATTTAATGTGGTACGCGAAATACAAACGTTGAAGTATATTAGAAAAAATTCTCACTTATGAGGAAAATTGTGGTAAACAAAAGTAATTAGAAACAATATTTTATTTTTTCATACATTTAAATACTATGTCTGATTTCGTAGGAAAACCTAGAAAAGTAGTAAACTATTAAATAATACAATGTCTATGATTTTAGAATATATTACCAAGAATTTATCATTTTTGTACCGCTATAGATATACTATTATATAGCCGTAATGTCACTCTTATATTTAATAAGATCTTCTTTCTTTTTCAATTTTGTCCCCTTATGCCTTCTGGTGTTGAGGTTTTTGGCAGAGTTTCAAGTGTGCTGGGGATTGGCCAAAATCACTCAAAGACGTACACAGAAACCCAAGGAATTGAACCCGGGACCTCTGCGGTACGAGGCAGTGACGCTAGCCACTAAACGACAGAGGTCGGCTATTCAATAACTTATTATTAAAAAAATTATTAAATTAGAATGGAAATATCTCGACCGTCCCGGGAATAGAACGCGGTTCCCCGCTTACTGGGCTGCCGCTCTACCAACTGAGCAATCCGAGTCGATTACTCAATCCGGTGCAAATGTTCCGCAAATAGTATAGACCTGAACTCAGACTCACAAATTTGCTTAATTACATTCAATGTCGACTCGGTTGGCTCAGATGACAGAGCACCAACCCGGTAAGCGGGTTCGATTCCCGGTCCGGCGAAGTTTTCTCCATCGCGATTTCCTACATTCATTTTCATTGTCATCATGCCTAAGCTTCAATACAATGCTACTGTTCTTGAATTAAGAGATTTAGTTATTTGGCTGTTCGTTACAATCGTAATTTCGGAAAATATCACAAGCTAACTCAACAATAAACCGGGCCTTGTTCGCGTATAAGGTAGAATACCTGATTTTACTCTTGACTCTGGCATATACTTTAAACACACGCTTCATTTGCATTGATATACATTTTCGGAATGAAATAACAGCCACTCAATCTGTGGATGGCCCCTATCGATGTAAATTGATTCAACACAATTCAGCCTTATAACACGCTGCAATATTTCCTTCAACCGGAAGTTAGCACATTCCACTTTATCGTTCCAACAAGACCCTGCTTTATGAGCTTTTTCCGGACCCTCTCCCTTCCACAAGTACCTCTACCCTCAACGTAGGAAGGAAACAAAATTTGTCGACGAACGTGATTTGAAATCAATTGATAGCAAAATAAATTTATTCTTTGTGGGGTGGGTTTTGCAGACTGAAGGGCTGACGGGAGGTTTGGTAGCGATTTACGAGTAAAATGAAGTTGTAGCTTGCTTTCGTGAATAAATTTATTTGTGGGCGTCAGTAAAAACATAAGAATTGTCTTATAATTGAATTAGTTGCACTTACTTATCTCCAAGAAATGAATGAATAGGGTAAATAACGTTTAAATATATAAAAATCACTATATTATACTTTATTGTAAAACTAATCACACCCCTTAATTTCAGAGTCATAAGCCAAGATGTTTCTTATGAAGCAAACAGATTTATCGTTTGAACAAGACCCTGCTTTATGAGCTTTTTTCCAGACCCTCTCCCTTCACACAAGTACCTCTACCCTCAACGTGAATTGAAACCAATTGATAAAAAAATATTTTCTGTGTGGCGGATTGTAATGACTGTGGTTGTGATTTGTGAGTTAAACGGAGAATTTTCTCACATAAGAATTATAATTGCTGTTTTACTCAAACGTAACCACCAAAAAAAATTGAATACGGTGAATTTAACTTGGAGAAACACCCAAATTGTGAAACTGATCCGAAAGCTTAGTTTAAGGGCTCGTAGCCAAGATTTTGTCATACTAAGCAGATAGGAAATTATTAATTAAATATTATTTTATAAAAGCCTACTTTTTTGTTACGAAAAATTAAAGAACCATTTGAGACAGACAATTTTTAAAATTATTCTATTCCAAGACGTTTTAGTACACTTTCATACATAATTTTCTATCTTCACCTAATTTACCGATAGCTTATTACACTCCTGAAAAACTATAGTTATAATATTCCTTATAGACTGCTTATTTTATCTATTGAAAGTCGTCTGCATAATTTTTTATTCCTTTTAAAAAATATATTTTCTTGCTTAAATTAATAAATGTCTCTCATCAACGGTGGTTTAGTTTATCGTTCTCATAAAATAACTAAAGTAAAAAAGGTATTATCTATTTGAATTAGTATTCGTATACATTAATATTACCGTATAGCTTCATGACAGAAAAAACTGAATGCCCCGTATGGATTTATTGTTAAATTTTTATACCTCTCGCAGTTAAACATTTTAATATATGCAATGAAATGTAAATAAATGATGTATAATACTACATGTCACGTCATTAACGCAAAATTTTGTACTTTAAGCCTTTTTTTCCTGATTAATCATCCCATACATTCCACTTTGGATGAGCTCGAAGTAGCTGCATCGGTTTATCATGACATTACACGCAATGGTGATATAATTTACAATGAAATGTCGTTTGACAGTTACTATATTTCAAGTAATCTGTCTGTATGTATGTGTGGAGAATTATGATTAACGCACTCCCGTATTTTACGAAATTTCGGAAATGCCATTGGGAGACAAAAGGCACGCAACAACGAGTGTTTTATTGTAAATTAATACAGCTTGTTCTGTAATGTTGTTTCAAATCGAATATTTGATTTTAATACTATAAATCATATTTTATGAATAATTAATCACATTTAATTTTGAAAAAAAAAAGCTGTCACTGCTGATGTGCTTTTGAATGGAAGTGCATTAGCCCCCCCGCGTATCGGATAATCGTCAGGAATCTTTCATCGTTATCGCAAAATCGATTTGATGTAATTACATCAGTTATGTTGGAAATTATAGGTTAAACGGGGCTTAATATGACGTGGGATTAGACAGTTTGGAAATACTGGTCATCTTCAACGGTGGGCTAACTCCAAAGCATTTATTCGACGCTTATGAAGCTGTGCCTTACGGCGCGGTGCAACATTTGCTGTAGCCCTGAGAATGCTGCTGATGGCAAAGGGAACTTGCCCTTACTTTACAAAGCCAAGGGCATTCTACGACAGCTTACGTCTCACACTTAAAAGTTATTAATATTTTTGTGAAATCAAATATTCCTATGAACGTAGTCACCAAAAAATTATTCGTTGTAATTAACATTTACTGAGTGACATTTTTGTAGCCAAATAAAAATGGGCACTATTGTACATATAATTAGACATGAATGCGTCTAATAATACACGAAAACGTTTTCAGTACTCGTTATCAGCAAAACATTATACAAAGAGACGGACACTACGAAAAATAAAACAGACAGGACATTGTGGAAATAGTGATATTAGCAATCACAATATCGACATAATGAATAATAAGAGAAAATATAAATATAATTATTAGACGTTTGCAACATTTTCATCATGTCACCACTTTACTCAGAGAAAAAAGCATACATTGAAAATAATTTATATAGTACAATCTTCTGAAATATATAATATAGTCAATGTTTTCAATCTATACAATATATTTCTGCGGTTTACTCATCACAATCACATTTATTTTAATATTTATCCAAATTTCAAGAACTTTATAATCAGTATCAGAAATTGAAGCTTAATTCACAGATGGTATATAAAAAAACTAAATTTTTAAATAGATAAAAAGAGAATGCTGCGATCCCACAGAAAACTCATCGGAAGGGCGTGAAAAGTGTCCAATTGCCCAGCCTACCCCTGATGCAGGTTTTATTGGGTTTAACCATCTCTTTTGGATGAAACACCGGTTAGGTTCCTAAACCTACCTTGCTCTCCCTTCCACGCCCCCCCCCTTTTAAATTCCACTCCTATGCTATTAAAGGGAAGTTGCCTGTTTCAGGATCACCCTCATGTAACCCCCCCCCCCTCTTAAAAAATAAATTAGCGTGAAACAATGAACGGACCCCCCTGACTTCTTTGGGAATGCCTCGTATTCTGTCTGGTTTCTCACATGTCAAGTCACCTTCATCTATTTTTGGAGGTATATGTATTGGAGTCGAAGACCTTGGACATACGGTAAGAGTTGTCCGCTGATCACATTGGATCTATGGTTTCCCTTCATCTCTTTAAGGCGAAACAGTTTGCAGCCCGGGGGCCCTAGTCAATAGTTGGTAACCTTGCTCTACCTTCCTACGATATTAAAAGGGAGTTACTTGTGTTGGGATCATCCTCATTAGTCTGTTACCCAAAAAGTATCAAATTATCCTGTTATAATCAGTTAAAGTATTTTAATTTCGTGGATAGAGATATTTTATTGCCCAACTCTTCCTTTCACTCACCCAATTTGAAGATTGTAACAAATATTCTGGCCACCAATGGTTACCCTATTTATTTTAATATTATTAGCATCAAAAAATAGTTGTGAAACTCAGATTTCCCTACAAATTATATCCTAAACTGTATCACGAATCTATTAACGTTCAATTTTATCAATTTATACTAAACACCTTATGGAGTATTTTCAAGTGTTATAAAATCAAAATAAAGATATTATATTTAACTTAATCGATAGCCTATTATAATAAAATTGAAAATAAAATAAAAATTTTAATTTATGATATAAAAATCTCTCCATGTAACAATAAAGGTTAGTAATCTTAAAGTAATTAAACTTAAAATAAAAGTTTAAAATTCTGTAATTCGTCTTTAATTTATTCAAATAAATTATTTTAAATTCTGACGCTTTATATACTAATTCTATACATATACATATATATATATATATATATATATATATATATAATATATTGTAAGGATAACAGTTCTGAAACCATTAAATGTTGACTCGCCGTCACGACTTTATTTAAAATAAGAGATTGTGCATGAAGCTCTTTATTGAGTGAACAGTTTCCTTGCGCTTCCAACATTGGCGTCACAGGCCTGTTTAGGAAGGTGCGTGGGCGTAGGAGCCCATCTCGGAGATTTGTTTCGCGAGGCGTTTATGCTCGTACTCCTGTTTGCGTGTGCCCCGGGCTAATAAAGGGCTCTCAAGACGGCGGCCGACCGCAGCACCTCCATCAAAGGGAAGGGACTATAATTATGGGCTCTAGAATGATATTGCGCGAGATAAATCTTGGCTAGGAGGCGGTGGCACGTAGCCGAGGCATCTGTCTGGGTGAGATTTACGAGCCTTCGGGGGAAGGGAAGGGAAGAGGAGGGAAGAGGAGGGGAAGTGAAAGTGGCTTTCCGTACGATTAGCACCCTTCGAGAAATCGCCAACATATCGTGGGAAGTACTAACAGGATTCATAAGCTATTAAGGTAAGTGAAAATATTGGTGATAATTGGCAATTCAACCAGTAACAGGTGGCAGCATGCACTGCTTCTTAACGTTCAAAACGGCATTATGTGTATATATTCTTTATTTCCGAAGAGGAAATCCCATCAGCTATGCCCTCTTCAAGCCTGTGTAGCAGGGGAAACCATCCTTATTTGCCTAACTGTTTTAAAGAGTTAGAATGAGCTGATCCCGGGGGCAACATAAATTTAATATTCCAATAAAGTAATATATATTAAAAAAATAATACTATTATTAATATTGAATATGCAAAGACGTTAACACTAATTTTAAGCTTAAATGTATTAAGTCCCTAATTCGGTCCCTAAATGATTTTACATTCTTTGGGAAATTCGCTAGCAGACTCACAGGCAAACCATTCCAGTATTTAATTCCTATTAACGAATGAGTATTTACCCACGTCAGTTCGTTGTCTTCTCTCATTAATTTTGAATGAGTGATCATTTCTCGCTACATAAGTCGGCAAATGAATACGAGTTTTGATATGACTCCAGTCCGGTTCTTCTGTATACGCTTTGTACAGTGCACAAAGCCTGGCCCTCTGGCTCCTCCAGATTACCCGCGCCTCTATATATATTTGCTTTTTCCACCCGGTTTTGAACCCTGTCCAACGCGTGTATCTGATCCCAACACACTGCCCCATACTCAAGAATAGGCCGAACCAAAGACCTATAAGCGATGTCTCTGGTATTTCGGGTACTTTTCCGCAGTATTCCACCCTTTCCCATCTACTGAATGTGTGTGCTCTCCCCAATTTAAGTCTTTGCTCAAAGTTACGCCCAGATTTTTACAAGTGTCTACTTTTAATAAGTTTTCTTCCCGTAATTTATATTGAACTACTTTTTTCATTTTTGTAAATACAAGCGATTTATTTTTGCCGCGTTTACTTTCATCCCGTTTTCAACCGACCAACGTTGAATTGCGTTTAGATCAGATTGAAGAATAATTGCATCTTGGACGTTTCGAATTTTTCTGCAAATGATACACTCATCGGCAAATAATCTTATCTGTGACTCGATGCCTATCGCCAAGTCATCATTAGTGGTCCGATTACTCTTCCCTGGGTCAACTGGTTCAGATAATTCTCCATTTATCCGAACACTGAGCTTTCTGTTATTCAAAAACTCGCGAATCCACTTTAATACGCGTTTCTCAATGCCAGATTTTTCCAATTTCTCTATAAGAATATGATGCGGTACAAGGTCCAAAGCATCATACCTTGGAAGGCGCTGCGAGAGTTTCTCGTAGACGCTTCAGCCCAGAGTGACTGCGGGGCTTACCTGATCATGTCGGGGATGCCTCGCACTTTCTCTGGGTATTTTTTATCAAAGTTCTCATATGCCGAGACACCTTCACCTATTTTAGGAGGTATATGTACTGGGGTCAAAGACCTTGGGCATATGGCAAGAGTTGTCCGCTGATCCCATTGGATCAGTCGGCCAATTGCCTCCTGAAACTGGTGGAGACACGGAGAAGGGAATGCTGCGTCCCCACAGCAAACTCGTCTCCCGTCATTCGGAAGGGCGTGAGAATAGTACCCAATGCCCGACCTACCTTATGCAGGTTTTCTAGGGTTTTCCCTGCATCTCTTTAGGTGAAACACCGGGTAGGATCCTTAAACCATAGCCCGGGGGCCCTAGTTAACCCTGGGCTACCTTGCTCTACCTTCCGCATCCCCCCTTTTCAATTCCCTTCCTATGCTATTAAAGGGGAGTTGCCTGTTTCAGGATCACCCTCATGTAGCCTGTTACCCCCAAAAAAAAGGTCCAAAGCCTTTGAAAAATTAATTACAAACAGCATCAATTCTTCCCCCTCATTTAACACATCAGATATATCTTGGCATACTATCACTAACTGACTCTCGCATTTGATTTATTTTGTATTACTATAAATCGAAAATGTATTTTATAAAATAGCTGTTTATATCTGAGATTTGTAAATTGAGAAGGTAAATACGAGAGTCATTCGATAAGTCTGGTAAATTATTACGAAAGAGCAGGAAATTTTTCACTTTCGCGGTATTGCTGGTAAATATGATTCTTTAAAAGATATTGCTGAAAGGTTTAAACATATGCTTGTCGTAGGTTATTGGTGACAGCCTTCTGTAGTTTTAGGTGTGTAGTCAGGCGGAGACAGTGAAAGAAAAACGAATTTCGCGCTGTCATTAAACACATTTGAAGGGTTGGACAGCTGCTCAAATCAAAACAGAATTACATGAAGCTCATTCGAAGTCTGTACCAGCACTGAAGACCACTCACGTCTGGATTACCTTTAGACGAGGTCGCAGAAACAGAGGTGAAACTCGCTCCGGCTGCCCACTAGTGGTCACCACTCAGGAATATCGTAATAGAAGATTGCAGACTAAACGTGCATGAGGTAGACGCTGCCGTAGGCTTCTCAACTGAACGAGTGGGTTTCATCCTGCATGAAGAATTGGTCATGAAGCAGCTTTGTGCACGATGGGTGCCGCTACTGTAGACATTGGATCAAAAATGAATTCGGAAAAACATTTCAACGCAGAATCTAGCAATGTTTAGGTGTAACTCTTAAGAAGTTTAGCGCAGGTTAGAAACCGTCCATGAAACTTGGAAACATTCAAAATAATGCGCAAAACCTAATGAAAGTGCGCCAAAAACGGCGAAGACCGTTTTGTCAGCTATGTAGGTGATGGCCACTGTTTTTGGCGAGTCTCAGATTCATAGATGTCTTTGAAAATGGCACAACCATAACAGGCCTCTATTGTGCTGCTATGTTGCTGATTGATGAACGACCAAGATTGGCGCGTAAGAATGTCCTTCCCCAGACATAGCAGCAAATGACTTTTTCTTGCTCTTGAAAATGAAAATTTGGCCTATTTTTGTGATGAGTTGAAGAATTGGATACTTGCTATGCCAAGTGTATAGCTAAAGAGCGGAGCGGGACTATGTTGAGAATTAAAGTAAGTTTACTAAAAAAAATTCCCTTTGTCACATTTTTAGCGGACGTATCAGACAGCCCTCACTAGAACATTCAAATTTAATTGTGTGTCGTTAGTAATTTTAATCCTCTGCAGTCTCTGACATCAACATCTTATTTTAACGTATGGAAGCAGCGCAGGGTGTAATACAACGTTGGTTTATTTTCAACAAGTAAGATAATCATATTTGTGACACACAAGGACCTGTTCATACGAATACCATGCTTCAAATAATTTCGACAAACATATTTTTGGGAACCAATTGTAGATATTCAAATTACACCTAAATAATAAAACTAGAACAGAACTTTTTTTAAATAAATAGTTGAATACGTTTTGTAATGTATGAGAATAAATATTCAATTTATGTAAATTATACGTTACTAATAATTTTGCGTTACGTGTTCTGATTTCCTTCTGTCAATACCAACGTAGATAACTACATTTTGTCTGCATAAGACGAATATATAATTATAAAGAAATTTAAATTTTATAAGACTGATTGTCACTTAGATTACAATGCAATGCTCTTGTTGTAGTTTTCAATACTTTGACTGGTCTGGCGCAATTATCCATGTTAAACTATTCTGTGCAAGTCTTTTCATTTTCATATCCTACACCCTCCATAATCTGCTTAGCATATTCCATCTTTGTTATATTTACAATGTAATAAGGTAAAAAAATTGCTATCATCAAAAATGATTTTGTTTAATCGATACTTCTTTGAAAATATTTCAATATTATTTATTCTTTTATGTAGATGTATCGACTCCAAGGCTGACCATTTTTAAACTAGTAAATTAAGCTGTAATAAATTTTAATATTTACATTAAAATAATCTAAATTCATTATCTTATCGACACTTGTCGCTAATATCTATTGAATCGATAAAACGGTAGGAACCAATATTAGAAGCTGCATCTGTTAGCAGTGTAGTGATATGAGTACGGCATAGAAATCTTCGTTTACTGGTGCTTTTAATAATTGCTCATTACTCGTGGTGTGTGTGAGTGATGATAAAGTAAACTCAAAAGCTCTCAAATGTTAGAATTTCATAAATTTATTTACTAGTTAGTTCAGTACGATTAGACTCAAGTAAATAACTATTATTTTTGTTGAAAATTAAGATTTCTAATTGATACATAAGGCATACTATTAAGAGGGGGGGGGATTCCGCCATTTTAACATGAACTTATATAAAACTTCAGTTCTAGTAAATTTTCAATAGTTTATGTCACGTCATTCTTACAGAAAATAATGAATTTCCTCCAATTAGTTTTAACGCAAACGAAATAATACTAATAGCGTCGTAGATGTATTAAATAAATATAAAATTGCTTTCTGACAAATTGGCTGCGTTGTTTGATTATTGAAATAATACTAATATTTTTAAATCTTGGCTTCTAAATTATATGAAGAAATTGACTAAGTAATTAAGTGTGAGTACGTGTAAAGGAGTGATTAAGGTTTTCCACATTCCGCGGATACGTTCAAATTATAAATTATTTTTATACAAATGTAAGAGTCACATTCTGTCAGTCACGAACTAGCGATTTATATCGCATATTAACTGTGCGTGGAGGTTGTAAAACGTTTACCTTTCTCCTCATTAATTATTCCCTCGACTGTGACCGTGCGTAACAGCCTCCACATACGTTCACCGGTCGTCAAACCATGATTTTGATAGAGAAGTTAAATTCTGGAGGGATCTTGCTGGTGCTGTTGAAAACAGTCCAAGGTCCTCACATCGATCCGGGCGCTGCACCACTCTGTGCCAAAAACTATCGAAGCTAGAACTAAACTCGGAAAAATTTCCCGAATCTCTACTCATTACACATTATCACCCTGCTTTGCGCTTTTTAACAGACAATTTAGATATGCGTCGTATTGTAAAATTGTTCACCATTTTCATCGTACAATTGTTCAGTAGCTATTCATATTGTACAGTGACTAATAAATGTGGGAAAGAAATATACTCAATGAAAAAAATTCCTGTTTACTTAAAACGCTCACAAAATAAAGATTAGAATTCACCCAGTGATGTTGTGATAATCACTGTATGGTTTCAGAGTGTTCCTTAGAATCTACAATACGAAACTCTATTGCGTTGGGATCTTTGCAGATTGAAACAAATGGAAATTTAGGTGGAAAGTCTACATACAGTGAATTAAGCGAAGTTAGATTGATATACCCTTGTAAATCGGTTTTGAAAGATATTTCAATTCACGTAGGAATTACTGAATCCTAAAACCAGTTCTTTATAAAAGTACGAGGTCTTTCCCGGTGAATGGCATGTATAAATTCCTCTCGAGTTTCCAACCGGGCCAAAGATTTTAACAGTGACGTTTCGATGGCTTGCTCTGCCATCATCTTCAGACTGAAGTGTCGAATTCGGTGAGTGTAAGCATTTATATAGTCTGAAGCAAGTCTGTGCAAGCACAAACCGCCTGTGATTGGCTGGATGTGGAAGCGGGAGCGAAGGCGTCTCCCATTGGTCCACTTGCTTTGTCATGCTCTAGTCCCCCGTGGCTGCGGTCACGTGGCCCGTCTCCGCTGCATCTGGGGTCCCGTGACTCAGCTCCGCGTTCCTCCGGTTTGTTTGTCCTATGTATTTACTGCCACAGTCGCAGGGTATTTCATAAATACCAGGGGTCTTTAGGCCTACATCGTCTTTTACGTTCCTGAGCATGTCTTTGATTTTACGTTGTGTTAGAAACACCGTTTTTATATCATGCTTGGCCAGTATGCGACTAACTATGGTTGTGCATTTTCCGGCATATGGTATTTATGAAATACCCTGCGACTGTGGCAGTAAATACATAGGACAAACAATCAGAACCGTAGATGAAAGAATAAAAGAGCATAATAGACATCTACGATTAAAACAACCCAATAAGTCGGCTATTGCCGAACATGCCTTGTTCACGGGCCATAAAATAGCTTTTGATAAGACGCGTATTCTGGACCGAGCTAATTGCTATTGGGATAGCGTTATTTTGGAGGCAATAAACATCAGGTCCAGTGAGAATTTACTGAATAGAGATTCTGGATTCCAATTGAGCCTGGCTTGGAACCCATTGTTTCACCGGAGGAACGCGGAGCTGAGTCACGGGACCCCAGATGCAGCGGAGACGGGCCACGTGACCGCAGCCACGGGGGACTAGAGCATGACTAAGCAAGTGGACCAATGGGAGACGCCATCGCTCCCGCTTCCACATCTAGCCAATCACAGGCGGTTTGTGCTTGCACAGACTTGCCTCAGACTATATAAATGCTTACACTCACCGAATTCGACACTTCAGTCTGAAGATGATGGCAGAGCAAGCCATCGAAACGTCACTGTTAAAATCTTTGAACCAGTTCTTTATAAATTAAGCACAGTGGGAAATAGTGCGAGTGAGTGTCAATTTTAATGAATGTATAAAGGAATACCACCCTTTTCTTGTTAACTGTATTTAAGACGAGTTTAAAAAGTTAAAATAAATATTGCAGCGCATTCACCTTTTATTCGACTTTTTACATAATTTGCAGTATGGACAACATTTAGTTTCAAATGGGAACCGATATAACCTTAAGGCTCTTGCTGTTGAATCAGATTCACGCGGCGTTGTCACATATTATTGTCCACGCGGCAGCACTACAATAAGAGTTTGTGATTCCTTTCAAAATAACTTATTTCGGTTATTATTACCTACTAAATTATTTAATTTGTTACGTGTTAAAACTTATTGTTAAAACTAACAGCAACGTAACCCTGTTCGTTGACTAAAGGGTCATTCAAACTCAAGTGGCTTAGTTTGAAGAACGATGGCCTCGCGATCGATTTTGATGAAAATTTTAGTTCTAAATTTGTAATTATGACTGACATACGGGCTTTTTCATTGCAGAATGTCATTGATCAGAGTCAACGTCGTCTCAAAAATGCCACTTTTGAGCTTTAATATTATGACAGTTATTAGAGAATAGACCTTGAAAATTCGTTTCCAAGCTAAACCTTATGAATAGATTACGAACCTAATAACGAAATGTTACAAAAGCATTCCTGGCCAGCATGGCTCCCCAAAGTTGCCAAAAAAAGTTCCCTATTTTCCTTTTCGAAACCCACCCGTGGCTGGCCTTGCTATGGGGTAGCGAATCTTTGATTGGTAGTGACAAAGTGGCCATGGACCCACGCAAGGAATTGTGCGTGTATTGTATTTTTGATTCTTACTCGTCGTAGCACGTCATTTATTGTTACAGGACTGAAATAGAAAATCAGTCCTCAGGAAGGAATACTTTGGCTTTTGCTGACTTCATGGAAATAGTAATATACAGGCGATTCATCCAAACCAGTTTACTTTTACTTCACATGAAAGTCATGCACCTAAGACAGTGAAATAGCATTTAATAACATGTTATTCGACCAATTATTGCACAATAAATACGATGAGATGATATTTGTCGACAGCACACTACAGTTAATTTTCCCCTAATTCTTAGACCTTACCCGTCGAGACCCCAAAACTAAACACAATTTTTCTCTTATAGAAAGACCATTATTGGTGTTTCATTTTGGCGCCAAGTTTGCTGCACCAAATTCACCAAAGTATATTGTTTACTGTAGCACAGTATGACCCCTACCTAATTTTGTTCAAACTTTAAGAATTTTAAAGGATCTAAAAATTCAGCAAGAACATTCTAACTGGCGACAGGCGAGGTGGTAGAAACGGAGAGTTGTGTAAGACGTTGATCAGGACGTGGAAGGGAAGAGAAAGCTGGAGAGTGCAAAAAGAAAGTGGGGTGTGAATTTTTGCTCTTTAGTGAGAAGTTATTGAGAACAAGGAAGGAGGAGGAAAAACTGGATTTTCAACAAACCATCGGCAGTACTACGTTCGTCACACTTTCCCCCGGCGGAGGGAAAATTTACAATTCGACCCGAAGGAAGAAAGAAGTTCCGGTCGCCTAGTAACTGCGTCGAGCCACGAATGAAGGTAAAACAGGTTCGTCAAGTGAACGAAATCTCTGCTGCGCGTGGTTACTCCATAAGTAATTACCCTGATTTTTAAAAATCGTACCCTTGAATTTATTTATTTGTAATAGCGCGCAGGACCCCTTAAAGTGATTTTTTATTTAAATAAAATTAAAATGTCATATCTTAAAGCGCATGTAATTTTATTACATAACTTAAATAATAAAAACCTATAAACTTTTACAATACAAAGCCGTTAATCCTCTGACTTGTAGACAAGTATGTAAGATAAGATAAGATAAGATTTATTGGATCCATTAGTCCTCTATTGAGGAAATAGGACAAGTCAAAGAATATGTTACATATCACACTAAGAATACGAATATAAGAAACAAAATATGGATACAACATATGAGTAAAGAAAATTATGTATACAATGATAAATAACGCTTGCGGTCTACAAAATATGAATGCTGTACATCATGGATTTATCCCAACAAGATTCCTTGAAATTACGAAAATAAAATAAGACGATTTTTTGGCAATTTGGGGGGCAATGCTGGCCAGGAGGGATATTTATGTAACTTTTCGTTATTATTTTCGTAATTTACTCATAAGGGTTTTCTTAGAATCGAATTTTCAGGGTCAATTCTCTAATAACTGTCACAATACTACATATGGAATTTTTGATACGTTGACTGCCGAATGACAGCCTTCTACGAAACAGCCCGTATCTCAGCCAGAAATATAAATTTTGAACTGAAAATTTGCAGGTCTCCATCTAAGATATCGTAGTAGAAACAGCAAAAAAATTGATCAAAATCGGAAATGGTCGCTCGGGGACTCCTAGGCCAGTTGACGTGGAATGGAACTATTTATGTTTGAACAGATGTGATAATTATTGCCGTCGAGGGAAAACTTTTAAAATATTAAAAAGATCAGGTAATTAAGCATACAGCGTCGAAATGTCACACCCACGGTGGTCTGTGTATTATCTAACAAAAAGCTCCCTGAACTCGTACAAAGGTGTGGGAAACACGTGTGGAATGTGTTTCGTTAGGAGGAACAAGGGAGAAAATATGTTTCGCATAGTGCAGTCAGTCGCGACCTGATCACCGGAGAGTGAAGAATTCTTTAACGATAGAGCGGGGCTTTGAGGTGAAAAGAGTCAGCGTTGAAAGAGAGGGCACGACACTAACTTCAGCTTTGCGCAACACCGACCCAATCTCAATCCTGTGAAAACAACGAAAAATTACACACGCACGAGTTTCCAAATGGAATTTAACAGCAGTTTTTACTCCGTTCCTCGATTAAACGTCTATAGATGAAAAGGCTTTCAAGTTTATAGTTACAACGCTTGGATGGAGAAATTAATTTAGAAGTTAATATTCGTTTCACATTTACTGTATTTGTTTATATTTGTTTGTATGTCAGAGGTCTTTTTTATATGAAAAGAAAGTTGTAAAACTCATTCTCATTCATTCACTCAACCAATCTAGTTTAAGAGAAACCAATTGAGTGAATTAAATGTAAAACTCCAATAAACTCCTCCCTATATAACATTTCTGCACCCATATGAGTAAAGATGCGCTGCTCACAGAGACGGTGTGTTTGTCTAAAGGAATATTTAAATAGAGGAAAACGTATTGCCAAACTTGCAAAGAAACATGGAACGTTGTATGTATAATTTGGGACAAGCTTACATCCGTTATTAATCAAAACTGGGTGAAAAATTAAGGGCTATCAAATGTCATGTACTAGTGTATTGAAACTTTCGTACGCGACAATAAGAGTTTTCGTTTACTTTCAGGAACGTAAGTCGCATTTTTAACGAGATCCTATATTTAGTTTTCATTTCTGATCCTACAGTCATGTCAACTCAATAAAATGTCAATTGTCTACTCTTACATATATAAACATAAAAGTTTTTGTTTGGGCATTCCCAGACTATTGAGTGGCCACGACCAGGGCTTTAAAACATCGAAAGCATAAAATTTCTTCTTAGTTGGAAACAATCTGGCCGTGACTAAGTTACGGGAGACAGTCGACATCTGCCAGACAAAATATGTTTGTCCACTTTGAAAACAAAGTAAATAAGGCAATTCCCATCCAATCAGGCTGGCTTCGGTGCCGTTGAATTAAACCCGTTGGTATTTACAGGACGCTGCTCTGTTAATTGTCTTGCTGGCCGCCCACGCGGTCGTCCAATGGCGGCTACCTGCTCCGGGAAAGGGCCAGGGCCAGGGCCGCTGTCCAGCAAGACCAGCTTGATTAGAAAACAGCGCCACGGAGGGAAAACGCTTAATTGCTGGAAATTGAACCCAACTTCGATTCAGATGCGGCCAGTGAATAACATCGGAGTCCTCTTCTCTCTGCAGCAATTACTGCAATATCTTAGACCGGGCTCCGTTCAGCTCTTAATTAAATCCGCGGGCCGCATAGACGAACTTGCTGCGTAAGTTGGACGACCAGCATCGAAATCTCCATTCCTCACAACTTCGGACCTCGGCCACTGCCGACATTGTGATTCATTAATCATGAAGAAACTTTACGACCAGTCTTCGCTTAACACCAAAGTCGTAAAATCATTGATACTATGGGACTCCTAACTTCATGTTATTACAACTTTTATTTCTCGTATTTAGATTAAAATCACATACATCGATGTTTACTAGAGTTCTTTGCGAAGTATAGTGTATTTGAAGCAAATTTAGTATTAGCCTTTTACTTAACATGATGAATATATTTTCACGTATGGAATTGATTTATAAGCGACAAATGCATGGGCGAGACATGAAATTTAAGGAAATGACAGAGTTACCAGATGAAAGCACTCCAACTGAGGTGAATAATATCATTTCAGAGAATTCCTTGGATGATGTTTAATGTTTTAATCCTACGTCACGGCTTATGTTTCTGATAAATGTTTATTATTCTTCCAGTGTGTTGTTAAGTAGCACAATATTGTAGTGCGTCTTGTTCACCGTAATCCTTATTTCACTATCTATTCTACGAAGTTAGTCTTTCTTGCCCTTTAAAACATACATTACCCTGCAACATTACGTGCATTCCATCCAACTTAGATTTTCTTCTGGTTACCTACGAATTCACTGTTCGTGTTAATATAAATTGTAGTGTAAACAGGAGAAATTAAATAATTTGGTGTATTTTTATTTAACTTAACAATTGTGTGCGTCTGGACTGACAGGTGAGTGTACGTAACTCAGGTAGACAGCCATCAGCGGCCTTCCTGTAAGAGATTAACGATGCTTAAGATGGCGCTATAGAAGTATTAACGCCTGGCAAATAAAAATCTGTTCCAGGATTGCAAGGGAGAATTTGAAATTCTTTCTGAACCAGGAAGAATAGCAGCGACGAGGCTGTGATCTAGAAAGTGGACGACCGAATTAGGATGAAGATGCTGGAATATGCACTAAGCCGACACGGTAATAACCCCTGTGACCCTTTGCTGATTTTCCGTACTGCCAGGTCCGAGGAGATGTTGTGTAAAATATTCTGTTCTATGAGATCTTGAGTGTAGAGTTAGAAAATTGTTAGTTTTAAGAATTTAATGTTTTTTTTTGTGCAAATTTATTTGTAGTTCCACTCGAGAAAGAACTCCGGAATAAAAGATAAAATTGTAAAATTGATGTAAATATGATTTTTGTTAAAGTAAATTGTTTTATTATTATATCACAAAATATTATTATTAATATATCAATATCCCACCTTAAAATAATACCGCATATTCGTTACAAACGCTATTTCATGCCCCTATCCCCTGAAGAAAAGTGTAATTTCCTTTAGTATGTATAAAGACAGTAGTTTCACCTTAAAGATAATACTTTTGTTATTAAAACAATCAATTGTTAACGGTTGGTGTATTTAATTTTATCCTGCTCTGTAAATAAATAAATAGAATTAAACAAATAACTATAATTATACTAATATTGTAGAATCTTTTGCTGAGATGAAATTAAAATTCCAGTAAAAAAATATTAGAAAATTTAAACATTTCCATACGGGTTTAAGTCTCATGGAATTCTGCCCACTTATTGAAACAAGTTTTCGATTTACATGTTAAATAGTTTAGACGAAGTATCAATACGGTTAATTATCTTTACATTCATTCCCATTCGTATGGTTACCGCATTGCTGTCCAATAAGCTTCGAGTGTTACATAATATTTTCGATTTTGGTCGATTGAAATTGAGTTTATCTGTCGCATTGAATTGCGATTTGTCAGATAGACGTATCGACAAATCTGTCTAGCATCAAACTCATACTATGTTAAAACAAATGTAGTAGCAGAACAGTCCAGATTTAATATTCACCGTTCCTGACAGACCGTCATTTTATCATTCTTTTGACCCTCGTGTAGACTCCGAGAGAAAGAGAAAAGTAACTTTGTATGACTCTCAGAACTTCTGTAATTTATAGTTTCACGAGTGGCGTTTCACAATTACTTTTAAAATTGAACGTTTCTGATAGTAAATAAACTTCTACAGTTTACATAACAAAATCCGGCGCTGTGAAATTTATTCATCCCTTTCACATTTTTTTTTCACATAATAATTTTCATTTCAAACGGTATGAATGAAAATATACTGCACATTTATTGTTTCTACGGCCCTCCGAAAGAAAAAGGTTATTTCAGAAGACAAGTATTTTTGTTTTTGAAGCGTATTGTCGTGGAATAGAGTTCCCAGAGGCATCGTTTCGTTCGGAACTTTACTTCCTGGCGATAAAATCGCGTTGAGACATAGAGCGCGTGTCTGCAGCAATGTACAACGTACTTCGTAATGGGCATTTTAACTATGCAAAAGTTAACGTGTTGACTACAAACAGCTTTTCACCGCATGTTGAGAACCTAAAGTGAAACGGACACTAACACAATTCGTGAAAAATAGGGATGAGTCGCACGAGACACGCAGGCAACTTAATTCAATAGAATAGTAATAAAACGCCAAAAGAAACCCTACAATGCTGAGTTGACGCAATCCAACAAACTCTCAAGTTTCGTAAATTAGAAATATCTGTCGTACAGACCATCAGAGAAAAACTAAATCTAGTATACGGATGTCAAAAGAATTGAAAATCCTATTATGTTCGGTTCATATATTTTATATGTGGACATAATTATCTTCTAACTCGACATACTTCCTTAAGTGATTCTTTAAACAGTCAAACTTTTTATACATTACTTGGAAAAATATTTAAATGAAAATATTCTGTATTATACTAAACTTATCGTCAATTGTGGGAAATATAACAATTATCCTTATCACTTAAACTAATTCATCCAATTCTAAACAAAAGGTGGCTTTCGTCTAACGTGACATTTTCAACACATATAACGATGCTCTTAAAGAACATTAAATTAACACTTTGATACGAATTAATAATAAAGAACAATTATTAGCGTAAATTATAAGTTAATTTTTATTTCTATTCTATTACAAATACAGTACGTGTGTTTTGCTAAACTTCTACTCGGACATAAGCTTCGACTAAATAAGTAATGAAGCCTGTCCTAATTCTCTGGGTTTAATATCGATCCAGATGACTATGGCGGCGGTTTGTTCCAAAACTTCTGAAAAGAATGCCGACGAATTTAATATAGGATATTTGGATTACCTATTGCTGTTATTTATTTTATTTACTGTTATCAAAAATCTAATTGAATACAATTTTTAGAAGTATTATCGCCATAAAAATAGAAAACCGAAAAAAAATAATTTCTTAGATCGAAATTGTTTCAAATGATTCGATATATTTCAATCTCATTTAAGTAGTAGACTTGTAAACAAATTAATTTCAGTTAAGTATGCTCTTAGAATAAAGGAAAGGGGGTGACATTAGAAAATTAGCTCTTCTTCTGGAAAAAGGGGGATTTATATTGTTCAAACCATGGAATGTATCAAGTTTCTACAAGAATATTGTGTATAATGTTGTTATATTCCAGTATACACAAACATTAATAATATTTCTTGATAAATGAGTCATCTATTCACAGTTTTCATTGAAGGAAAAAAGCTGCATCGATGGCTTTCTATTGCGGAATGTTTATGAACATCATGAAGTCATCTGTCCTTTGTCTCGTTTGATGCAGTCCTTCATTTCTGCCTACCTTGAGCGTATTTCTTCATCTCTACAGAATTATTTCAGCCAACATATTGAGCTACCTGGTTGATACGGTACAGTATTTCCTCTTAATACAATTCCTTCCTTCCTTTCATTAAACCTTAAAAAATCATATTGTCACATACTGATCAATATATTTCATATTTAGCAACGTTAAAAATTGAAATCTCTATAGTGTTCCACTTGAAATATATCCGGATGTGGATGCCTGGGAATAATGCAATACAAACGACAAGGGCGTCACATTCCGATATGACTGCAACAGTTATAAAGTCGCGTTAGATTTCAAAGATGGGCTTTCATAAATTCAGTTAGAACTAAATTTGGAATATCTTAGTGTCCATCTCTTGGGATGGGGATTGACCTTCAAGCAGTACGGGCTCTGGGGCTCTCTACAGCTCAGTAATCTATTTTGTCTTCATTTAAATAAAACTTCTAAATTTTATAGCGTCTTTTAATTCCGTTAAAGTTAGGGCGGTACTTAGAAATTAAGTACCTCACGTGCCGAATCTTTCCTGTTTTTTATCCAGAATTTTCCTTACTTAAATCGCCCAAGAAGAAGAGACAACAATAGAATTTTCCTCAGTCCAACTCCCAAACTGATTGATCATTTCCTTTCCTTCGCTAAAATTTTGTTTTCTGAAGCTTTGAACAGTAACAACATTTCATATCTGTGGTCTAGTGACTAGCGTCACTGCCTCGTACCACAGAGGTCCCGGGTTCGATTCCTGGCGAGGCTTGGGTTTTTGTGTGCGTCTTTATGTTCCCAAATCGAGTAGCTCTTACAAGAAAAATAAGATCCCCTAAATGGTAAAGTAGTCGCTGATGATTTTAGCTGTTTGCGTGACTTATAAAAATTCAATGTCAGCCAAACTCTGATACCTTTAGCTATTCTTCTATATGACATAAACCCTCCTCATTTCTAAATTTGTCGGTCCATTTAATTCTTAACATCCTTCTAAAACACAACATTTTAAAAGCTTTGTCTTATGAGTATACAGAAACAATGTTATTCAAGCTCACTCCTAAAAGGAAAATTTCATTTCAAAACTTAAATCATTTGTAATTTAGTAATCATGTTTCCATCCACAGAAAATAATTTAGAGTTATTGATGCCAAAGTTGTAAACTGCCACCGTGATTTATTTGAAACATGATTTTTCATAAACACTTCAATGCAATTTCGTATTCCACGATAATTTTCATTTGTCTTTTTCGGTTTCATATTGGTCGGAGGAAGTCTGAGACTCCGGAAACTGTAAAGGAATATCACTCGAGCTTGAGAGTAGGGATAATCCCTCATCCGTGTTGAAGAAATGGTCGAACCCGTGCCTACATGACAGAACTGGGCGCCTCCCCAAATTTGAAGCGAAATTGCTGCAGTCGCCGTAAATTCCGGGCGCCTTAGGACGTCTCGCATTAAGCCATGTTTATGTTGGACTAATTCAGCAAACATAGAGGAACCTTCTCCCCACGGGGTAAATCTCTCTCCGAGCCAAATTAAATGTCACAAATGCCCTGGCCCAGCCAGCCAAATCTCTCAAGAGGTTCCGTCCGTTCTTTTAATCTCTTATAGCCGGGAGAAACGTTCTCACATACTCTTAACGGTTATGAATTATAATCAAGGTTTATAAACAAATTGAAACAAGTATAAAGACCGACGTTACTAGATTTCGTCGTCAATGGGCAAATGCAAAATCCTTAAACTTAGGAATAAATCAATAATCAGTAATTCATTACAGTGCATATTCATTACGAGCGATTTTTAAAATCAGAAAAGAAAAATATGCACTATGCAATCAATTCACAAATACATTGTTCCTACAAATTTGTCTAATTGGTTTGTTTCAGGTTGGATGTCGAGTAAACTCGGGTTAGTATGATATACATAGACCAGCCTTGAACGTTTGTCTATAATAGGTGATTACTGCACTAAATGTTATGTAATCTGATTATAAAGGCTCGACGATGTCTAATATCTACGAAAAATATTATGCAATTGTCAGGGGCTGATTTTTTAGGTCACAGACAGTTTAAGATACTCAGAATTTGCAATGCAAGTAATCGTATTACAACTCCTAGCTTTAGACGGAGTCTATATTTCTTTGCCAGAGATTTTATCTGGACACTGATTTCCTTGTCACCATTCCCAGATTACGATAAGCCTATGAAATAGACGTCATGTTTGTTAACAAACCCCTTCAATAAGGAATAATTTTAAAATTCTAAATCTTTATACTGAATGTCAAGGAGATTTTTCAAGTGAAATCTTTGAAGTCTAAGTCTGGCGTGGATTTTTTAAACATACATTGAACCCTTTGGTTGGCTTCAAAGTCAGTGGTGCAGCAGGTAGAGGACGATCTGAGTTTTCTGTCCTGAATAATTATTATGAATTAGCAGGCGTTTCTAACTTCACATTTTTAATTCAATTACAACAGGCCTCTGTGTAGTATTTTATTACAATCTGTCAATATTTCGCTTTTGGATTTTACAATCTTTACTCAGGTTTGCTGATGAATTGCTCTTGATCTAGTTCTCTATGGTCAGTAATTAATGCACTACAATGGACGTCTCACAATGAGACATTTTTATCATTTTCTTGTTAAATTCTCTCCATTGTCATTCTTCGAAAGCAATTGTAAAATTAATTAATTAAATTTACTGGGAAAAATAAATATCAAATTTGTAAGCCTAAGATTGGTCGATGTGGATTGTCGCGTGAAACTGAAATACTCAGTATATCACAATCTTCCACAAAGAATTTATAAATAAATACTGCAATTAGACTTAAATACTCCAGTGAGATAGAGTAGAGCCTGAGAGAAATAGCTTGTAGGGAAGAGGGGGAGGGGGGGAGATCGAAGCTCACTTTAACACGAACCTATGATAGGGAAATATAGTGTTGTAAAAACTATTCTGAAAACATTTATGCATATTTTTAATTATTTTTTAAAGTCCCATAAATTACAAATGGTAATTAGGGATAATATTTGTTATATTAAATTTAAATATATACATATATATGTCATTTTTAAAAACTTTGAAATATCTTTTTAACATTTTGGGCAAAGTGCATCTCGCTGAAGCTTCATAATAAGAGTTTACGATCTTGAGTAAATTTTCTGCATTCATAAATGATGTGTTTGTTGGTAATAATGGTGTTGCCAGATTCTTATTGGTTAGGTGATGGTGGGTACTCGGGTTGTATGGGCTTTTGGTGGCGTTCTGGGCATCTAAGTCTGAAATGACGTTTCCAGTTATGTTTCCATGCGACGGGGACCGTGCTATATGTACTTTACTAATTTCGGCTATTTAGAGAAATGTCTCCTGCAATTGCATTTGAAGTTTGATAGAGGTTTCGGTTTTGAGAACTTATGGATGGAGTGAAGTGAATCTGTAACGAATAAAAAATATTTTTTCTTTATTTAAGAATATGGCGTACGTCAAAAACCTCATATGTAAAAGTTATGGGGTGATACATAGTAAAAATACCTTGGCAATATCTCTGTATATAAATTCTGTGAAAATTAATGTTCATCTTGCAATTCTGTGTCATTTATCGTCCTTGAAACCTTGTTTCACAATAAGGCATACTGAATGTGGTAGCTGTTAGTTGATCGTATTGATTGCAGTACTTGAAAGAGGTATGTAACGAAAATATATTATAGGATAAATTACGTCTAATGATTCATATCCAAATCAATTACTTACAAGTTTCTTCAAACTGTAAACAGAATGATTTATGATTTTCCTAGTTAAAGTGGAGTTATTGCGCGACTTGTAAGACTGTGTTTAGCACAAACAAGATATCTACGCCGACCCGGAACTAATTTCGTGGGCTAAATGACACAAATTACACTAATGAGTGGATCAAAGTTGACCCGATCTGGCGACATTATCGCGTCATTAGCAGCACAGCCGTGTCCCTCGGCTCAATTAGCACCCTCACCAAAAGTTTTTCCCCAATGGTGCCCCGGGGAACAAGTTCGCCAGGTCCTGCCACTCTTAATAACGGTCGATGAGGGAAAGAGAAGCGGAGGGGAAAGCTGTAAAGCCCACGAATTCGTGTTCGTAAGATGCTCTGAGAACGACGGTCAGCTTATAATGAATCGCAATCCAAAGTAGGCAACAGGTCTCCTGCTTATGGAAAATTATAAAAAAAACTCGGTACTGTAACAGAGTATTTAAGCAGCTGTTTCGTGTTGACGAAGAAAGTGCTACACCAAACGAGGAGTCAAATTCTGGGAATTAATTACACGAATCTACTCCGTGATTCACTTCAGTATTATATCAATCTGAATTACAAAAGAGAAACTTTATTTCGACGAATATTATGTCAAAATTGTGCAGCTGAAATTGTGAAAAGTAAACAAGATCAATTACCATTTACTTATAAGTATTATAATGCTTTTTAAATCGGATCCGTTTCGGCGTTTAGAAAAAAAACTAATTCAACTGCGTGGGCAGTAATATGTAACATATTCCCAACAATTGCGTTGGATGGCAGAAGGAAGAGCATCAAAGTATAATCGTCGCCAATTCTAAAAGCCCTGCAATTAGAATGTAAGATAGTTGTGTATCCTATTGGAAACCGATTCACCGAGGTAACTGATGGTTGCCACGTTGAGAACAACTAAAGTTTGGTCATGAACAGAAAAATAGTATTCCTTGACGCAGCAAGTCTCCCAAATGAACTTTACGAGTCGACCACCAGACTTTCTCATCCGTTGTTTAGCATGAGCACTTGATCACCTAGGATTTACTAGAAAAAAATTCATCACAGCCAAATTTCATTACAGCGTAACAAGCTGTAGTCCTGGATTCAACTCCCGGTCCGTTCAAGATTTTTCCAACCTGATCCTTAAATTGAGCTGTATCAATTATATGGCAGACCTTGTTACTAAATAAATCCTTCCGTTCTTTAATTAATAAAATTCACGTGTGATCAGTTGGCACGTACTATCCACTCTTCACTGATGACTTAGAATTAGGTCGTGAAGAAAGTCATCATCTAAATTGTAGGAGAGACATAAAGAAAATTCTGAAATAATTTTGAATCTAGAAATTGTATCGATGAAATAAACAAAAGCTCAAAACATGTCACAAACACAAAATTTCACCAAAAATTTCGTTTTAAGCTCACTAAACGAGTTTCACTTGAGAATTGGAAGTATGTTTCTCACGGAACCGCTGGTGCGGCAGCTGACTTCTCAATTCCCAGAGCTGTTGCTCCTAATTTATTCGCTTGGGGCCGTCAGCTACGTACCACGTTAGCAATAGACGTTGTTGCCGAGAATATTAGGTTCCAGTTTCTCTTGATGATAAGCAGACGAGAAAATTCGGTTCCGACATTGTAACAAGCTGCCACAGGAACCGAATATACTCCGTTTAAGCGTCAACAATATTATTATGTGGTTTTTAATTTTTTCATTGTGACTGATAAAAGTCCCTTGGGAATAGATTACAAAAATCACAAGGTCTTTTCATCACATCCTAAACTTATCACTTTACTTTTTCAGATGAAATTTCTGACATACCAAATATCTAGAACCGAGCACAATATGATTCCTTGCGTCAGGGTTTTCAGAGTAGCTACAAAGTTTCCCTAAAGAAAACTCAGTCATACCCCTACTACAAGTGGAATACTGCGAATCATATCTAGACATGACTTGCTTTTTCTCACCAGTTACATTTACTGAGGAGTGAAAGAGAGACTATTGGTGAAGTAAAGGATCAGAAGAAGAGATGATATTAGCAGGAATATTAGCAAGAAATATTCTCACAAGATTAAAAATGTGACCAAGTACAGTGGAAAATGGTAGATATATAAATCCTAGTCAATGTTTTTATAGACAGATTTTGCTTATATAAATTTTGTATTATTTTTTGGGGGGATCAACAGTATTTAATGTTAATGCTCTAGCTTTACCGTCGGTAAACAATTCGATATTACTGATTCCTAGAACGAATAAGCTGTATGTAACATCAGTGAATTATTGCTTTTAATGATAATAACCATTTTCTGTGTGTTTATAAGTCACTTGTTCCAAATATATACGGTATTGCACGTTGTTGGCGTTATAGCTTAGTGGTTTTCGTGTATTTGTTGCTGGATTAATTTGCTGAAATGTGGCGGCGGATTTTGTAACCGTTCAAATATTTAATGACATTAATGTAAACTCTGTGAACATCAATTATTGTCCCTGATTTACGATTTACAGAGTATTCCGCAATTAATTATATGCAGCCAACACGAATGTTTTCACTGTATTAAATTAGACGGTCAAACGGTTTGATAAAAAAATTATATATGTAACTATTAATGCCGCGTATAGGAATTGCATCGAAATATTGACTCCGGCTCTGAACCAAAACATTACTAACTAATATTTTACTTTTAACTGTACTCGTAAAATGTGTAATTCGGTAGTTAACACACTGTCAACTGTCGCAAATGTTTTCGAAATTAATCACATGACAACATAGAAAAATTAAATTTTTTAAAGAAAACAATATTATAATATTTAAGAACATTACATAAATTTGCAGTTTTTTACTCGAATTAATAATAATCACACAGAAGTAATTTTTTTTAAATGCCTAGATGTTTCGACGCAGTGTTGCGTTTTTATCTTACAACGTATGGAGTAAATCAAAGACCTAAAACCACAGTTAAATACAGGAAAATAGCCAAAGACTTAAAATAAGACGACACATAAGTTTAAAATTTAATATCAACAGTATTTGGTTGATAATCAATGTACGACATTTCAGAAATTATTATTTTACAATAATGAATTCAGTTTATTGGCGTTATCAAAATAATAATAGTGATTACATTTAATACAATTTTTAGTAATAGTGTTTTCCTTACTGGCTGAAAAATTACAATTAGACATGCGTGGAAACGTCCAGCCAAGATTTTACTATTCTTTGTAATTTTTTCTTATATTATAAACTGTCTGTTAATGATGTTCCTTCTCTTTATTATTAATTCATCAGACGTTGAATACAGAACATGACTTTAGAATGCTGAGAAAAATAAAACGTTTTGTTTGTAACTGGAAGTATATCTATAATGGTGAATATTTGATGCGTAAATTAATATTGGTGACGACAAACATGGCTGTTGGACTCTTTTTACGTAAGGTTCTAAATAGAGTAACCTACATCATACCAACATTGTAATATTATTTTTCCCCGTCGTTAGTGGCAAGAGATTTACGTGAAAAGCATTTGGAAATTAAATTCACAGGGTTTTTCTAATATAGGCCCAATATATAAAATGCCGCAACATGTTACCATTAAAGATTCAAATATTTAAGAAACAATAGCCGAAAAAACATACGACCTTTCGCAATAGGTTCAATTGCTCTCCGTTATTGGGATCGTCAATCGCTTCTCGAAAAATTGGGCAGAGTGCATATAAAAAATTACCACTCCTCGAGTCGTGTGTCAGTTTTTCGTAACCTTTTAATAAACTCTTCAGAAAATTCATTTACAGCCAGAGATCTTTTTCCCTCTTTCCAAAGATACTCCCCTCCTCCGCCACCACATATAGCAGCCCATCTCTTTAACAAATAATAATTCAATGTTATAAAAAATTATAATTAATTAACCCTGATAATACAACTTAAAAGTTAGAATTTTATTAGGGAACATAATTTTACCACAACATTCCATGTACAAAATATTCAATTGGTCCCCATTGAAACGCTATGAACCGTCGCTTTGTTTTGCCTTCAAAAAATTTACGTTAATATATTTTTATTTATGTTAAGACCACTACTAAATTTATTAAGGAAATATAACGTTCTGTGCAGTCATGTTTTGTGAAGGAATCGTTATGTTGTGTTAATGTCGATTAGATTTAAGCTTTCTATGTTTAGTTCCGATAAGTTTCGTTAGGTTATTAGTCACCAAAAAATTCACAGTCTATAAAATAAATAACCGAAAAAAAATCACATTTGTGGCGTGTCATATTGCTCATTTGGTAAGCAGAAGGGCTTTTATGAATAATGTGATTTCGGGGATTTATAAAAATGAAAGTTGGTTGGCAAGATCTGCGAGACTTTGATGTTGAACGGAGAGACTGTGACTGTATATTTAAGTGAGATAGATGTACATGTCGGTGACGTTAATCTGGGCCGTCACGCTGCCTAAGTAATCTTGGAGGTGACGTATGGGCTTAATAACCTAACTTGACACTGCAAACCAATCTCCAGACTAATATAAAGCGTAAAGTCAATTTCCGGAAGTTGCTCTAGTAGCAGTGCGTCTCTAATATTTGTGTACACAGGGCGGAGATGGCGTCTAATGACAAAGGCGCTGATGGCTTAATTGTACAGGCACTTCAGGCGAAATGCAATTAGGTCTGGCGGTGCCGCTACAGGAATTATTAGCGTCCTCGTCCTCGTCCTCGTCCTAGTCCTTCCACCCAAAGTGGGGCAAAGCCGAAGGTGAAACTCAACTTAAAAGCCTCCTTTCAACAGTTACAATGCTTCTATACAAAGTCGTGGCCTAAACCACTATATGTCCTTCGGTTCGTGGTCCAAAAAAACCTCAAAAATCTAGTATTGACGAATTTCGGTCATCACGATTACAACCATCAGAAAATCTCGTTTAACTCGGTAGAGATCTACAAAAAAAGTATACTTTGGGTAACATTTAATTCAATCTGTGAGAGCTGATCAATAATTAAAGCGACAATTTTATGTATTAAAAGACATTTTGTAGAAGGTGTTTAGTACATTTATGACTTTAGGCTGGATTAGCTGATACGACTTGACGAATAAAAATTGTTTTGTTTAACGATGCCTTGTTCGCTTGAAGTTTGCACAACAGTTGAACAACATTCAGTGTTCCGGTTTTGATTTCTGAAGGTGAGAACCCGGCTATAATCTTCTCTTGAAAGATTTTACAGTATGGTGAAAGTTGTACGACCACAAAAAATTTTAAAATTAGGTTAAAAAGTTCAAAAATAGTGACTGACGCGCAACGATCTGGCCGACCAGTTGAAATGTTAACTTGTAATGACCCGTCCTATAAATACCAAAATCTATTAGCTCAATGTAAGTAACTGTTTGAACAAATCTACTCAGGATTTAAGTTAACAGCCAAATCAATTGACCCCGTCTCACAAAAAAAACTGGGTTGTCTCGATATCACAGATTCTTGTTCTGTCGATCCACTGTTGTGTCCTTCCACCGACCTTCGTTCTTCACCCCACTCGGTCAAGAGATGTTGTGGAAACGAAAATTTTGTTTGTTAATGTGTACTAGATATCTATCACGTAAAATATATACATTCACAATAATGCTCTGTCTTGGCGAAGAGAAGTCCTTGTCTCTCCAAAGATGATCTTCGATTTACTGGCGCCCAGAAATAATCCTTCCCTTCTTCTCTACCGACCAAAACAGAAGATTACTATGGCGATTACTACAAAAGTTCTTTGCATTAATGATATTATTCGTGAGGACCACTGTATTATTGTTGAATATATAATAAAGTGTTGGCACGCATGGTTTGATTCCAATTCCACATTACACAACGAACTCAACATCCAATTCATCACTGAAGAAATCAAAAGACTAACGAACACTACTTTGAACGAATGGAAGGACACCAAAGTAGACTAATAACCGAAATAATCTACCCTCCTGAACACAGAGAAAACTTAGAAGATCGTGGCCTCTAGATTTTATTAATGAAAAGCAAGACAGAAAATACTCAAACAAAACACACCATTGAACTTCTTTTTCTCATTCAATTTATGTGTATTTTCGGAAATAATCTAAGATTTTGTGAAACCAGATAGTGCATTAAAAAGAGAATAAAATTCTGAACAACTTTTCCCCTAAGACAAATTAGTGTACGAGCGATCATTTGTTACATATCGGCAGTTATAACTTTTAATAATGTAGAAACGTGACCCGACGTGGCCAGAAATGTCCGCGAGCTCAGATCAGAGAAACGTGAAGACCCGTGGCTTCTCAGGTAACGGCTGCGTTGTGACGGCAGTGTGGCTGTTGCCCATGAGACAGCATTGTTGGGAGCCTCGCACACTTTGGGACCTCACGTGAAAGGACGTGACGTGACGGCAGTCTGTTCCTAACTTCACCCGCGCAAACTGCAGGCAGCCGAAATTATATAAAAACAACTCCCCATTAACATTTGATGGAGCTTGGTTTAATCATTTTGTAGCGGAGTCCAAACATATAAAGCATGGAATGAAAGCCGCAAGAAATTCATAGCTTAAACACATGCTGACTGTGTTTTGAAGTGACCGATGTGTCGTCTTTTGTGATTATGTGGACAATCAGCGTATAATAAACAGCGTATACAGGAAACGTTGCGGAACTAAAAGAAAATGCATGATATTGTTCCAGGACAACACCCGCATTTACACCGCCAACCTGAACCGAAGAACAATCGAAAATAATGCATTACGAGATAATATACCTCATCCTCCCTACAGTGCAGATTTCGATCCGAGTTTCATTTGCTTGATTCACTCAATGATGCATTTCGTGAATTAAAGTTCAGCAGCAACGAGATGGTCAAAGAATTTTGGGAAAATGGATCAAACAACAAGGCCAAGATATATTTTCATCAGGTATGGAAACTATTTCATAGTTGTAACAAGTAGATTAATATTTGTGGGGATTATGTTGAGGAGTGGTACAAGTCTAATTTTATAAGAATACACAGATTTTTTCCTATATCAAATCGTCTCTTTAATTATTGAACTTGTCTCGTTAATCAAAATCCATTAACAAGATAGAAGGTGCACCTCTAAGCATCCGAGGCTCCTTAAAGCCAAACGACAGAAGTTGTGGAGACACTGGTACAAATTATTTAACGTTACCGCTTCTCTTGCTTGCTTTCGTTACGTTTCCGTTTCAATTACAATGTAATAGTTTAATGTACACTATTACGACTGTAATTGGACAGTCAGTTAAATTCAAAGACTCAAATTCCCTTCATAAGAAATTAACATTAACATTACTCACCAACAAATGTGAGACTTTGAAGTTACTTAAACGGTCATTAGTGCCCGACTCCAATGACCAGAGGTGAATTACTTTTAGAATCAAAAATCACATCAGTATGGAAATGACGTCAGATAATTTTAAGTAGAGAAAGGTATTGCCAATCACTTTTAATACACAAAGTATTCGATTTGATATATAATTTTCTCATAAAAAATCTCATGCACGATATTCGCCAACATCGTACGTACTACTAATCAGTTGCTGAATTCATAAACTACAGTAATGTTATATATTGTATTTCAGAAGAACTCTACCCAATTTAATTTGAATGTTAGGATGAATTAAATCCAAAAAATTAAATGAGAATATTCGCAGACAGGGAGAGAAGAATTATAAAGGTGCCAGACTGTCACGAACATCCTTGACTGCTAGCTAAGTGCAGGGGATTGATTAAGGATGTTTGTCCACCAGGGAACAGTGATTCATGAAAGTTTCCCGAGACTGACATCTTCCTTCGTAAATTCGGATCCCGCGGTCGGCGAAAATTAATGATGAATTGTAATGACACGTTACGTTGGGTGGCGTTTTTCATCAGAGAACGGGAAAGGAGAGATTGGCTGGTAGGTGACAAGGAGGTCAAATATTCAGTGTGCTTTGGAGTTGGATGAAACTGGAGGTCAGGAGAGGAGAGAGGGAGGGAGCAGTGTTGCTCCCTAGGTTGAAAGGAAGAGGTAATAGGCAGAGGAGAAATGCAGTCAGTGTCTTTTTTTTCAAGTTGTAAGGAAGAAGATATAGGGAGGGGAAAATGCAATCAGAGTGCGCTTGAAGTGAAAAAGGAAGTACAATGAGACGAGAAGTACAAGTGTTCGTCGAAAATTGTAAGGGAGAAGTACTTAAGAAGGTAAAAGAAGACACTTTCAATAATTTGTCGAAAGTGAACACAAATCTGCACAGCAAATATATGATATCCCAGTCATAACTTTCTACTGGGACGGGACCGACTTCCACAAAACGAAGATTTATTTTTGTCAATGTTCTACCGTGAAGCAAGGTTGAATAGACTATGTATTCAAGTCTACTTTCAAGAATTCATGTAGGATAGATATTTAATTCTCTTGCAGGTACGTAAAATTTTACAAAATAGTGGTCATTTTGATAAAACGTTGAACTATTGTTATGATATAAATCTGTAAAATTGTAAATGTTTCTTTGAAAAAATTAATTCTTTTTTGAAGCGATGAATATGACAAAAAAATTGAAAGAAAGTTTCA
Source organism: Eucriotettix oculatus (assembly GCA_034510155.1). NCBI lineage: Eukaryota > Metazoa > Arthropoda > Insecta > Orthoptera > Tetrigidae > Eucriotettix > Eucriotettix oculatus. Next base: position 61,761,408 of record CM067380.1, read on the forward strand.
AAATGTAATTAAAAACATATATTCAAGGAGTTTTTAAATATTTATTGAAACAAATTAAAATCCTGGAAGAATGATACTTAAATATGAATATTTGTATGTAATATGACAAAAGCGTAAATGCTTAATATCAATATTAGTATTTAAATTATATTATTTGTGCACAGTTCTCTAATTGTTAGAAAATTTTAAAGGCGCCATTTATGTCATCTATGGAATATAAATTATTATTCATGTTTCCTATAGTATGAATAACCACACAACTCTACCCTTCTGAGTTTTATTTCCCAAAATAGAAGAATGTGTTCAGAGTTATTTTGCTAGTTATGTTTTATTTTTCATTTCTTCCATAAAATTTTTTAATGAAAAATAATGAATTATGTTTAGTTCAAGGGCACAGAAGAAATTATATTAAAACTATTATACTGTATAATGAAAAAACAAAACAAATAATTCCAATCTAAACCCTACATAATTCATTTTTAAATTAATTTTGATTTCAACTTTTAATTATATCTAAAACGCATTTAATTTTCGTTCACTTTACACCACCAGAAATAAACACTCAAATAAGTATTTATAAATCATTTGATCAAATTAACTCAGTTCCATTGGTTCGGGTAAGTACGCAATTAACTATTTTCTTTTACATATACAGTTTTCGGAATTCCAACAGAGACAATTGAGAATTTAAACACAACGTTTCCATGTCTGTACAGTACACCTGATGAAGATGTCAGCACAAGCCATGGAAACGTTGTGTTTAAATTCTCAATTGACTCGGTTGGAAATCCGAGAACTGTATATATAGCATCTACTCCGGGAAAGCCCTCGCTCTCGTATAAATATTTCCTGCACAATTTTTCGTGACATTTCCTTTATAGGTGCATATTTTTTTTAAATTCTTAAAAATTGAAGCATAGAAAATTATAAGAACACTAATTTCCTTAAAAGTTGGTATTAAATAAATAAAACGATATAGATGATATAGATATTGCGATGAGTGTAATATTAAACGATGCTGCTCTTACGCTTTCCCCTCTCAGAAAGTATAGCTTTTTTACAATTTAAATGTAGCCCTCCTTCCTTTCAAGATCCAAGAAGATACTTATCAAATTCAATTAACGTGCTTAAGATTCTGAGCCGGAGTGGTTATAGCTTAAATCGTGTTGGTATCGTAGAGAAGGGCTGCTGAATATGAATGAGGCTTGAGAAGCTATCTTTGCCAAGGAGGCGAATTCCCTCTCTGTGTTTGCACTTAGTGCTTATTATTATCACCAGCCTAACAGCCAACTTCTGTAAACAACCAATAGAGGATAACAAATAATCGAGACACTTCGCGAACAAGATAAACCAACGACATTCGATATTTCAACTAATTCTCCGACTTTTAGGGCGCACACAACGTTTCCAATTAATAAAAAGCAATGAAATTTCTCGAAGAATTTTTGCATTAGCAAACGGTAAATCCTATAACATGTTGATTGGGCTTGTCATATTGACGATAACGAACTGAAAATAAAAGTATTTGAAATGTTCAGTTAAAAATGAAAAATAAAATATTTATTTCCGGTTGTTGTTTTTTTGTATCTGATTCTTTTTTAACAAAATTTTATTCAGTTGACGCGTTCCGAGTAACGCATACTTTAACAATAAGCACGGTCTTTTACGTTAAATTTCCGAAGACTGTCCTTGCGGTACCTCCAACATCAAAACTGTGTTTACTTGGTGTCAGCTGTGGTTGACTGTAACACGCTGTCTCATTGGCTACATGCGGCTCCACTACATCGACCCTCGGAAGCAGGAAGGACATTTTAAATAATATACAAGGTGATTCGCTACCAGACCGACAAACTTGCAGGGACCGCAGGGGTACAAAGACGACTCGAAATCACATAGGATGCATGGTCGCAAATGCCGTAGTTGCGAGCTATGGTGCAAAGAAGCAGCAAAAAGAACAGAAACAGCAACACATTAGTGCGACAGAAAACATTGTATTGCAAAGTTGTACTACAACAGGTGTTTGTAATTATGACCAGAAGTCGTCAGGCAGGCCTGATAGCGGCGCTGCACGGAATTCCTTTCCTTCTGGAAGATCCCTCACGGCAGTCTTGAGGTAGATGGCGCTGAACGGAAGGTCGCGTGAACAACGACCCTGCTGGAAGTCTTTATTTGCAATGCGTAATTACGAAACCTGTTGTAGTACAACTTTCCAATACAATGTTTTCTGTTGTGTTGATAATGTCTGTTCCAATAGCTGCAGGTACGAGTCACCATTTAAGTGTGGGTGCAACTGACCAACTGAAACATCTCCGACAACACGTTAACAGTAAACGTCTGTTTGGTGGCAGGAGGCGCACTTTTAGAATTGCTTTTCTCAGTTTTCTTTCCTCAAATCGCTTAATAACAGAGCGCATCTGACAAACATTGCTATAGGGAGAAATGTTTGTAATTGTCCCAATTATCCCCCTTTAACTAAAATGAAAGTCCTACGGTTTGCTGTTCATATTAGGGGAGTCAGAAGAAGACTCGGAAAACATAATTAATGGCATGATCGTGGTCCTGGAGAAAGAGTACAACATGAGGATTAATAGAAGGAAAACCAAGGTAATTGAGTATAGTATGTGAAACAGCGGAATAACAGAGGGTGTTAGGTTAGGAAGGGAACTTTTGAAGAAAGTTAAGGAATTCTGTTACATGGGCAGAATAATTACTAGAGAAATATAGCGCAGGCAAGAAAGGCTTTCGCAGAAAAAGAGGAATATAAGCCTGAATATTAGGAAATCATCAAAAATGTTCGAAAGAGTTATTTGGGTGCGAAACGAGGACAGTAGGAGTTGCAGGAAGGAAACAACAGATTCTTTTGAAATGTAGTGCTATAGAAGAATGAGATATGTTGATAGAATAACTAACTAACAAGTTTTGAGATGAATAAGAGTAGAGAGAACAATATGGAGGACTTTAACCAAGAGACGGGATATATTAATAGGCCACGTATTGAGGATGGGAGACGCTAAGCAGATTAGGGAGGATGTGAATTATGATAATTATGTAGAAACGAAAAGGCGTGCGTAGAATAGTTTAGCAAGGAGGGTTGTATTAGATCAGTCTAAAGACTGATTACTACTACAACAAAAACATTTTTGTGCACCTTTCCTGTTACACCCTGTATCATATATTTTGTTCGAAAAGAATATGCTAACAGATTGAGAAATATTTTATGTGCAATGATTAACCTCGTGAGATTCTCTGATAAAAGACTTACTAACAAATGTTACAAATTTTACCTCGTTAATTGAATATCCTTAATTCTTAAACCGTCCGAATATATATATATATATATATATATATGTAAATAAAAAGAAGGTTCATCGTGAGAGTGTAATTTCAGCATGTCACGGGAAGCTTGTTCGGTGTATCGAGGCTAATATTTCATATCCACGGAATATGGAGTGGATACGTCAGACAAAATTTGCCACACACATTACTAGGTGTAGTTATTAATGCATAATGAGAAATGCAAATATTTTCCAGGAAACAGGGAATGATGTTCCTGGGATTCTAGCGAGTATCGTATTTGGTTGTTTCCGGCTGCTGAAGTTTTATTCCTATTGTGAGTCCGATGACACTCTGTGAAAGTTTCACCATGTGATAACTTGGATTTCAGTTTTTTATTTCCTTCCCTTTTTCTCATTGAAGAACAATGGATTAATGTATAACAATGGCGTCATTGTTCGGACGCGTATTCCATACGAAATGAAATCGTATTTACGCGTGTAGAATCGCACACATTCATTCCATAGTTCTACTCTCCAAATGGCGTTGCATCTCCTTTTGAATCTTTATGTATAACTTCACGTAACAATTCATAGGTTCTGTTGCGACGAGGGATGTGCCAGTGGTGATCAATGTACAGAATAGTTATGTTTCTTTTCATATGGGAGCCGATTTGACCTTGAAATTATTGTAACGATGAATCAGATTCAGGCGACGTTGTCACGTTACTTCCCACGCAGCTCCTCTGTAGTAATGGTTTGTTGTCGGAAGTCAGTCGATGTGGCAACGTTTGCCTATTTCTGCGCTCTCATTGGCGAAAATACAGAACGGCTGCTTTTTTAAAACTATTATAGTATTTAAGATTTTTAGATTTATTGTTGTTTTCATTAGTCCTCGATTGAGGAAATAGGATACGTCATACATTACAAATAACGAACAAAATAAGGTACATAATTAATTAACAGTGGTACGACAGCTAATGAAGGACCTAGTTATGCATTTATTCTGGGTTATAACTAGTAACTGTCAGATTTGTAAATCGTCTAAGATGGTGACGTTTAATTAAATATGGATAGAATTAGTCTCAGCGCTGAGAGTGATTTGAAGTGACACTAGTATTATTATTCAAATTTTGATTAATTTGGAGGAAGAGCCCGCTTCATAAAAAGGAAAATGCATCCAGTTTCCGGTATGTAAGGAGGCTCTGCCAGTTGACTTGCAGTGTGTATATGTTTGGTACGTCCGAGTGTCTGTAGCAACGGACCAGTGTGAAACAAACTACGAATATGAATACTACGCCGCAAGGTAACGGCTTATCAGATCCTGATTTTATATGTGACTAGAATTTTTTACCTACGACTTTGTCTTCCATTAACTCAAAACAGCATTGACGATTATTATAATTCCAAATCAGATTAAAAGAATCTACTTATGTTTGACGCGTGAGTGCGATCTATCCGTTAAAACTAGTATTCTTAGTGTGTAATAATTACTTTTACAAATTTTAAATATATATTATCCTGCACTGGAATATTTCCATGTATACCAATATGACTAAACATTCTTCATTTAATATTTTTACTGTCTTGTTTTACTAATGATACACGTAATATTTGGTTGATTTGTTGCTAATGTTATCAACCAAATATTGACTTTAATGAATTCGACTTACTGAACGAATGTAAAAGCTAATATTGGAAAATAAATTGTTCCATTATTTTATGGTCTATATAGTACGGTAAACTCGTTTGATTAATTTAGTTTTATTTACTTCAGAGAAACAATCAGACACTATTAAACCTGATAACCCTGTCTCTCCAAAGGCTAGTCCGGGGTTGTCGACTAACTCCGGAGATTTAAGACACCGCATCCTGATGGCTACTAAACAAAGCATAATCTTGCCCAGCTGCCAAGTATTGCTAATATTCAGCAATAAAACAATATAATGTTGAACGTATTATCTAACGCGTTATATAAATATTTAATATCTTATATCAATCAAAAATAACAAAATACTATACTATCCCAATAAAAATTATTCAGAAATTTAATTTTTTTTAAATAAATTGTCATTTCACCACATTTTCTAGGACTAATAATGCTTTCACTATGAACTTCGCATCACAATGTCAAAGTAAGTGAATACATTACTGTAATTCTCTCGATCTATTTCCGAAAGTTCGCTTGGTACAAAATAAAGTTTCAGCAACTTAAAATGTCCAACCACTTTATAAGAATTCGTATAGTGAGTCAGTGAGTATTTGGTTCGTTATAAACAGGGATTTTCAAGCAGTCGATCGCGATCTCTTGGTCGAAGAGTTCAAAAGTCAATCTAGGAAACATGTCCATATTTTTACAGAGATTAAAATATAGCCACTTACTATCAGTCACACTTTCGGTTAGACTAAATTAGTTATAACCAAAATCACTCGATTTTAAAAACAAATGTATACTTGTGTAAATAGCCATATTAAAATTTAAATAAAACCGGTTAATAATTTTACAGTCTTCATTAATTGACAAAATTAATGTCAGTCAAATTTAAAAGTTTTCAGATTCTTTAACTATATTCATGTGTGAAATATTACAATATTTGTTAGAGATAAATTTAGCTTATATGACATAATTCATAATCAATAGTTACGTGCTCATATATATATATATATATTACCTTAAATTTACATCAATTTCTTACGTATTTTACTTGTCCATTCATTATAAGCTCACAATTTATGCGTATCGTCAATGTTTACATTTGTATTTATCCACTACTGTTTCCATCTATTGGATTTAATTAAAATTATTTTATTTACTGCATTAAATTTTTTACATTAGTTTATTAATTCACTGGTATATATGTTTTACATTATAATTTCATATCTAATTTTCTACAATATTAATAATTTTAAAATACCACAACCAAAACAAAATTTCTTTCATTAATATTAAATTTCTCTTTTCTTTCTCCCCTTCTGCTTCCTTTTAAGCATTATCATTAATTTTATTTTATATTGATTATTTGTAAACTACCATTTATCCTTTCAAATATTCCTTATACTGTTCTTGCTTCATTGAACTCATTCATAGTACCATCCAAATTTAAATAAATAAATAAATAAATATATATATTCTTTCCATTATCCTTCTGTTTAGAGAATTATTTCCTTTGTGCATCACCCTAACATTCTCCCAATCTACAAGTTTTATATTTTTCCATATTCCATATTTAGCCGTTTCTTACCAATTTCCCTTATGTAAATACTTTCTACTTTATAGTTTCATTGTTGGCTCTCCTATATAAATTTTGTGATAATTTTACAGGGTATCTGATAAACAATGTGTTGTGATTCTATTAAATAATATCTTTCACGCTATGAATTATATTATTTATTTTATTTGTCGTCTTACTAGGTAATAGTATCCCATCAAAACCATGTTCTTTTAGAAACCTTTCTACTCTCTCTCTCCTATACCTTCAACATATTTTATACCCCTATATATTTTGTTCTTAACTTCTTTATTTACTTGTCCTTCTGTCCTCTCTTATTTATTTTTATTTACTCCATCTTCTTTCTCTTTTACTTCAATACAGTTGTAGAAATCTCCTTTCCTAAAATCTTATATTATTTTCATTTATTTCTTTTATTTCATTTTCCGTTAATCTTTTTGAAACATACGTCCCATAATTTATTAATGATTCTATTTGGATTCTAGTTGTTTTTAATATTTTAAAACACATTCCCTTTCATTTCTATTACAAATCTTTCATCAGTATTCTTGATAGAGCTTTGTAAATAGATTAATTATTATATTATTTTTATATCTCCAAGAATGTCTAGGTTTAAAACTTATCATTTTACTAGCAGATACAGGTTTTCTTCAACATTTTTGTGACATGTAAGTTGAATGTACCTCTAACAAACACTGTAATGTCTTATAGATGAATATGGCTGAAGAAACCGAAAGCTTCAAAAATCGAATAACAGGATATTAATTTTGTCAACAAATAATGACTGTAAAATTACAAAAGGGTTTTATTTCAATTTTAATACAGCGAGTAATATTGAAGCTATAATACATCATTTATCTACATCCAAATATTAATGGGATGGGTTACATATATTTTTAATTGTTATTTGGTATGCATAAACTGAGTGCACTGTAAGAATATAGTCAAATTGCGTTTTCCTATAGGAGTAGAATTCAGATGTTGAATGGTAAGTAACCAAAGAAACTATACGTGCATGATGTCAGAACGCAATTTCCTCGCACCTAACTTACTCTTTGATTTCGTCGATGGTTACCCGCATACGTTTCCTTGGGGTCGATCGCTGATAGTATCTGTCAATAAACATTACTAGTGGAGTCTAACAAAAGAAAATTACTGCTTATTTGATACCTCTTTGTAATTTCGATGGAGCTCAGTACAAAGTTTAAAGCTGAAAATGTACACAATATTTAGAAAGTGTTTTTTTTGACGCCGTCTACGTGAGTGAATAATTAAAAGTTAGTGTAATGGTCTCGCACTAGCTGTTTTCTTAAGGTTGAGGTTGAAGATGACGGCAAACAATAGCTGGTGTGCGGCTGAAGAGGGCGCCCTTTTAACCGCATTACCGTTTTCTGCTGACGCGTGGGCCCGAGGCCCGAGGCTCCCTCCGCGTACCGACCGTTCTTAATGAGCCGAGTTTGATTAACTCCGTGGCGACACCGGCGGCCACTTCACTAGCCAATCAAAGCCCAGCCTCGGGGACCCAAGCAGCCTTCATGCCCGAGTCACAACAACGAGGCCTTTCAAAAATATAACATTCAAACACTAAGTTCACGTCAACGTTTAAGAGCCTCATTCGTACTCAACGTTATTATTATTCACTTATTCACCGTAAAATTGACGAAATGCTTTTGACGGCATATATGAAGGTGTGAGAGGGAGACGTAAATAACATGCATTGAAATTATCTGTTCTAAGTATTGCGTGCTCAAAATACCAGCAACTTTATCAAATCGACGAAGACGATTGCAAGTTTCTGCCAAATCGATTATTTAATACTAGTTATGCCCGCGACTTTCTTCCGCGGAAATAGCTCTTTTCATTTTTTTCTATAAACGAAACAACAAGTACAGAATTTGATAAAGTTGAATTCATTGAATATATAAAAAGTGCGGTCTCATTCGCTTCAGGGCAAACCTTATAACTCGCAGATGGTTTTATACAGGTCCCGCTTTCACACGTTTCGGAGCCAATTCGATACAATCTTCCAGACAGACAGAGACTTCAATCATATATTGATTTTATTTGATTTAAAAATGAACAATTACTAAAATTTACCTGAGGCAACAAATAAAACCAATTTACGTATACATCGTAGCGACGATCCAAAGAAGTTTATTATTTCTCTGCCAACAATAGGTTAATTACGGCGCGTATTCTGCTGCAACAATAGAGGGAGAGCGAATGCTCGCCCTTTTCCTCTCTGTCTCTCATACTGTCAAAATTACGTTTATAATAACACAGGGGTGGGGTTAATGTTATAGGAACGCCTAATAGTGCTTATAACTCGCAGTTGGTTTTCGCAACGCTTTTCACAGGGAAATTTAAAGGATTTATAAATATTTACATTAATATCTTCTGAACTCTGAAAGATATCTAAATGAAAGATACACTAAAATTTAAGTTAAAATTCCTGTTTCAGTCACTAAAATTTTAATTGAAATCCGTTAAGCCGTTTCGGCAACCCGCATTCAGTTTTTGGAGACTTCGACGCACGTATACCAAGCAAGAATCCTTCCCGTAAATTTAATATATTATATTAATATTTTCTACAATATATCGAAAATAATTATGCGCTAATATTTAAATTAAATGTCCAGTTTTTAAACCCTCAAAGTTTCATTGAAATTTGTTGAGCCGTTTTGGAGCCTATTCGAGACAAACAGAAACACTTAAATTCTATTTATTGGTATCGATATCATCCACATACTCGTACGTATTACAAATTATTCTTTTCTTATGACAATTTGCAAACATTTAATTCTTTCACAGTGGGAATGATTGATTTACTATACATTAATTATACGTATGTATATAAATAAATTGTGTGTAGACCCATATAATTCACACGACTGAGATGAAATTTTGGTTTATATCGATCTTTAGAAGATTTAGGTTCCATCCTTCCCCCTTTTAGGCTAAAAAATGTCTTCCCCTCTAGATAGTTAAAAAAACTCCTCAACGATTCCCACGAAGTTTTCTAATAACTTCTGTCATCTCCTGCGAGTATATTCAACGAGGCAATGTATATTGACCCTGAAACCAGACAGTATTTCGTGATGTTTTGTGTGTATCAGTACGCAACATGAACATAATTGAAGTGAATAAAATACGAACAGCGAAAATTCAGTTTTTGTGTCCTGTTGTACTGATATAACATGGGGAATAGCACTCTGCCGACCGGAAATCAAGACCCCCTGACGTAGGAGGAAAGGTGGAGGGAAGCGAGCGTGTGCCGTGAGCACAACCAGGAGGACCCTTCCTTCCCGATTTGTACGTTGGCCTTGGCGGCACCGCCTTCAGAGCTGCCCTCGGAAGGGAACGCCGGTACGAGTCTGAAATTGTGTACCAGCTTTCAACTAGTTTCCATGAACTTTTAAATGATTCTTTTCTTCACGTAAATAAACCATTGTTAATTTTTGTATTGTGCTTTCGGTTTCCGAAAGGGCTGAACTAATTACGATGGCGACAAGGACTGATTCGTTATAATATACCATTGAATGTTTGATCAACTGACTGGTTATTTTGTACTCTTTTCCGAACTGATTCAGTGAGAAAACCTTTTAAGTTCCATTTCGGGATCTCCGAGGTCGCAGTTTACTTGTAAACTGAATTGTTCATTACACACACATACATATATAATTGTTTTAAGTCGCATTAACTTTGTTGTCATTAGCGTCTGCTACATTTTTGCTTTACATATTTACACAGCTAACATTTAGCATTAAATTGATAATTATAATTTGTTACGGAGCTAGAAGTCAGTGATGAATTGTATTGTAAGATGTATTGTGTTTATACTGTTGAAAAAGACATTTAGGTTATTGGTGATTTGATAAATAAATAGTTTATATCAAGTATAAATACAGCATCGATAATTACATTTTAGAAATTGATAGATATTTCTTTGAATGTTATTTACGTAAAAAGTAATAATCCTCTTTAATCGGGCTGGGTGTGTGGACTATCTTTGCTACAGTTAATTTCCATCCGAAGATAACACCCAACAAATACTATTTTCTGAAGTAAAAATGTTTGTCGATCCGAGATTATGTGACGCTTGTTTAAATGCTGATTTGATTTTTAAAAAATCGATGTCACATTGTTCGCATTCAGTGTTTCATTTGAGTTGAAGAATTACGACATCTTTCCGATACTTTTGGTTGATAATTATTTTTTTTAATAGCTGTGTGTCCGGAATGGCCCAGGGAATTCATTTGTTTAAATGAGCACCTTTCCGAATAACACGAAATTTTAGCGTCCCGTTAAATGATTTAAAACTGGTTGCTTAACACGGGCTTCGATAAGAATCTACTTGATTCATGGTTCATGGTTATGAAAAATGTAAAACTGTAACGAAATCCGCCATGTACTAACTCATGCCGCTGTTTGTTATTCTCACTTTTCGTTTCTTCTCCAGTCTTCGCAATTGACAAAAAATTAATTAAATTAAAATTATTAAAATCTTACCTTTTTATCTCCTTTGATACTTCCCGAACCTCGTATTACACATCGGAGGGAATTTCTCAACGTTTTACAATCGAATATTGAAATTAAATTTATTCTATAAGAAAGCTTCGAGTATCGTGCAGTTTACAGTTATTTATCAGACATATCACTCCTTTCTTTATAAACTAAAGTAATTAATTTTAATGGGACGTGAAATCGGGAGCAATTATGACTGAATATTGCCCGTCCAGAAGGGTTTCAGCCCTGGATTCTTTGAGTAACGGTCAATTCAAGATGCCACAGAACAAACAGAATTACGTTTGTTGAGTTGTAAGCCATCCACGTTGCTACCTCGTTGACTCTCCCTTGCAGTAATTTCATTGTAGCTTGATATCCGCCAATTTCTATTAACAAGCCCACGCAGCCCCAGCAAACCAGAGTACGGAACTGTAAATGTTGGTATAAGGTAACTACTGAGCTTTTTGCGATATAGTTGTGACGTCCCCCCCATTGTTACTTATTACATTATACGGATTTATATACGAATTATATTTGAAGTCGCAACCTTGTTATGATATTTAAAGACTGGAAAAGTGCAATAGTGTTTACGTCATTAATTAAATTAATAAAAATTATAATACATGAAAAGTACTTATTTCTGTGTACTCATTTTTCAGAGAAATTGAGACAGTTGAATTTGGAATAAAATTAAAGGGAACATATAGTCTCCAAAATTTGAGATATCAGAACATGTACTAAGGGGTTGCCTACTTCCTTGTGACGTCAATGCGTTATGGTCGGTCAATGTGAAACGAAAATAATTGGAAATCGAGGTTGTCCAATGACAAACGAGAGAATACTACTCGAGTGAGATATACGTTTGAAGTTTGTATAAACTGCTAGAAGAATTTTCGGAGAGGATATAAATTTGTGAAAAATATAAAAGACCATTTAACTAATGTTTATGAACGTAGTATATTTTATGAAAGCTACAAGAATATAGTTTGATAATTCGGGAGTAAGATCAATATCCTGCCTGAAATTTAGCTTAAAGGTCCAGGTTCGACAGTTTATCGCTGCGACGAAATTTAATTGCAGTCCAACGCTGCGCTACAAGAAGCAAATATATCGATTGTCATCATTTGTGTCTTCGTGAGCTATAAAAGTATACGATCACATGTATTTATATATTACGATTCGGAAATTTACTGAAAAATTAATGTTTCATATATTTGGTGTTTGATATCGTTTCTTTATATATTTAATCTGTTATAAAACAGTATGTCTTAGGCGTAAGAAATGTTGGGATAGATACACTTTCCAAGGAAAATAATCTTGTTTCAGACACCACCCAATAATTACATTTTATTTCAAGTAGAAACCTGTTGATCAGTAACAATAATAATAAAGAATTTATTTAGAATATAAATGCTACTCGCTATTACAGTTGTGTTTCATAAACTTAAATGATTATTGTTATTAATTTTGTGATACTATCCACATTATTGGCTGGCCAGACTACATAATTCAAAAAATATTTCAGAATTTTCGTTACGGGCAGTTTGTTGGACAGTTTACTGAAGCTGTAAACTTCTGAGTAGAAAATTAGGAATTCTTGTCCATTTTTGGAGGACCGCCAATGTATCAGTCACTATTTGAAAAATAGCAAGGTAGGGCTCTATTATTACAAAGAATCGTGGCGTAAATCCATGGATTAAATTCATGTACAGGCTGTTTCTCGTAAACTCACATCTTGGTTGTCTGTTGCAATAATCTGCCCTCACTACTTATGTATAACCCTAGTGATAAAATATTATATGCAAGGCAATAAATATTGAGATTGCTAATGGACAGTAAAGTTTATATGATGTGTAAACATTTCAATAAAGAAACACTTGTACGTGTTACAACTTAACATCTATGCTGTATGCTACAAGTGAATAATATCCTGTCATGTGTATATTTAAATTATTATTAACAAAGTTTGGATGGTTTGATTGAAATAAAACTAAACAGCTGGCTGTACCTATAAATCATTGAATGATAAAGTCTTTTAAAATTATATATTACAAAGTTTTCGCCACCTCAAAGAGGGGCAATAAAACCATTGAATAAAATTTTATATCTGATATCACAAAAGTACAGAGTAAATGGAATGTTATCAACTATTCGCTGTCATTGAAAATACACAAATTAATAAATGCTGTTCGAAATTTTAACTGTAGAGTCTGTCTTGATTATTGATGAATTAAATATTGAGGTAACTGCTTCTACAAACAAAATGATTTATTCATTAGTTTAGACGCGTTAATCATATGACATGAAAATAATTGTATCAGCATAAAAATGCGAAACAGAAAATAAATTTTAAATTAGTTCATGGTAGTAAAGTGGAACTTATTATGCTGTAAAATTGTAACTATAGAATTTTTGTTGCAGGCTACACAAGTCTCAGCCATTTAATGACGACTCCTCTTTAATAGCATAGGTAGGGAACTTGAAAGCGTGGATGTGGAACGTCTATTTATTTATTTTTAAAGTTAGTTTTTCACAGTTAATCACACAGCGAGAGAAAACTCTTAAAAACTATTGGCCGCCAATTATTTTCTGTGAAGTTTAAGTAAGAAATTATTAATTTAGATATTTACCAAAGCGTTCTTGTCCTGGATGTAATAACAAAGTTTCTTTAAAGATTTTAAGTTGTGCCCCATTCCAGCCCGCTCTTCTTCCGAGGAAGAAACAACCGAACATAGGCCATAATCTCGACGGAAAGTTTCTTCTTAATTTTCACAGACTTGAAAGGAGAAAATTTCGAGGCGTCGTGATGGGAGAGTCGTTTCACCCAGACTGCAGATTTAAAATAGTTAACTAGTATGTAAGTACTACGGCGATGTTCGCTATAGAGACTCCCGTATTGTCGTTTTAATATAATTTTAATTGGACTGAAAAATATATAAAGTAATGATGCTATTAGTTAACAATAATCCCCCTGAAACAGCGTTATAACCGCTATAATTCGTATAAAGTAATTTTTTACTACTTTTGTTTATTATACGTGCTGGTGGAATTAAATTATTCAAAACACGTTTTTGTCTGAACTTCTGCAATTCAAAAGAAGTGCAAGTAACATTTAATAAACAAACATTTTCTTATTATATCAATTTCTTGTCTCCATTGTATTTATTTTTTCACATTTTAGTAACGATTGTTTTCTTCTCGTTTAAGTATTATTCATTTTTCATTCCATCTCCGATTAAAATAACGTCCCTTAACGTTTTCTATCTGGAGGGTTATGATATTGAATCATTCAACAGAACGCATAAAATGAATGTCGACGGGCCAAGCAAACAGTGTTGCCTAACAATTTTTTTTTCCAGCGGAGTCTTTTCTTCGCGTGTTCTATTGTTGGCGGTTCAACTTGCGCGAAACATGAAGACCTAGAAAATTATGTTGAGAAGCGTTTCATCTCCCTGAAACATTCCCATGGATTCTCCTACAGTTATATTGGGGCTGATGTGAACACACCAGTGTCGATTTAGCGAAATTCTTCTGTGAACAATGTATATATATCAGTGCGTAAGTATGTGTCACAGCTATTGACTTCCAAAATAATGGTGCAAATTTGACCATATTTGGCACACGTGTTCCTCAGGGACCTAAGCTGCCAATGATTTTAAATTTATTTTAAAATATACTGAAGCTATATACGTGAAAAATGGTTTGGTATCCAATACATGCATCGAGATCTTTTAAAGTGAAAGTACTTTTTGTTAAATTAATTCTTAGAACGAATTGTGACCGTCAAATGTTTTATTATTATTCTTCAATAGAAACAACCAAAAATAAAATGCCAACAAAAAAGGAGATATTAGAAATCCAAAGTAAAATTAATGTTAAAAATTAAAAATACACTTTAAACTACTCAACGAAAATGAACACACTGTAGACAGGAATAAGAAAAATAAAGATAAAGACGTGTAAAGATAAATATACAATATAAATTATACAATTAAATTAAAATAAAAAATTAAAATTTTTAATGAACACTAATTTAAAGAATACAAATTAAATTCATTTCCAAACGAACAAAAAAAGTGGCAAATATTTTAAGTAAAACCAAAGACAGCAATTTCTGACCCAACGGACGAATATATGAACAGGAGAGCTCTGGGAGGAACGGGATAGCGGGGTAATACGGGATACACTTTTCTCGACTGGCTAGTGCTGGTGGTTGGTAAATAAAGGTGGAAAATAGTAACTGGTCAAGGAAGAAATCCCGGCAGCGGACTTGACCAAGTTGTGACTACACCTGGTGAATGAACAATTGTTTCGGCGTCTTACATCTGTAAATTTATAATTTTTGCAGAATTTCAACTGAAGGTATGCTAAAAAACTCATTTTAACACTTTAATGGTATATATTCGTGGAGTGGATGTATTTTTCTGCATATAAGTAACGTATTAGGGTTAAATATGCTTTATTAAGGCGTGGTGAAAGAAAGACAAACTAAAACTTGCGTGCGTAGTGGAACGGGATACTACTATATAGGGCAAAATGTAAAGTGTCGCTCAAGAAAAAACGAAAGCCTGACAGAGTTACCTTATAAGAATGAATTACACGATGCTGCGCCCGAAAAGAAGAGATATTGAAAGAAAAGAATCGGTAAAAGACTGCATTTGGGATAAAACCTCTTCGCAAAATAAATATAAGAAGGAAAATACAAATGGTGTTAAGACTTTTCCTAATGAAAATTTAATTTTATTGTATAAATTGTAATTGCCAAAAACACTGTCCCGTTCTGTCCCGGAAATTTGTAAATTTCTATTAAAAAATTCATAAAAAATCTAAATTCGTTGGTTTAAGTTATATTGATATTACTTTAATTAAATTATAGAAAAAATCAAATGTTTTATATCTTTATGAAGGGTTTTTCTTTTCAGAAAATTTCACAAAAATATGTTAAACAATAAAGGTCCCGTTTAGCCCCGACTTCCCCTATGGTCCATTCAGGCACAAACATAGAAAATACAGTAAACAGTCAAGAAAGCAAAGCAATATCATATATCAAAACCAATTCCGCTTTATCCATATATCATTTAAGGAGAATTTATGCATAGTATTATTAATATATCTATGTGGAAAAATTCTGGAAGCCGTATACATTTACGGGAACGATACATGAGCCAGAAATGGGAGATGTCGGCTACAATATTGAAACGCAATATAAACTTATTTTGCAGAGACTAAAAAAACTTTGGCCAACCGATATAACATGTCAATATGGATGCTGACTATATCACATGCATTCAACAGAATAAACAGTCTACTCCACTAATAAAATAATTCAGAATTAATCTCATAAAAAGGAGGTTTACCACGATACTAAATAATTATTGGACTGTGAACAACTTTAAGTGACATTTAATACAAATAAACTTTTATACAAGTTCCTAACACTTAAACGATATACGAAATTATACAATTTTTTATTGTAGTGCAATATGATTTTTAAAATATGAACGATATATAAGTAATATTATATTTATTACGAATATGAAGCAATATATAATCGAAGGCTCATAGAATTAAAAATAAAAATTGTAACGTAATAAATTAAAAATCTACTTGGGTTATATAATTTTATATAACTGTATCATTGTTACATTTCTTAAAACATCCGTAAAAGAAAAACCACCAGGGAAAAGTGATAAATCTGATAGATTATCTCCACCCTCCAATAATGCCATCGTAGCTCATCGCTCCTCTTCAGGGCCAGATTTGTGCCTCTGTTTGCCAACTATTCGCTATGGTGACATATTAAAATGGCAGCAGATTGTGCTCCTGCCGTGTCGGTGCCTCGACTGGGCAAACAGGCGCTAATCGATTTCCCCATGCCTTGCCATATTCATCATAATTAACTTATATTAAATTAAACCAATAATACTACAGAATTAAACAAACAGGTCTACAGCAAAAAACTGGTCGGTACCTGAGTTTCTAACAGGTCAGTCCATTTATATGGATAAAGATTTAATTTATTTGACGACAGTAAATTAAGTTTCATTCCATAATGAATTGTCACATTTTACACCTGCAATATCACCCAGACAGTACGTGTCTGTGAAATAACGAGACTTGAAGGATCGTTTAAGTATATACAATTTATTCAATTGAATTTAGCGAAGCCCAGCTGCAATGTTGAAATAATTATCACATAATCTAACTTTTCGCTATAAATAAAAAATAAAATCATAATAAATTTAATATAAACTTTATTAGCATTAGCTGTTATACGACGATTAGTTCCTTAAATTTCAAACCTCATCTGGTTAAATTTAAGTACGAGAATACAAAGAAATATTTACAATGTAATATTCATATTACAATTATAGCTTGTATGACATGCACGTCAAAATTTTAATATTGCTAATTTTTTTACTTCTTTAAGTCTTTTTTCATTTGGTATGAATCAAGTATATTATACATATTATATTGTAAATATTTTTATTTATTTATATAGTAATAGGTTCCTAATTACGAACGAAACATCGTGTAACATCAAATGTTAATAATATATTAAACGAGGGAACTGAATATATATATATATATATATAAGATAATGATATAAATAAGGGTAAAGGGAAACTGATATTTTATTCCTATAAAATTATATATATATATTATTACTAAGATAAGTTTAATTTGAAAGTAAAATTGTCTGCACTTCTTCTTTACTGCCCTACTCTTCATATCACTGCAATTTAAATT
Organism: Eucriotettix oculatus; assembly: GCA_034510155.1. Classification (NCBI taxonomy): domain Eukaryota; kingdom Metazoa; phylum Arthropoda; class Insecta; order Orthoptera; family Tetrigidae; genus Eucriotettix; species Eucriotettix oculatus. Next base: position 61,779,166 of record CM067380.1, read on the forward strand.
TCAGAGAATGCTTAAATTTAAATTACAAATAAAAAATCGTTATTAAGATACGATTTTATTTTATTCTTCAAACTATTTTATTAATAAAAATCCAAATATTTTTATATTTAATCCTTATTAAAAGTCGGTCATCTTATTTTGAATAGTTAAAAAGAAGATGTGGAAATATTATAATTTTATACTTAGTGGGAACGCCGCTAGCACTTTTGCAGCTAAACTAATCCAATCCTTGTAGTGCTTTCCGTCCCCTAAACCAGTACTCATTAAATCGGTAGTTTAAGATTAATATTTATTGATTAGACGTGTACAGTGAAAGAATGTAAAATCGAAAACATATCCAAAATTCGCTTTCACCTAATAAAAAAGTTAGAATTTGTGTATTTACATACACTCTGCATATAAGTTTACGCGCGTGGAAAAATCTTTGACTAAATTTTGCACATTTGTTAGTCACGATCGAGGAACAAACACTGTATGGCTTTAAGCCTTTATACCTATAAGGATGGGGTCGGGAATATTTTTCACTCTACTAGGGTACCGGGGCTACTTTTTACTTCTTAATTTATCACTAGTATTTTTGTATATCTTAATGTAAAGTGGGTGGGTGTTGACTCTTTAATATGTTGGGATTATTATCGACTCTTATTAGGGTACCAGAAGTATTTTACTCTCTTTTAGGGTATCAGGAGAGTTTTCACCTCTTTCTTTGCACCGGAGAATTATATGTACCGCATTTTGAGACTTATTTTAAGTTAGTAGGCTTATATAAGATATTAGTAGATTGCTTTATTGGATTAAGCCAATATGGGCCATCCCAACTCTTATGATGAAATTGACATTCCGTTTGCTTAGGTAGGGTAAGGGGAGTAAGAAAGTAAATGATCGGAAATCTGACGAGCTCGATGCCAGTTAAATTAGGTGTTGACCAAGAGATTAGTGTCAAATTAAATACTGTACGGACACCAGGATAGCCATAAATGAAAACTCATAAAAATACAAGTAAGGAAATCAACCGAGACGATTGCCAACTATCATCTTATATGTCGCATACCAATTTTATGTGATCAACGTAGAGATTCTCCTTCATTTTGATCCCCAGTTTACATGGCCATGACGAGGATAAACGTCCATACCCAGGCTGGGATACGAATCCTGGACCTCTGGAACGTTGACTGCTACAGCTTACAAAGTATAAAATTAAATATATTTATACGCTAATTATAAAAAGTGAACATAGTTAATAATTTTGGAAATCTTATAAACTTCCATTAATAACCTCCATCTCCAGAATTCATCAATAACAACGCTCCAATCAGAACGCGAAGAAACGACGAAATATTTATATGCAACGAACTTAAAAACTCTGGGAGAATTTTCAGTAATTTTATAAACTACACTATTTAAGTTAACGACAATTTCATAAATACTGAAAGCAAGTAAGTGAATCGAATATCAGAAAATGTTAACACAATTTTACACATTTTTTATACTTTTGATCTATATTATAATTGAATGAAAAGTAAGCTTTTTCAGAGTAATGACTATTTGGTTCTTACAAGGTATAAAGAATCTTCTGTTGTTTTTTTGGGGTTATGTCAGCCTTCTAGTTTTGTATTTATAACATACATTTTTCGTCATGAAATGGCACAATCTCTTCGTTGCTTGCACACCTGAATTATATTTCATCCTGTTCCAAGTAAATAGATATAAGAATTTACAGAGTGAACTATACACCAGCTTTACTTACTGAGATGGCTTTTAGTAGGAATAAATCCCATTCACCATGGATTGAGGGCTTCCCGGCGTCTCTAGGAGATTTTCCGCTTTCCCACGGGAAAGAAAAAGTCCTGTGCAGGATCTGATTCCAGGAGGTCAAGGAACTGAAGGTAAGACTATGCAGTAAGTATGCCAAGTGAGCTACTGCACATTGTGTTCCTACAATTTGTAGAAGACAGTGATGTTTCTCGCGACTTCCAGTTCAGCAATCATATTTTCGTCTAGGTTTGATGTAAAAGCGGGATTTTACACACTTGGGTTACATCTGAAATGAAGAGATCCAGAGTGGAGGCGGATTTCGCAGGTCCACTGAAGGCTCCGATTGGCAGACCACATTTTACGCTTCGTCGATCCCAGAATTCGCAGAACTGCTACAATGTGGAAAAGGGGAAAAAGAAACACTGCCGCGTAAAATCTCGCGCGCAATTTTAAGCAAGGCTTAGAAATACTTGGAAACGTGCGCGGTCGAGCTCAGATAAGCCACTTCGGGGACAGACTAAGCCGACCCAACAAATGCTCTTCATTATATAAACTTTCCCATTCAACGCATCAAACCGAATGACAAATAAAATAATCTCTAAAGTTTCTGTGTAATAATCACTTTGTGTAATCTATAGTATTTTTAAAAAATTCATAGAGCCGTTTAGAGTATAATTAAACCGGAGAAGTAAATTGACTTATTTTAGTGATACAAAAATAATTTACTTTACTGTGGTTTTTTATATTATCGGGATGAAAGGATACTTATATTATTAATTATATATAGTTTCAATGCTTTGAGGACAGCATTTGGAAAATGTACATGCAATAGATCCCGATAATGGTAGAATTTTACGAGCAACTATTGATGATGTTGTCATATTGTGGCAAATATTTTCCGATTTCTTAACTTTACGTATCCAAACTTCATAAATGTCATATAGCAGGATGTGGCTGTATGGGAAGAACGCCATAATAAACAACTAATGCGTCTTGTTTCATGATCACATTTGCAGAATTGAGGTTGCTATCAGTTACAAAAATACACTTGCATAAAATCTGATTTAACAAGTAAAGTAGGGTTCCCTCAAGTCCAAGTGACTAATTTAGATTGTTATTAGCCATTTTCCCCAATTTATTACATTTACATAACTGGATATTTTCCAAGCTCTGAAGATGTCGGACTTCGTTTCTGGAAAGATGGCTAGGCTCCTGGGCTCTCTTCAGCTTAGTGCTGTTTCTTAATTATTAAACTTAATCTTCAAAACCGTTCTAGCGTCTTTGATTCAGTATTTCAACGTCCACTTTCTTTTATTCTTCAAGTTTTAGCCAGGAACAACATTTCAATTAATTAATTACAAGGTAACTGGCGTAATATTTTATACACGGATGTTTATAAAGAAAATTGAATGACCGCAAACACAGACGATATTTTCATCTGGTGTTGCTTTTATTTAATTATAAACATTGTAAGAGTTTTTTCATATGCTGAAGGAAAGACATTTCAAAATTGAATTTTTTGTTTGTATAGTTGATAGTTGCATAAATCCAAAAGGTCTTGTTTCATAGTATTTGACCAAAACAATGTGTTAAATATATCGGTCCTCTACATAATTTAATCTCATTTGTAAAAAATAGATTATGAGCCCAGGATTAAGACTTCATTCGTTCATGATATAAAATTTAATGCAACTGGTAAAATTTCATTGACTCTTGCAGCATATGTAGTAGAAGAGAACGTAAGTACCGTATGATTTTCGATCCCGAATGACTAGACATGTAAATTTGCTTTTAATGTAATGGTTCCTTATTCACGTCAGAATTTGTTCAAATGGTTGATAGAGCGGCCTACCAACTACGTAATAGGAACCCAATGTTTGGGTAAAAATTCATTAACGCAGCTCTGGCATAATTCTGGAACTAGAGTTTAATAGAAGTGAGTTGATTATAACAGAATAATTACCGTATTGCCTATGTAGATAAAAGTAGGAAGACAGGCAATAAAATTCGTAGAAATCATAGAGTTGGCAGGCAACAAATTCCATTTTTATAGACAGTAATAATATTATTTTCTTATACAATTTTAAATATTAATCAGATAAACAAAAGACCACTTTTAACAAACATTTAAAAAATATATTATTCAACGCCGTTACTTTTCAGGTTGCCAGTGTTTCGGAATTCAACCATATAAAAAATTTCTCTTTCATAAAATTCACTCCTATGGATTTCATTACATATACATTTTAATTTATAATATACACAGAAGAAAAAGAACAGATTTGAGAGATATAGAAACAATAATATAATATTTGCTAATTCAAATTGATATGTTTTCTCTTCTTTTATAATATTATGTAATAGGAAAAACAACAATATTCTTGTAATTATATGTTGTCAAGAACAATTAAGTGAAAACCAAAATAATATTTAAAATGAAACCATAAATCTTAAAAATAATTGATTCTGGAAACAGACTCATTTATTTATTTAAAATATTTTATAAATTCATCCAATGCATCTGAAATTGATGAAGCATTATTAATTTAAAATTTATAAGTACCACAATATGTGTATTGAAATTTCCGTTCAATTAGTTAATTAATAACTTCATAAATAAACATACGTCAACGAAATAACCAAAAATATAATAATAAATTTAATAAGAAGAACAAAAATAATCAAGTTAAAAAAGTAGCAGTTAAACAATTATTTTATATATAAAAAAGGATATTAACAAATTATAATTTTAAAACAATAATTTAAAATTTAGAAAACGAGGTAAATTCAACATTGAAAGAATGAAAACAAACGAAATGTTATACAGAAAAAACTAAAAATGCTCTTGAAAATGTACTAAAAAACGGAACAATTATAAAGCTTTAAATCTGAATGTTGTCACTACAATATAAGATGTCGAAAAATATTTCTACGGATAATGTTGAAATTTTATGTATTTAAAAAATTATTAAAACGTAATTTATCAGAAATTTATTCAGTACAAAACAGTAATCAAACCAAAGTTACACAATGAGGTATGAAATTGAAGTAACATTTATAATTAATTATTTTATAAATTTTAATGCGTATTTTTAATTGTATAGTCTTATGGTATAAATTTATAATTTATATTTGAAAAAAATTAGGTTCATAATTACTTTATGGCTGGCAAAATTATTATTAAATTGAAAGAATATTGCAAACTTATTATTTAATTTTTAGTATTATATTGGTTGACAGTTTATTTATTTTTCGACATTCGAGATAAATTTATAGAAACCGGAGAAATTTAATACATAGTTGTGATTGAAATATTACATAGTGTGCTCTTTACACCACTTGTGACTAAAGTTATGTTTTTCGTATTGATTTATTTTATATTTGAAGGAAAAATTTGTAATATGATATATTCTGTTACCAAAAAAAGATAATTTGATGAAAGTACGAAAATGTATTGAAACGTCGTTGAATGAAACATTTTCAGAAATATTTGCATTTATCTGTAAATTCATTTCTTTTTGTTTTCAATGGAAACTATGTTAAATGTTGATTTTTAAGTTTTAGAGTTTACCAATTTTATCACTTGACGCTTACCGTGATTAACTGGAGCTACAATTCAAATGGAAAATAGTGATTAGTCAACGAAAGAAGACGAAGATGTGAGCTCCATTGCCTAAACTTTAAAGGAACCTTGTAGCGGTGGAGACGACGAATTTTGTTTGAGAAAGTTTACAGAAGTTTTGGAGACGGAGAGTTTTCAGGGGTGTAAAGTTGATATTTTTATACTGAAGTTGATTTGTCTGAAAGAGGCCTGAGAGAAATAAATTTTCGAGACAACTAGAGCTAAGTTCGTGGAATCTATACATTTAAGTTTTGTAAACGAGTAACCGACGTTACGGAGTGCGGCTCGATGGATGAAAGAAGGACGGAAATACTTTTTTATAAACTAAAATGTATGTATTTGCTTCATCCAAATCAGAGATTATTTCTGTTGTCTAAAATTAATGAAGTAATATGAATATAATATACAATTAGTGCAAAAGAATTAATTTTAACATAAGGAAAACCTTAACACCTTTTCTTTTTCCTTATTTATACGGATTTAGCGTACGGTTGATAGCTTTATCAAATTATACTTTAGCAAAGAATTTTTTTTACAATTGCACAGTATTTTCTAGCATTTCCCCCTTTTTTCCGTTCCTTTTCTTTCTTAATCTATTATTTTTGGCTTACTCATTCTGATCAGTTGAGTCTGCCAGTTTTTCCTTTTTTTTCTTATACAGTAGTATCGCGTTCCGCACCGCACGCTGGTGTCAGTTTATGGCTTTTAACCTAGCCTTATTAAAGGCAGATTTATACCCTATACGTAACTTCTTTGCCACTAAAGACACCTAGTTTACTGATACATATATCATTAAAGAGTTAATAGCGAGAAGTTATGTCAAAATGGAGTCATAACTTAGTTAAGGACTTCTTCCTTGACCAGTTGCAATGTTCCACCCCTATTTTTGAACCTCCAGCACTATCCAGCAAAAAATAGGGTATCTCCTTCTATACCTTCTATACAGAGTTCCCCTACATAATTCGCTTCTGAATTCTCAGAGTATAGCTGTATTTGCTACGATCCGCTAGCAAAATATCGGGTCAAGGCACTGGAAAGAATTCAAAGAGGAGTGGCAAAATTTGTTAAGTGGGTTCTTGGCCACGGGAATGAGAAAGTTCAACAATTAGGTTGGGGAGTGTTGAAAGAAGCGACGGTAAATTTACGTCTCAAAGTAGGACATAAATCCTGGGAGGATATTCTATTAAGGTTGGTAGGAGAAAAGTATTAATGTAGAATTGATCATAATTTTAAAAATAAGACAGAAAATTTAAAACTGACTGCGGAAAATATTAGTTTTAATTTGAAGTTTTGTAATCCTTGTTTATAATTTAAGTGTAATGATGAAGCGGTATTTACTTAATGTTTGTTTTTGAATTACTCTTATGGCTGTATTCTTACATTGGTACCATATAATTTAACAATTTTGGAAATCTATAGTTTACATTGTTTTCTCTTTTACTGGGTTTTTACCTTTACGTTTTGTTAATGTTTTTTTATTCTCTAGTTTTTACCCAATTTTATTTCATTAATCCCATATATATAGAGAGAGAGAGAGAATTTTATGCACACTTAAAAATACGTATTGTTGTACAGTCTAGAAGAAGAGGGACACGTAAAGAAGGGCAAAGTTAATAATATAAATTTTGTAACAAACACAATTATGTTGATAGATACTAATAGGTATAAAACAGTTTCTTCCAAACATTAACCATAGTAATTCATATCGCTGAAATACTTTCTTAAAATTATTTTTCTTAATATCCTTTATTCCATAAAATAAATCTAGGAAAATAATTAAATATATATATATGGCAATTTCTGCACATTAAGTCAATACCATTTTTATAATGTTCAGAATAATGATTTTAATTATTTTCATATCTTGTAATTAGCTGCGGAGATATATTTTTAAATTTCAGCCTAGCCAGGCCTAGCGACCGATTATGAAGCCAACATATTGTATTTTTTTAATAAAAGCGTTCCGACGAAGGGGGATGAATGATTGGATTAAGGGAGACAGGGCGATTAGTGGACAAGAGCGGTCTCCATTGCTGGTAAACGGTGTCATTATAGTCTGAATGTATCAGGAGTGATTTAGCTGCTTGCAATGGCAATCACGTCCTTGCATTTGTGCGTTTTGTGTGTCACGTGAGCAATCATTTAAATGAAGTAATTATTTTCCGTGGGATAATTAATGACGGTGTGCGAAGCGTTAGTCATTCCTTTAATGGACGCCTACAGCGGCGAGGCATTAAAACAGCAGAGAAGAGTTTTTGATGGGAATGAGAAGGTTGTATTCCGCGGCCACAACGGAGCTCCGTTCGTGCATGAAAATCCTAATATGCAAGAACGGGCTGAAACGTCGTTTTGAATAAACAGAAGGATGTGCATCTCTGAACAGGCGTCTTTCAGGCAGACTTCTCTTTCAGCGCCAAGTCATTTCCCAGAGGCGCCCGACAAAAATACAATCTTTCATTTCCATTAGTAAACTCGACGTAGTAATACAAACGCGGTACTATTCTAACTATATAGAAACATTGAATAGAAAACAATCACTTAAAGTTGAGCTATTTTTGGGTTCAGAAAAACAAAAAACTCGTTTTACAATGAAAAACGTCTGGATAAAAATAAATCCATTTAACAATGAACTAAAATATAAATTAGAACCAAATATTCAAGTTAGGATGAAGTAGTTTTACTGTTCCTTTCCATACAAGAAAGGACAGTAAGGACAACAAGGTTTCAAGATATTTTAACGTAACGCATTCTATTAGCAGTGTCATAGATTGTAGGGATTCGTATTCAGTGTTTTGGGGCCATTAATAACGCTGACGATGTACTAATCTTTTAAGTATTTCGTAATCTTTGCTTATCCATTCGCGTTACTATTGGCTTTGTAGAAACGAAATTACGATATCGGGCTTACGTATCACTTGTAGTTCAGTTCAGTGTTGAAGTCAGTTAAATGGCTGCATATAAAATAATGTGCGTAACTCTTTCAAATTCAACAATACGATAATTAAATTTTGTTTTATAAAGAGGACAATATTGGTGTAGTCACACAAGAAATGATATCGGTATACGTGCAATATTTATTTGATAGTAATGGAGTAGATGTAAGATCTACAGTGTACAAATAATTCATTTGAAGCAGTTTACAACGAATGAAGAGAAATAGAATGATATTAACACACGGATTTAACTGTTGGTCCAGTTCCAAAAATTTATATTGCAAGAACGGTTTTGCCCTTTTCTAGTGATGACGTCACCAGATAGTATGTGCCAAGTTGATAAACATTCTAGTTGTCAACGTGGTATGATGATCTCCAATACAATTCAGCAGCCCAATTTCATGTTACATTTACAGGGTGTAACTGAATGTCTTCATAAATTTGGGTGGATGTAGAGGACGTTAGAGTCAACATTTTCATTCACAAATTCGTGGCCGGAAATGAGAAACGGAGCGTCTAGAGGTCTGGGAGGTAATGATCTCCAAACGTTCAAGGGTAGGCATTCTACAGAAAGTTCATATACGTTGCACCATTCAAACGTTCTAGTAGGATATGTGGTCCAATGAGGTGGTCTTCAACGATAGCAGCTGAAATGTTTACAGGGAATCTCACCAGGTAATCTCATGGACGAGTGGTGCGCGGGATAATAGCGGCTTTCTTTGGTGAAACACGATTCATCCGTAAACATCACTACTACACGAAAATTCGGTAGGCCGCTATTATCTCGCGCACCACACGTCCATGAGATTACCTGGTGAGATTCTCTGTAAACATTTCAGCTGCTATGGTCATTGGACCACATATTTTACCAGAACGTTTGAATGGTGCAATGTATTTGAACCAAAATAATCTACCCTCCTGTAACATAGAGTAGACTTAGAAGATCGTGGCCTACAAATTTGATTCAGGAGAAGCGAGACAGAAACTAGTCAACTAGGGAATCATCATTGGGCGATAACCCTACTAACGTCTATAATTTACTTATTGCATTGTATTGTGATCATAGCAGACTGAAAATTAACAATTTAATTAGAAAAATTATTAACAAACTGCCTAACCATTGAATTCACCCAAATATTAGTGCAGGACTGATCATCAATCTCACTTTTCATATTTCTATATGTTAAGAAATCGTCAGAGAAAGTCGTACCTGAGAACCAAAACACGTTACCGTCTTTCCTGTTTCCTGTTATAAATTTTGGCTGTCTCCTAATTCTTGGTCGAAAGTGAGCGAATGGATCGGTGAAGGTTACAGCTGGATTTTCCCAATGCAACGAAGGGGGAAAGTTACAGATTTTCTCTAACCTTTAAGTAAAAATATAACATCTTACAATTTGTTAAAGGCATTAGGAAAGAAATGAGAGTAAATGTAATTGCCAACCATGTCGATGAGCAATTTAATTAAATGAGACATTTGCCCAATACTATATATGTCGTTGCGGGAATTAAATAATGAGCTGCATAAATAACTGTAATCTCAGGTTGATTTTTCTTAGTTTCGTGATTATTTGCTTCTTAATTTACTGTCTTATTTTGATTGTAAATGAGAGCTTCAGGCAAACTATTAGTAACTGAGCTAAATTGTGTAGCGGGTAACATAATTCATTTTGAAGTTTAAGATGTAACTGTGATGCGCCTCTCCTAATTAAATAAATTGAAAGTTGCAAATATTATAAATTCATAGTAATTGCACTGCAGAGTTGTGTAATACATTATTTATTTTATTGTGGTGGTACCTTCCTTAATCACATTTTATGACAGTGTTGGCACATTGTGGGAAGAGTTCATTATTAAGTTTAAATGGTTGGCTTAGAGGGATGCTTCATCAGACTTCTCCCCCTCGTTCATTGCCACCATTCGGTATTTAACCCTGTCAGAAGCAACCTCCCCTTCGAGGTCTCAGCCCCTACCTTTCCCATTGCAATTTCACAGCTATCTGCTTCAAACCCGACTTTCCACTTTATTGTTTGGCTTGTTCATTGGGGGACTTGAGAATTTCTTTTATCTGTCTGTGACAGCGTATAGGCCCGTTTGTGAGACACAAATTCGCTCGGAACGTCTTTTAGACAACTTATTCATACGTCGCTTTCGTGGCGGAAAAGGAAAAACTCTCTCATGCCCCACAAATACAAGGCCTTCCTTTTAAATTCGAAATCGTGGCACACGTTTTGCACACACACACACACTTCCATTCTGAAACCCAATGTGGTCGTGCATCTATATCTGGTCATTTCAATATGTAGTGTCATGGATTTCCACAAGACGACATTCCACGAATATTAAGCACAATCGATCAACGTGACATAATTTAGAGGTTTGTGTATGAACCGTTATTTTCATATCTCATATTGAGTTAACTCGCCTTCGTTTCCACAACGTGTGTTTATTAGCTACTAGCTGGGTGCCTGACGTTATCCAGGAATTCATTTATGTTATCCCGCTATTATATTTAATTCTCTTCGTCAGCACGTGATTAAACCATTATCGAGAAAATGTACCTTTTCACGTCCCATACTTTATGAAAACTGAGGGAATGTTAATTTCGTCACAACCAGGACGATAACTCAGTCTCTTAATCGAGTCGAGAAATCATGTGGTACCTTAAATGAGCACAGCAACTTAAAAGTGTTCAAATATGTAAAATTATTTTATAAAATGTATCTACATACATTTTGTACATCATACTCATGTAATTGTTTAAATGTTTAAAATATTGAAATCATATACATATTTTTAAATTTGTTTCGCAACATCAGCTTACTTGCATACTTTCATTCAGATTTATGCATTTTGATAATTTTCCCCTTAACATAAGTGTACAAACATAAAATACGCATGCTAATACATTAGGACATGTTGATGATCATACATTTTAGAACGTAGGCATTTGTACATTCAATATGCGAAGGGAAGTCAAAACGTAAAGGGATATTTGAGAAAAGGGGCATTTACTCTAATGATAGAAATGTTAAACATACCTTATTTTTCCACATAACCTCCCTTGGCTTCAATGCACTTTTCCCAACGTTTCACATGTTTTGGTTCCGTCGGAAAAAAAAATTTGGTTGCATTTGCAACTAATTTTTCACCGCATCAATGACTTCTTCATGACTTGCAAATCTTCTTCCCCATAGCGCTTCGTTTAATGTTACAAACATATGGAGCGATACTGGACTGAATGGTGGAAGTTCCAGCACTTCGAATCCCAAGTCCTTTATTGTATCAGTCGTCCGTTTGGCAGAATGTGGCCGAGCGCAACCTTGCTGCAGGATGACACTTTTTCGCACTTTTCCGCGACGTTTGGATCTGATTGCAGAATTCAGTTTAGTGCGCAACATATCACAATAGTTCTCTTTGTTCAAAGTTTTGCCTCTTGGGGTAAAGTGAACGGCTCTTACACCTTCCGTGCCCAGAATAGGATGAGCATAATCTTACCAGCTAAATTATCTAACGTCTGACGAAGATGGGTGTTTACAAACCATGCAAACTGAGGACATTCATACAAAGTCAAACTGAAGAAATTCGTACAAAGTCAAACTGAAGAAATTCGTACAAAGTCAAACTGAAGAAATTCGTACAAAGTCTAACTGAAGAAATTCGTACAAAGTCAAACTGAAGAAATTCGTACAAAGTCAAACTGAAGAAATTCGTACAAAGTCAAACTGAAGAAATTCGTACAAAGTCAAACTGAAGAAATTCGTACAAAGTCAAACTGAAGAAATTCGTACAAAGTCAAACTGAAGAAATTCGTACAAAGTCAAACTGAAGAAATTCGTACAAAGTCAAACTGAAAAATTCGTACAAAGTCTAACTGAATAAATTCGTACAAAGTCAAACTGAAGAAATTCGTACAAAGTCAAACTGAAGAAATTCGTACAAAGTCTAACTGAATAAATTCGTACAAAGTCAAACTGAATAAATTCGTACAAAATCAAACTAAAGAATCCCGTGTTGAGTAAAACTTACGATTACCCTTTTTCTCTAGGTCCAACCGAGAGGTAAACTATTTTCACCCTACTCATCTCCGACATTGCTAAGTTGGCAGATCTATTTGCCAATCCTATTGCGACATTCCCTTCTTCCCAGTAAACAAAGTGTCTCTCCTGGGAGGTAATTTGCCGTGTGGGGTTCCTGGAATTCCCCCCCCTTTTTTTGACAACATACTACATCACAAGAAATAATTTTTTGTTGTGCCGATATTTTTCCATTGTTTCCAGAGCAGTTGTTATCTACTTTTAGCTAGAGAATTTCCCAATGCTCCTGTTGTCCGTCTTCTAGCTTTTATGAAATGTCTGTATTGCAACTAATTTAAAGAAATTCGCCATAATTTATATTATTTAGCATGTGATACGCCGCGCGCGTATCACAATTCTTCCTCACATTTGACTAGTTTTTATATTTATCCCGTTTATAATCATGTATGTTATATGTACGTAATTAAAATATATCAATTATTGATTTTCTGTATTTTGTATGTAACATTTTAATTTAGAAATGCAATTAATTGCAATATTTTATTATTACTTTAAAAATTTTCACATAAAATTGACCCGTACTGTCTATTTTATTATTTTATTTAGAACGTTCTCTAAGTTGTTAGGAATGCGTATTCTCTACAAAAGTTCACTATAGAACGTAAAATTTTCCATTTGCTATATTTTAATGTTTTCATATTTTATGGACGAAAGTAATGTTCTATCTTATAAGTTCGTATCCTTTCTATTCTACTCATTTCAGTCATTCCTATGTATTTTGATTCGAAATTTTTACAATTGATCATGTAAATACAACTTTTCATATGATAGCAAGAAAAAAGTCCCCTGTTCGTAATGACAGTGCACGTTTGATCGTAATTATGTATAATTTTCCCTCAGGGAAAGTACTTATTCTATCGTTCATGTTGTTAAGCCATTTACTTATTTTATGGATAAGTATTAAGGATAACATTTTCTTCTTAAACACTTTCTGAACTGTAATTCTGCATAGCTTCTCCGAATTCGAAATTTTGGTCATTCCTCAATATCTCAATAAATTAATTCTCTTCTTGTTGATACTCCTGTGCATATTTCTCTATTTATTATACAATTTTTATCGGTTTAAGATATTTGTGTAGCCGTTTGGTTTATTATCTATTCTTTTGGAGGCGAAGGGTATAATTTCATTAAACTTTTATAATTATATTCGTTCTATAATTTTCGCTGAAGTACTATTGCAGTATTGTCTTTTTAATTGAAATTTTGTGCTAAAAAAATTTAAGAGATGAAAATATTTACTTTCTGGATAAAAATAAAATGGTCAATCTAATAACCAGACAATCTTTAATTAGGAAAGATCGAAATGAATATTTAAAATGTTCCGGACGTTTCGACGTGACTAGCGTCTTTACCTAGCGGCAGTGACATTAATTTATATTTTTGTCTCACTAGAGATTGCCTATAGAGTAGAATGTTTTTTTAATTTTTAATAGACCTTAATTTATATGTTTAAATGTACGTCTTGCGGAGTTTTTGTGTTACTTTCTTCAGTGAAGTAGGTCGAATAGAGTATTATTTTACTTACAGCTACAAAATTTGAAAGAAGAAATGTGAATTAAAATCTATGGAATGAATTTCACAATCAATTTTCCCGTAAATTTGTCAAATTTTTCGTAGTAAACTGACTTTAGATTCACGAGGTAAATGACAACTGAAAAAAAATCTCATGGCAGCGTTTTCTCTAATTAAACGGTTTGCAAATATAAAATTAATTCATTTACTGGAACTTCATTAATTCTTGTCTGACAGGAGAAGCAAAACTGGCAGATAACATTTTATATAACAAATTTCCGAAATTGTAATTCTAATGTAATGAAAGAATTTAAGTGATTAGACATTGGTGGCAAAAACATATTCCTTACACAAAATTATTAATAAATAAAAGTATTAATTCACAAAAATACTAAGTCTATTGTCTAATAAATACAATGATAATGTCTTCTTCTAGTTATAAGCTGGATAATAATGAAATTTTTGCGGAAAGTGTTAGAAATTGAAAATATATTCCTTATTTGTAGAAGATATATTCGTGTGACACACGAAAGTTATTTTTATTCACTTCGTCTGTTATACAGACTTAGGTAATTTTATCTGGCACGTTAATTTTTTATACGTATGTTAAATGATTTAAATGTATTTTAATTTTTACAACAACTTGCTTTTGTCTCGTAAAAACTCGAGTTGTTTTTAAATGAAATTATCTACCAGGTTTTAAATGCGGATGTGTAGGCATATCTGACACTATTTTATATTTTCCACTTACACGTTCATATTAATAGCCCTCTAAATCCCCCGGAACTGTCGCTAAGAAAGGGAAATTTTACGCTGAAGCCTGAGACCTGCATTTAAAATTCTATTAAGAGAATTGAAAATCTCCGCTCTGTTAGAGAAACTGTTCTGCGCTGTGGTGACAAGCCTAAGTGATCTCCGTGAATTAACCATTTAAAATTTCATCTCTCTCAGTGCTATAAAAGGAAAGGATTTGTTCCCTATGCAAGCCATTCCGCCACGAAGGTGATTTTCTTTTATTCATTTTTCTCCTCGTATTTCGAATGGTCTCCTGCAGCAAAGAATTTCAGTAATATAACGAATTGTAAATAGATAATTCAATGCAGATACACAAAGAAATTCTTACTCTAATTTATATTACCTGAATGTAAAAATTAAAAATAAACTTTATGATTTTAGGAGCCAAAAACTATTTTCATTTTTTGATACCACACTGTAAACTACGAGAAAATCGTTATTAATTTACATTTTTTGCTTCTCTTGGACCTTTGTAAAAGTAAAACAAGAGGCACATGTCCAAAAAATATTTTAGTACTCTCTGGGGATCCGGCGTTGCCCGGGTATTAATTTATATTATCAGTATAAGTATAAGTATAAAATCATATTCCATAAATCCTATAGAGAAGCACAAGCTTCAAGGATGTGGAACGAGTCAGAGATTTTACATAGGTTGCTTTATTAATATTAGAATATACTGTAACTATTGATTACTTTTAACTTATAATAAGATTTTCTTAAGTTCTATACAGAAGACATACAATTTGTACCTTATATATAAAATTGATAAATATTTTTACATCCTATACTAAAAAATTAGTGTTCTAATAATGTTCTTACATAATTATCTTTCATAATTATAAATATCTACCCTATGATACATTCAGCTTCATAAATTCTTCAACAGAGTAGAAGGAGTGGCTTAATAAGAACTTAGTTCATATTTGAAATTGTTTGGATTTATTTTTAATTGTTTAATGGAGGTGGGAAGTTTATTAAATATGCTAATAGCATTGTAATGTACACCCTTTTGTATTACGGTTAGAGACTTCCCTTCCTTGTGTAAATTGTTTTTACTTCTGGTATCAAAGTCATGTATATCTGAGTTTAGTGTGAAGAGGTTACTGTTATTAATAACAAATAGCATGAGTGATTGAATATGCTGGGAAGTGAGTGTCAGTATTCCAGTTTTCTTGAAAAGTCCCCTACAAGATGTTTTTGGTGAGACCTGACATAATATTCTAACAGCCTTTTTTTGAAGTGTAAATATTTTATCTTTCCCTGATGCATTGCCCCAGAATATTATACCATATGTCATTATAGAGTGGAAATATGCAAAATAAACTAATTTTCTTATGTTAGGATCACTACAACTTGACATAATTCTAAGAGCAAAGGTTGCCGAGCCTAATTTTCGTAGGAGAATATTAATATGATCCTTCCAGTTTAATTTATTGTCCATGGATATACCTAAAAATTTTGTACATTCAACTTCAGTTATTTCACAATTATTTGTTGCTACTTTTATTGAGTTCAAATTGAGTTCACGATATATTATTTAATTTTTGGTCAACGCATGACTAAAGCTTCGTAGTATGAACCTCAAATATAATCACAGTATCCCGGTAAATAGCAGGGACAAAAAATATTTTTAGTAAACTAAATAAAAAAATTCTCTAAACACTTTATTAGAGCACAAAAATAATTCCGGTACATTAGAGATATAAAAATTACCAACAGTAATCTAAGAGTATCAAAAGTGTTTCCGGCAACCGACAATGTAATTACGTCCGGTATTTTACGATGGTAATAATTAGCTTGGGTACCATAATACAGTAAGCAATGAGTCCGAGTCACACACCTGAAGAAGCCAGGTGATATTTTACCCATTAAGTGTTCAAAGCTTACTTAAGCGACATATAAACTAAGTTCGATTGAAATAGATCCCATTGTAACAGAAATTAATTTCCACTACGGCAATCACTAAAATTAAACTTACCCCGTCTCACACCCTTTTAGGAGATGAGCTGCAATTTAAATCGCATGCTCAATGTCAGAATCAAATTCAAAGACTCGCATTGCACCGATTTCGATACCAAACGATTATGAATACTACCTTTGACGCTGAATGGGTTTGAAATTATACGCAAAGAAATTTGTCGAAATCGCTATCAAATTAATTGTTCCAGAAAAATATATATTAGAAGGGAATAACTAATTTTATGGATATTTAAAAATTTCAACCCCTTCACCCCCGCCCAGATCGTGGTAGTCATGTCTCACTTCCACCCAATAGTTTTGTTCACCTAAAACACGTGTTCATCATTTGGTTGAAGTTATTACATTCGTTAAGAATAATATGCAAAAGTTTGTTTTAGCCCCTTTCATCTCCTCTTAGGGGATGAATTATAACTTAAATTGCATTTTTAAGGTCTAAGCTGAACTCAAATGCTCCCATTATACAGGTTTAAAGCCCAATCCAGATTGTTTTCTGGTTATTTATTTGCGATCCCCTCCACCCCTACCCCTAAAAATATTTCTCTTCCAGCTAGCAGTATCGCAGGACATACTGTCAACTTATTTGAACCAGAACTATATCAATTTGATAGAAATATTGGCCGCGTTTGGTTATTTAAAAATTTCCACCTCCGCCAAAGTGTTGGCAGCCGTGTCTTTCCCCAACATTGTTGCTTTTCAGGTCGTCAAAGCTCATATACCATATTTGGTAAACACACATTATAGGGAAGATAACAGTTCACGACCCACGATGGCAGAATGTGGAAATCACTACAATCTCATACGCTTATTTTAAAAAGATCAGACCTTTCCTAAACATATTATTTTAAAAATTCCATGAATAAAACATTTCTACTTTACCTAATGGCGACGCCGACCTTCGATTCCTGATAAGCCCCCAATTCATATTTTCTTTCCATGACAATTTTTTAAAAATATTTTCACAATGTAGAAAAATAGTTAATTTAATGACAAAGAATATTCGAAGCTCTCAAGCTATAAATATATAAACCCAGAGGATTTTGTGTGTAAAAACGTCGAAATAGTGAAGGAAATAAATTAAAATTTTAATTTTGTTGTCTGGGACAAGCAAGATCTGTTCTAATCCCAGAATTTAAAATTATCATTTATATTATCAAACAGGAGACGCATAAGCATAGATCGTTCAAGATTTTTTTACTTTATTGATATAACTCGTTCCATGAACTTGCATCAAAGTAGTAGAATATTTAAGACGAGAGATTTTGATAGTGAAAGCTTAGTAGATTTCCCCAGGTGGAACCATGACGTGCTATACATTCTAAGTTCCAGTGCACCTGGCTCGTCTCTGTGCACTCTCTTAAGTGCTTCTATGTGGAACAATGTTGCACATTAAGGTGTACATTTTAAATCAGCCTAATAGGATACGCCTCATTAAGGTTCCATCACTGAGGGCGAGAATTCTTTGCAGACTAACTTAATATCAGCTTATTTAAGAATCAAAAATGGAAAATGATTCTACAAATTCATCCATAACAAGCATTATTATTGTAACTACACTCAATCCATTTGAGTAATCTATATTTTTTTCAAATCAATATTCACAGTCTCCTCCAGTGGTAATAATTTTAAGAGAACAACTATGGACTCATTTGGTCATTTCAACCTCCAAGAATATAAAATTTTTGTGTTTAAGCGTTTATGAGAATAAGCTAATTATAAAGGTTTAAACATTAAATTATTAACTTCGTTCCCAAGCCAATTGTTTTGGGTGATAGCAATAAAAATTTAATATTCTATTATTACCTAAAGATTTAGAGAACCACATAATTGTCCATCAACTCTATGTATGTAAATATCTAAGACCTTTCTGCTTAGATTAGTCTCGAATTCAAAATAAAATTGTGTTTTACGATCAGTAGCATTTAACTAAGGATAAATATCTTAATTAGTTCACTTTTTATAACTGTTTAAGCGGAAAATATTGAAAAGTTCTTTCCTCATTGAACTATCTTTTAAGCGCTTTTTCTGAATTCAAGTAAAATTTTTTGCAACTATAACATAATTGTTCATTTTTGAATAAATGTATTAGAAACACAACATCAGGAACTAAGAACAATACTAAAGATAATGTAGTATTAAACTCTCCAGGTCAAATTAAAATATAATTTTTTTAAATCTAGTAAATTTGATAATT
The DNA here is from genome assembly GCA_034510155.1 of Eucriotettix oculatus. NCBI lineage: Eukaryota > Metazoa > Arthropoda > Insecta > Orthoptera > Tetrigidae > Eucriotettix > Eucriotettix oculatus. Next base: position 61,798,048 of record CM067380.1, read on the forward strand.
ATAATGATGCAGTAAACGAACCTTACAATAAAGCAGGTTTACTGAACATTTACCTACTTGTATAAGATTAATTTTGATAAAAAAAATACTGAAAAATACAAATTTTTCTTTTTTAGAAATTAACATTAACAAGAATAAAATTACTCTCAAACTTATATTGCTACAACTTTTACACAGATGAAAGATACAAATTGGGCAGTGGAGAATAGAAAATTGCTACATCACATATTTTCTGTGAACTGGAAAATAGTTATATTTCTTATAATTAGACTTCTCTGCTAAGCCGAATTAATAACCATAGATTCAGACTTAAACCCAAGTCTACAGTAGCTAATTCGTTATCAAATCATTGCAAAGCAACAATTAGAAGCATTTATATTGACGAAGAAAAATAAATTAGGAGGCGCTGTTGTCAAGTTCCAAAATTTTTTTAATCTTCCAAAAAAACATTAAAAATTGGATTTCTCACATAAGAAAACACATGATCCCAATTTTTCAGCCAGACCGTTTGAATAATCTGCGGCATTTTACTTACGCATCAATACATGTGCAAGTTCATTGCGTCGTATCTTGGCATTGTTTTGAGATTTCCATTTTTTTCCGAGTTCTGATATAATCCGTGTATTATTGCGTGGCTACTGACTGAAGTATTTATCGATTAATTCGACATTGAACAAATTAAGTTTATTTGAAAAAACAATTTTGTGCAAATGAGAAATGTGCAATATTTGAACTGCGATTTATACACATGTTCATTTTGCTGCATTCCATCTTACCCCCTAAAGAAAAAAATATATGTATATTCAACAATCATTTGTGCGATTTCGATAACAGGGGGTATGCAAATGTGAATTTTTAAAAATATGACGATCTATTTGATGGTTTAGTCTCAGTTGAAAAAGAGATTACTGTAGAATTTAAATACTGTAGTGGATTAATATAAATGAAGTACAGGCACCAGCTAGTATAATGTAAATTTATAAAGTAATAACTACTTATCTGTGTGTGCTTTCATCACAATATTAGCCATCAATGAAACTTTGGGTTTAGAATATATTCTGTCTAAACTTTATTACACTCGATTTCAATCACATAAATTCATAAGGATAATTTAAAAATGTTGTTTAATATACTGTCCAGCCTTAGTTGGCTCTCCTCAATTACCGGAAGAATAAATGGTGATTTTAGAGATTTATTTCTCGGTCAGACAAAGAAATAAATGGTGATTTTAAAGAATTATTTCTCGGTCAGACAAAGAAAGGCCTCAAGCACTGAAATATTCTATAATAACTATTTAATTTTTTTGAAATTTATTTAGCTACATTAAAAACGTACATGATATTTTTTTAAGATTGTATTATTATATTCAGATGGTTCTGTTTAATTGGGTCAATTACAGTGGAAGGTACACACAAATAAATAATATTGACACAGTTAATGCGATTCACTAGCATATTGTTGTTTTTAGGTGTCAACTTAAAGATATAAGATTATTACGGGATATGTATACTTCAGAGCACGCGCACCTCCTAATCAATAAAACTCAAATTTTGTTTAGATGACGTGTCGTCAAAACTGGTGGATTTTCAAAGGGAGAATGTAAAGCCTTAAACACAAGCCTCATTTCACAGCGTGTAAACAAACCCCCTCTGTAATTGTCTTGCGGGGACTTAAAGCAAACAACTCAGATCCCTTGTCAACAGAGAGGAGGGTTAAACAATGTCTGCATTATCGAAAACATGTTGACCTTAAGGGCCCAAGTAAAGTCCTTTCATCTGTGAGTTGCATTATAACTGCGGCAATGTCCCTAGGGCTTAGCCATCTTCTACCCGCAGTACTTTCAACACTTCAGCTTCTATCCGGACCTGTTACTGCCGACAGTCGTGACGAAAAATAACATCAGCCACGTACAAAGGGAAATTTAAAGTTTCTGAATTGAAATATAAATACGTTTAGAATCAAAACTATCAGTATTAAGTTACTAGAATAGATTTTATTGCGAGGGTCTGTAATAGGTTAATTGCCAATCAAAAAACTTTATGTAACAATATTTTTTCCTACACACGCTCCATATTTCATAAAGATAAATTAAATTTTGTGTATTCCAAACTTCACTTAAAAGGCTCAAGTAAGGTCTAAGTTAACAATTTTTAAAAAATTTAATTTTTATCTACACTCCTTGTCCCTGTATGCTTGCTATAGGAGATGTCGGGGGAAAACGGGATATCCTATTTGTTTACTGAATAGTGATGGAGGCTATTAAATAGGGATTGAACATATTAACTAGTCAAAGAAGAAGTCCTGGCAGCCGACTTGACCAAGTTCTCACTGCACCTTGTGAATGAACTCCTGTTTTTCGCTTCTTACAACTGTGAATTTAAATTTTCTGCAGCGTTCCGACACAAGTAAATCTACAAAACACCTCGCTTTTAACTCTATAATGGTATAATTTCAGAAACTAGGTGAGTTTAGCTGCAAGTAAGTTACTTATAAGGTTTAAATCTGCTTGTATTAAGGGTCGGTGACAAACCTTAAACTGAATCTGGAGTGCAGGGAGGAACGGGATACTACTGTAATGTAAAATGTAATGTGTTCATCAAGAGAAAGGAAAAACTGGCAGACTCAACTTATAAGAAGGAGTTACTGGACACTGTACTCAAAAATGATATGTTAATAAATAAAATTAACTGAAAAAATATATAAAACTGTTAGCAAAGGACAGTGCAGTTGTAAAAAAATTCTCTTTGCGAAAGGAAAAATTGATTAAGTGATCAACCGTACTCTAAATAAGTATAAAAAAGAAAACAGAAATTTTGTCAATATTTTGTTTAAATTTGATTTTACTTTATTGCTTAATTGGATACACAAAGCATCATATTCGGAGGAGGAGGAGGAGATATATTTGTAAGTTTCTTTTTAAGAATTCTAAATTCGTTGCTTTAAGTTATATTGATATCAGATAAGGTAAATAATTCCATAAACTAATCTTTTATACTTTTATGAAGTGATTTTTCATAATTTTTCAAACATTGCTAAACAATAAGTATCCCTCTTACTTTTTGGATATATAGATATATGTATTGCACTCTTTCCTCAGAAGGTCACTGACTAATGTAATCAATATTTACATTTCCCGTTTTAATAATCTCATTAACCTCTAAGTTGATGTTTAGTTACTTTCTCCTGTGTAATTCATAAATAATACATTACCAGAAAGCCTTAGATTTGCCATATATCTTGTTTCGGAACTGCAAGTCTGCTTTCCCCGATATTCCGTATTTGGAATTATCTCGTCGAGAAGTCAACAGATATAGCCTAATCTGTAGCTCAGTTGGCTTAGTAATTAAATGTAAGATAATTAGGACTTGTGCTTCTTATCAAAGTGTTTACCAGGAGACGACAAGATAGGCCGTATCCGTTTCACTTCTGAATTCGTAATATTTGAATCTCTTGAGAGTTGCGTTGTGGATCACAGTCGCATTTCATCCCATTAGTCGCGTTAATTACTCTAATTACTGGAACTGCAATCGCCGCTTCCTTTATTTCAGCCACGGACCCGAGAGACGTATCTAACGACATCAACTGTGCAAAGTTTTCATAAGATATTCTGCTTCTCGGATTTCTCGTAATGCATTACAGGAAATACCTCATTCTAGTAATACATTAGAATAAATTAATTTTACTTAGTTGGCATTACTGAGACCTACCGGTAAAATACCAGTGAAGGTGCTAAATAATGGAGGAAATATGACAAATAGACTTTCGCTAATGATAGACTGAATACTGAGTATATTAACAGAAGCAGAAGTAGGCCGAGAAAATTTTTAGACTTTCAGAATGAACGTTTCAGGGACAGCGGGACAGAAATTTGCAAATGGAAATTTATTTAGGTACAGTGCCTTTGTTACGCACAGCAAAAAAAATTGTCTCTGTACTTCCTTCCTTCTGTTACTCCGACTTTTTAAAATGTATTTGCAATATTTGGATATTTTGAAAATACCACTGCTTTACATTCCTTAATACAAGGCGCCCAAAAATATCCCAGTTTGACGTAGCTGTCAATGGATAATATAATGTTAATGAAGGAAAATACTCGTAAAGGCATTTCACAGAAATAATGCAACAACAACTTACGTTAGCTAAATTAAATTCAACATATTTTTCATGAACAATGGGAATTCACACTGTAAAAGACTGATTAAAAATATTTGAAAAATAAACTGGCGTAAATAAGAAATTTTATTTGCCGCAGAGCGAAAAAAGAACTCCAAATTTTAATTTTTCTGATTAATGTAACTCATATTTCATTTGATTTTCTGGGCAATATCGCGTAAAAATTGATTCGCAAATTAAAAACGAATGAAAGTTATGAATAGGAAAATAAATTTGGTATTTATATATTAAAACATAAGAGTTTCTTGTAAACAACAGACGAATAGCACGTGATTGCTTAAATTATAGCATTCATATAATTTAATTTATGCTTATAGTGTGTGAAAGAAACATCATTCAGAGGAATAAAACGACGAGGCGAAGGAACATTATGAAAACGGAACACATGGAAATCTCGCGCACTCAAGAAGAGAAAACAGGGTCAAGAATAAAGTGCTTTTTGCTAGGAAACAAGGCCCGGGGCTTTCGGTGGGTCCGTGAGGGAGATTCAAGAAACAACAAGCAGTCGGGAACCTGATGCATATTTGGTTTTCAAATTTTCTAGTGGAATCCTTCAACCCTCACCAAACCTATGGCTTCAGGGAACCAGTTTTGTTGCAGCAGAAGAAATTCAGGCTAATAGAATAACGGAATCCTTTTAAACTATTCCCTTAATAAATAGATCTATAACCAAGGAACATTAATTTCAATTAATAAAGGATAATATTTATCGAAAAATATAATTGTAATTATATTCGTAGCATAAATTAAAATGTCTTTTCAGTACATTGAATATAATAATTCGTGTTTTAATAAATTAATTCAAATAATTAGTAAAGTACGCAGCTTTGTATTGAACACTTTTAATATTGGATAAAGAAAATTATCTATCACTTCCAACGTTGTGTTCATAATTACTCCACCGTAAATATTGTTTACATATTTCACCAATCATTAATCTGGAACGAGATAATATATGAATTGACAAATTCAACCCGCCCACATGCACTGAAACCTAAATCAATGTCTGCACTAAATTAGACTGTATATCTTCTGTAAATAATGCTAATTAATGTAAATATTGAACCTGATAAACACCGCAATTACATTTAAACTATTTAATTAATTTGTAAACGGTAAAATGTATCCGGGAAGTGTTTTTGTTTTAATTTGAACAAGTCAATATGCACGAGAGCGATTTTATCATGGAACAACCGTATTGACCAATGTGTAGGAATATCTTTACTTGAACTTACTTTATTTTGTTAATGCAGGTGTGTGACGTCTGTTCCTTTTCAAGTGAAGGATTAAATAAAATGGTTTTCACAAATTAAGACAGTTGAAAGAAACCTAGTGGTTAACTGTGTGTTTAATTGGATGCAAGACTTAATGTTAAATATGACACGTACATTCATACAGGATCGTAAATAAAACTTTACAAAGGGGGAGTTAAATTTCTGCCGTACTAATAACATTAGCTGCAAGAATATAATAAGTCAAATGTGCAGCGAAACAAAGGGAGTCCTCTGGGTACTTTTCGCTGGTACAAGGCAGTGAGGATGGGATGGGGTATCTTTTGTTGTTGCCATGTTATTGGCGACTCTGAAGAGGGAGGAGGCGGGAAATTGTATCAACAAGTCTAGATAAGCGGCGGATATGAAGAGGAGAAATAAAGGCACTGCCAGGAAAGGGCCCTAGGAAACGCATCGTTGGGAACAAATCGAGTTATGGACCGCGTAGAAAGCAAGGCCGCACAATCCCCCAATTAGATCTCTTTCATCTTCATCTTACCTAATATAATTTCCCAGTCGCATCAGAGTAACATACCTCTGTAAACAACGCCACCAGCACTATTATTTCTCGTCATATTTAGAAGGCTTCAAGCAACATTAAAAAATCCCTCATCAAGAAAGAAGTTTCAAGAATCGTAAACAATACAAGCTCAGTGCTCATACTACCGCTATTCGTAACCGAAAGATGTTTTATTCCTAAAATAAATTCCACAGGAATATCAGAATATAGTTGAATAAATAAAGTAAACTTTACTTCAAATTCACCATTTCTGCTGATTACACACTAAAGCGATTTTTTTGCGTTAACAGGCTACATGAGGGTGATCCTGAAACAGGCAACTCCCCTTTAATAGCACAGGATGTGAATTGAAAAGGGGGGATGCGGAAGGTAGATCAAGGTAGCAAATAGTTAACTAGGGCTGTGATATAAGGATCCTACCCGGTGTTTCACATAAAGAGATGCACGGAAAACCCTAGAAAACCTGCATCAGGTAGGTCGGACATTGGGTACTATTCTCACACCCCTCCGAATGACGGGAGACGAGTTTGCTGTGGGGTCGCAGCATTCCCTTCTCCGTGTCTCCACCAGTTTCAGGAGGCAGTTGGCCGACTGATCCAATGTGATCAGCGGACAACTCTTGCCATATGCCCAAGGTCTTCGATCCCAGTACATCTACTTCCTAAAATAGGTGAAGGTGTCTCGGCATGTGAGAACTTTGATAAAAAAACAGAGGAGTGCGAAGCATTCCCGACATAATCAGGTGAGCCCTGCAGTCACTCTGGGGTGAAGCGCCTGCGAGAAAAAACTTGCAGCGCCACCTTGTTTTTACTAAAGTGATTTTTTGGGGGGTTAACAAGCCATATGAGGGTGATACTGAAACAGGCAACTTCCCTTTAATAGTATAGGAAGGGAATTTAAAAGGAAGGATGCGGAAGGTAGAGCAAGGTAGCCAAAGCGAAAAGTTGATAGACCTAGAAAAATAAAAGATTCTACTATACGCCTGAGATTACGAAACCCATCTTTTCCTGGTCCTCTTAACTAAGAAACCAAAATTCAGCTTTGAAATATTTTCTGTAACGCTTAAGGGAAAACTCCAAACATTTTGTTCGACAATTGCTTGCCAGGGAGCCACGTCTAATGCATAATTAATTTAGCTATCCATTAAAACAGCAATCATCTTTGAACACTTGAAATTACATGTTCCGCACGACCCAAAAAGGCAGCTGATAAGCTACTGGTTATTACAGCGTGAGCCTCTCAAAGGTCTTACCTTTCATTAATTAGGTGGTGGTTATTTAATAACAGCAAACTGTAATATTTACATAAAATTAATTTACAATAAGGTAGGGGAAGTCGGGGCTGAACAGGACATTGTTTAACAATTTTTATAAAATTACGGTAAAAGAAAAATCGCTTCATAAAAGTATAAAACATTAGTTTATTCTATTGGTTACTTAATCTAATATCAATATAACTTAAATGAAGGAATTTATATTTTTAATGTATTTTTTTAAAAACTTGTAAATTTCCCGTTCTGCCACCTCCCCTGGGAATGATTTTAATTACAATAAATAAATTTTTAATTTAAAAAATTCTTAACACCTTTTGTGTTTATTTTGCGTATGGTTGATCACCTTATCAAATTTTTCTGTCTCAAATAGATATTTTTGCTAGCAATTTTCCATTTTTTCCGTTTCTTTTCCTTCTTAATCTATTGTTTGGATGCAGCATCCTGTAATTCATTCTCATCAGGCGAGTCTGCAGCTATTCCTTTTTTCTTAAGGATTGCCTTCAACAGCAGTATCCCGATCCGCCCCGCACGAGGGTTTCAGGTTAAGGGTTTCCACCGAGCCACAATACAAGTAGATTTAAAACTTATACGTAAATTATATACAGCTAGACACCTTGTGTATGAATATATACCATTAAAGAGTAAAAAGCGAGGTGTTTTGTAGAATAGCATCTGTCGAAATGCTGCAAAAATTATAAAGTCACAGATTCAAGATGCTAAAACAAGGGTTCATTCAGAAAGGTGCAGTCAGAATTTGGTAAAGTCGGCTTCTAGGATTTCTTCCTTAACCAGTTACAATGTTTCACGCTCCAGCACTATCCGGTAAAAAAAGGTAATCCCGTTATAACCCAGTTCCCCTATTTACGCTTCCCAGTCGTCGATCGTTGCTTTTAAATTCACACACTCATAAAAACTGGATTAAATATTTTATTCTAAGTTATACTACGTACAAAACAGTTCCATAATTTAATTTAGTTATTTGGCCTAAATTTCTGATTAAGAGGACTGTCTGTCATTACACTCCAATGTACCAGTTTCACAAACAAGTCCAAAACTGATCACACGGCAAGAATATAGGGAAGTGGTATCTTATCTTTGAGTTTCGGCGATCTGGACGCAGGCTCCAGTCCCTTGTCCTCGCCTCTCACGGCCGCCTTCCAGGAACGGACCCGACACCGATTGCCCTCCAAACTTTGACGACAGAAACCGCTGCGTTTACCTTAAGCCCGCGTCACGCTTGAGCGGGACGGGCCGCAGCGGAATATAATTGGTGCGGGTGCGGAACGTTTAATATCTGCATGATTCATAAAATTAAAAGAACTAGATCATTTTATTGTTTTATAACGAAATCAGAAACTCTTTTAAAATGTCGGAATACATCATCGTCAGGAGCCAATGAAATATATATGGAAGAAACATACTCGCTTCGAATTCACCACGGTGACCAGACGCACTTTTAATAACGTAATTAATTATCATGACTGTTAATTCAACATTAAAAACTAATTATTGATTTAAACACATTTGACAGTTTTATATTAATCAACTACTTCAGGGAAATAATAAAGCATTTCTTACTATATTTAATAATTTCTTATGCCAATTTTGATTTAAAACTGTAATTTTATACTACAAAAACCTATTCAATGTAGAACTTCACATTTTTATCTGCATACCATACCGAGATATTGTAACTCAAACATTGAAAAAATTAAAAATCCCATTGTAAAAGGACGTAATTTGTAATTGGTACGTCACTCACGACTGATTATATATATATATAACATTACGTGTAAAAGCACGAAAAATATTGAGGTTCGCAAACTGTTTCTTCTTGAAGAAATAAGCCTACGAAAATTGAATTTTCTTCATTGGAATCGACAACTTCGTGTTAAACAAAGTACATGAAAAAATATTATTAGGCACGTAAATAGAGGTTTAATTTGTAGACCCCAATGTACTGAACACGATAGTTGATTTGAAAAGAATACAACATAGTTATGAATAATTTAGAAAATCGTAGGTACCTACGAACGAGAAAAACAGCGAGCGACCTAAAAGAAAAGCGTTGGTCATTTTTTAACCAGACACAATATAAATGAAACAAAATAAATTTTGAACGGCAAAAACACGAGGGACGCACCAACAAAATTTTATTTTTTTCTGAAAAGATGATCAATCAATTTCCTTTTTTTCTGGATCACTTGGCATGGATTGGCAAGACTCGAATGCGACTTTCAAATTTGTTTTCTATTATTTTTTAATTATACGTTTTGGTATTCATTTCTGCCTTAATCAGGTCGTAAGTCTCGAAAGAATTTACATATTACTTAATAGATACTAAAAAATTGAAATAACCCATGCTGAAATTAACAAATCAGCATTATCAAATTGAAATTTAAAATCAACATGTTTAGTTTACCAATGATGCTAGCTTACTACTTGATTAAGATTATAAAATTGATAATGTTCTAATAGTAACCCCTTTCCTTATCCAATAATCGACGGACGGGAAACGTCGCCGCCCCGCAACCGCCCAAGTGCGACAGGTAGCATTTAAATACATGTTTTGTCTCACCCGCACCCGCAACCCGCTCAAGTGTTACACTAGCCTTAGGAAACTGACTTACTCAATGCAGGATAAAAAATTGGCCTGCCGAGGACTTTCTTCAAACGAAAACCGATTTCCCGTCTAAATTTGCAGTGTTCGTCGAAATGACTTGTATGCAAATGACAGTTCATATGGCATTTTATCTAGAAATCGCAACAAAACCTTAGGCGTTTTCACGTATTACAATTTCTCTGGATGACAAAGATTGGTGTATCACGACGTCACGGACAGATATTTCATTAATTCATATACGTTTATGTTTATATATAAATTTGAACTAAAATACAAATCTATTAGTTGGACTTTTATCTAAAATTCTACAGACTAAACTTGCAATTAAAATGCCATCCTAGTTGAACTATTCGACGTGTCTCTGTAACTAATTATTCTGCCTAAAGTTTCAAGTTCTGAGTAAGTGTATCTCATTTCGCAAAATTCGGCGAACGCCCACATTTTCATTATTTTCAGTCCCCTTTATGCTTTCTCGGAGCAGACAGGATAGAATGTAAAGGCGTCGCGTCGAATGCTAAAACGTTATAATAGTACAAATAAATGAAATTTCACCGCCATTTCGGCGATGAGTGAGGTGGAAATCTGACTTGTTTAATCAGAGACTACGGATTTTGTTCATCAAAATCATCGTGTCATCCCATTTCATGGAATGAGCAGTTTGCATAAAAGAGGCCACAACAATATCTGTAAAATAAAACCGAGCATTCATTCTCTAATAAAACAGCAACATGTACGCGCAGCTTTTCAGAATTTTGTGATTCAAAATAATTTAATCTGCAGAATTAATAATTGATTATCAATAAACTACTCTGTTAAAATATGCAGAGTTGTTTTGAAAAATCCAGTGTGTGGTCAGGTACAAATTCATTAAAAACAAATTAATTGTTCCAACAAAATTTAATTAAATTTTAAATTTCTTGTGAACAATGAAATTTACATTTTTACGTGTAATATTAATTTTGTCCCAGGAAAATAATTACCTCGAATATAAATAATTGAAAATCAATTGTATACGTATTTGTCGCAATATTACAAAAACGTTAAAATAATAAACCGCTCACCAAACTTTTTCGGGAAATAGAAAAATATGTCAATAATTACAAGAGATTTGTAATAATACTAAACAATTGATGAATACACTAATTCTAACAGCGACAGCGATCATAACACAATACATAAAATAAATTATTTTTCATTGGTTTGTTGATTATCTAAGAATGTTTATTTACTTAAAGTTGGCAAAACTTCTGAAACATCTACGACAAGTTCAGGTTTGCACAGTTAAGGTAACAAATCAAAATATTTTATTTTATAAAATCCAGTATAATTTGGTAAAATTATATTTCATGAATGCTCCATTGATTGAAAATATCACCTACTGTCCCCAAGAAAAAAAAATTGAATAAGCCTGTCGATCGCTAATCTGAGAAATTTAACATTTAATGAGTGAAATCAATTAGCGTGCAATAGATTTATTCGGTCCGTTATGGTTTATTACATACAGAAATTCTTTTTTAAATTTCTGTATTTTTCACCTCCGTCATGTGGAAAGTTTGCGTTAATATGTTTCAATATTATTATTTACTGTCAACATTTATAAGAACATTTCACCTTGAATTTATAACAAATTTTTACGTGCATCAGCCAACTTTTTTTTAAGTAACAACTCAAAGTAAAGGCACTATTTTGTATAAATTTTGTTTATGTAAAATTAAGGTACGTCATAAAGCCAACATTCTAAAATACAAAATATGGTTTATAAACAGGTTGATAATGCAGTCATGTTATATTATCAACCGTATCATAAATTTAAGATTAGAAAATTATGTCCAACTAAATACTTATCCATTATATTTCATTTACATATATAGCAAAATAAGATTTATTGAAACTGAATACGAAATTAAAATGTTACCCGTTAAAAAGCTTAGTAATAAAATAATTTTTATATTTCTCCCCTTTTTTAAGAAAAACAAACCGTCCAATATTATTGACTTGTTTAATAATTATGGTATTCCTGATATTTTAAAATATTTTTATTAAAATTTATATTAAGTCAAAAATGTTGCAGATAAAATTAAATTTTGAAAAAAACTAATACTATTATATACAAAGTTAGCTGTAAGTTTACAAAGCTTGTTAGGCTGGGCAAACAAAACGCTCTTTAAAAATTCATATTAACGAACACAAAAGTAATTTCAAATTCAGGAATCAAAATTAAACAGTCGTATATTATTAAATTCTTCTAGATTATTAGTGAAATGATACAGACCAGATTATGTTAAGGATTACATCAATAATTTAAATAAAATTTATGATTCTTTATTATCATTAACTTTTTCAGAGTAATAAAATTTTTCCTATTCAATTTTTGAACATTAACAATATCCTTTGTATATTTCTAAGCAACGTAAATTAATTTTAATATAACTATATTTTATATGTTATGTTTATATAAATCTGTTAAAGGTGCACCAACTACAATTCGTGATATTTTCATTACAACGTACTTAAATTTGTCTTTGAAATACAAGTTTAATCTGACTAATTTATTTTAAAATAATGATATCAAACTGATTTTATATAAGTATTATTTTGATTCCATTAATTTTTAAACTTATGTTTATAAATTTAAACCTGTATGGAAATGAGAAAGATTAAAACTCAACCATAAATCGTCGGCACTAAACAGCAAAATTCATACCGGAAATATACCTCTAAAATATTTTAATTATTACGTAATATTCAATTCTAAACTGTAATAGAAAAAATATAACATTTAATGAATTAATTAAAATTTTACAACTAATAATGCAAAGAGGCTTTAGTTACAACAAATTTTTCTCCCGACACGTATTAAGAGATAATATCACTTTCTTCGCAATGGAAATGAGACTGACTAGAGAACTCTGCAATGTTCTAGATCTCGTAGATTAAAAGTTAACTAGCTGAATCGTAAGAGAGAAATTTGTCAGCAGGAATAAATCGATCAGAGAAAAGAGGAATATTTAAATGTAGTGGTAAATTGTTTTTGAGGGTAATGAAATGCATGAGCTTAGAGCCACGTCAAGCCTTGACATTGTAATACTAAAGGCCAAGCCCCATAGACGCGTCGCGAATTGAATCCTGAATAATTGAATGCATATGAAGTGGTAAGTTCTCCATACAGAACCTTGCAAGATTGCCTTTCAAAGTATTAGCGGATCCAGCATTGCCGATCCCGATCTCTAAATTGAAGCAAAGCTTATTTACGATTAACCTTTTACAGAGAACACATTTTAATGGAATATGTCTCTTTTCTTGTCAAAAATTAAAGAACTTCGAGCTTGCGCTAATAATATAATATTTTCAATCACACACACCTAGAATGGACTTTTTACAATATATTGATAAAATAACCAATTTTTCGTTAGTCCATACCAATTTCATAACATTTTTTTTGCAATATGTCAATTAAAATGTTAAAAATAGGAGCTTTCGCCTAGTAATAGGCATATTCATCTGAAATATAAAAACAAAAACACAGGATGTTACATTTTCAATATATACAACGAACCATTGCTCAAATGCATTCATACCTGTTAACATCACAACAATCATTATAAGCTTAGTGCTCGTTGCGCTGTTTATATAGAAACCAGCGCCTTCACAGGATCTTTATGGAACTACATTGTTTACACTTTATACAAACATTTAAAAAACTTTTAAAAACAATTTATACATTTTAGGAAAAACAATTTAAACCAAATCATTAAAAATTATTATATAATTTTTGAAAAACAATTTTACAATATACCCATTACACTCTCATTTTATTAAGAATATTGGCAAAAGTGGTTCCCACCACACCAATTTCACTCCTGCTATTAACACAGTTTTTGGCGTTGTGTTGTATATATATATATATATATTCCTTCAATTATTTTTACTTTTAACAGGGATGGTTGACCTCCACATCATCCCACATTCCTTCATGTTTAGCAATATTCCCGTGTAGTTAGTGTCAGAACTGATTAATAAAAATTGGACAACGATTGTCCCTGACATCCCAATTAAAAGGAAATCATTGTTTTTAGAAGGCCTGAGTTTATGCTTAGAGATTAGTTATTTTAAGTATAAAGATATTTTTTATAAACAGAACTATGGGGTTACAATGGGGGAATCTATATCTTAATATAACAGGAATTTTAATGAACCATATTTTGGACAAGGTTATTGATGACACGAGAATAAAACTGATAATAATGCTCAAATATGTTGATGATATATTTGCCATTATAATGGTTGAACAGATTGGATGTTTTAATGATTCTTTAAATAGCTTTTATTCACGGGATGCGTTTACCACTGAAATTGAGAATTTAGGTAGTATTAATTTTCTTGATATGTGTATCACTATAAAAAGTGGGACTATCACTACGTAATGGTATAAAAAGGATTACACGGCGAATATTATATTAAATTACAGATCCGTCCATCCATTTCATTATAAAATCAATGTAGTTTTTTATATGATAATTAGAGGTATACATTTAGATTGTGGTAAGAGAAAGATTTGTAAAATACTGAAGGAAAACTGGTATCCACCTTCATTAATACAAAACTTTTGGTGTAAATTAAGAGATAAGTATGCAAAAGAGGGGATAATTCAGTCAAAATTCTTAGAGTAGCACCAAAAATTAAAACACAGTTGAGGCTGGCTTATTAAAATACTTTAATGTTGTTAAGAAGAATGATGTTAATGATATCAATAAATTAAGGGAATTGAGTGTTAAAAATGTAAATATGTTGAATGGAAATGAAATTGTAAAACCCATAGTAGAATCCTACATTAGTGTGTCATTCATTAGAGGTATCACAGATAAAATAAGGAGAATACTTACTATCCATGGTTTTGGGGACAAAATATTGTGATGATACCCATTAAAAAACTCAATAAATATATCAAGAACAAAAAAGACAAAATTGATGTGTTAGATATGAAGGATATTATTTACAAAATGAAGCTCAGGGATCGCGAAAAAATTTACATTGGTCATACGAGTATGCATTTTAAGAAGAGAGTATATTTTCATGAAAGCAATAATAAACCTAATAATAAGACAACTACATCCCTTTCTAACCACTTAGTTGAAAGAAAATATGAAGGAATGTGGGATTATGTGGAGGCAACCATCGCTGTTCAAAATAAGAATAATTGAAGGAATATATATATACAACAGAACCTCGAAAAATGTGTTAATAGCAGGAGCGAAATTGGTGTGATGAAAACCACTTTTGCAAATATTCTCAGTAAAATGAAAGTGCAATGGGTATATTTTAAAATTGTTTTTCAAAAATTTTATAATAATTTTTAATGATTTGGTTTAAATTATTTTTTCTAAAATGTATAAATTGTTTTATAAAGTTTTTTAAATGTTCGTATAAAGTGTAAACAATGTAGTTACATAAGGATCCTATGTAAGCGCTGGTTGCTGGATAGATTTCTATATAAACAGCGCAGGCTTGTAATGATTGTTTTTATTTGAAGTTAACAGGTGTGAATGCTTTTGTTAAACGGTTCCTTGTATATTTTGAAAATGAAAATGTAACATATCCTATGTGTTTGTTTTTATATTTCAGATGACAATGCCTATAACTAGGCGAAAGCTCCTGTTTTTAAGATTATAATTGACTTATTGCAAAAAAAATTGCCGTTAAATTTGTATGAACTACCGAAAAAACTGGTTATTTTATTATTCTTTATAATTTTATTTCTTTTCTTTAAGATTTAAAATAAAATTTTATAACTTACAACTTCATCCATTTGGCATATAACGTTAAAAAATTACTATTTCATTTTTTGTGGTATTTTTATGAAAAAAATATTTTTTAATTTTAATCTGGGTATGGTTAGTGATTTTTATTTTTAATTTTGGACAGAACTAAAGCAGGAATACTCCTCCTCAACCGTGAATTATTATAGCTGGTGGGTATAAATTAATAGTAATTGTTTAAACGAGCCTTTGATCACGTTTTACTTAACTGACCACTAATTCACCTGTCCGCCTCGTCTTCCACGCTGAACATTACTCTTATAAATTCGCGTGTGTGTGCAGTTACTACTTTACTGTGGAACACGAGGCTAACAGAAATAAATTATGTAAGTGATGTGCTCCCGGGGGTTTATAAACTCATCACCACTCCTCATTTGGAATATTCCACGATTCGGTGCACATAGGCTAGTAAACGTTTTACCTCTTCCAATTACAGTAGCTGGCGCGTATTTGATTTTCAAACAGTTGAAAGGTCCCTCCGGAAAACGAATTAACAAACGTGTATCAGAAATGTTTTGTAGAAAGTTTATCACCTGTTGGATTTCAGCAAGGACTCTTACTCTTCAATTCGTTAATTTGTGTTTCACTATTTCATCCCTATGGTGGTTAAATTAGAACTATTGGTAGAATTTTATACAAATTTAATGTCGTCTACACACATGCATACGTAAAATGTTTTAATAAGATTTATTCTCCGGAAAAACACAATATTATCTTCTTTATACTTTAAAGGGGGGGAATTATTAATTTGAAAATAAAAACAAATTATTGGTATTTTGTAATTTACTTATTGAATTATATATACGGAATATATGCATATATATTTAACACAAATTCCTACTTAGGTCCTGAACAATATATATATCTTGTACAGGACAATGTGCGATTAGGGGAAATTGAATATTGAATTAGTAATGGTTTTATATATATATAGCTTCATTATTTAATCTTCGCGATAGTCTGGCGCGCTTTCTCATCCTGGAATTTCTGCATCTTCTTTGCCTGTCTCCCGAATATTCTCATCCATTTTCCCGACATTAATTCGTCCTAAAATACGAATTACATTGAGGATATGAAACCCACGAATATTTTACAGTAATTAAATCATTTCAAATATAGACGTGTAAATTCGTTATACTGCTTCAATAATTCATGTGAAATAAATTGTTTGTAGGAATATTTAAAACTGTTCATGCCCTTATTCAAATAGCCTATACGCTTAAATTTTCTTATACGTCTGATTTCCTATTTTAAAAAATACTAATACTGATAAAAATTATTTAATTAAAATTTATAAATAACAATATTTAAAATAGTTTCAGTAGCCATAACGTTAATAATAATAAGAAAATTAGTGAGAAAAAAATCTCTAAGTAAAGTAATAATTTCAAATTTTAATTTCGTTTTGTTATTAATACCCAGATACAAGTGTGAAAGGGGTAAAAATATAATTAATAATAGAAACAGCATGATAGGGTTTATCAATAAGGGAGGGTCGATCTTCAAATGTTGAAATGGAGTACAATGAGCTGTGTGTGAGAAATTAACCGAAATTATTATTTTTTTTTAAAGAACGAAGAATGAATTTTGTTAATGCCTCACACACAACTTGTTTAATTCCATTCTAACATTGACCCGCCTTTAGTCAAATAGCCTATACAAAATTACTGTTACAATCGGTATACAGGGTGGATTAAACGTGCTATTGAAAAAAATACAATCACAAAATATTAGATGATAATGTTGTCTATATGCAAAAAAGTACAAAATAATCATGAACTTAATTGAGATTATAAAAAATATTCATGCTATCAGAACTTCATTATCGGAAACTCTAAACACATTAAATGTACAAATTATTTTTAAGTACTATTCATAAATCATTAATAAGTCATTAATAATCAATAATTAGGTTCATAACTATATTTCAATTAAATAAAAGAATATTAAAAATTTATAAGTTTTTAAAATATATATTGAGTCGCACCTCATTGTTTCTGAAACATTTAAGATATTTTTATATCATATATTATATTGTTTATCCGGTACATTACGCAAGACAAAAAAATTCTCTCTCTTTGGGATATATTTTATTTTTATAATAAATTCTATAATAGTTCATGAGAGAGAGAATTGTAAAAGACCAAATTCTGAAATTCATCTTAACATAATATATTATTTTCTCTCTCTCAAAATTTCTACTGACTAACATGAAGTAACGAATCCGTCATTAAGTATATTGATGCAACATTATGCATTTTAGTGAAAAATATGAGAGACGACAGATGCTGATGATACTAAGCAGCATTCATTACAGAGAACTTTCAAAGCAATTTATTCTTTGCCAGAAGCTTGGTGTAGAAACTATCGGAAACATAGAGAAATGACAAAATTTAATATGTTAAAAACGTAATAAATAAAGGACAGATACACATAATTCATAGAAGTAATTATATTTAGATTTATGTTTATTATTAAAATTAGAACTCTGCTATCTAAATAGGACAAGTCAAAACAATAATATTATAGTACCTGTAAAAATAACATTATTAAAATGGAAGAAATTAATTATAATATACAAGTACGCACACACAAAATATTTATATACAACAACAATTATTATGTATTTACTATTTTAAAAACATCTGTTATAGATGAAGGATAAATCAAGTAAGCAAAATATTTATACAAACTCAAGCTTGACTGAATTAGGAAAAATACTGGAAAAGAGCAACACATAGGAAGTAGAGGTCCCGAGGTTGATTTCCGGTCCGGTCTAGATTCTTTCATCATATTATTTTAATATAATCAATTATTTGTAAGATTTCGCTGGGAATAAAGGCAATAATAAACAACAACGGCGTTACAATTCACGATGAGGTTAATGTCGCTTTAGATTTCAAGATAGACTGGCATAAATTCTTTTTAAACTACATTCGGTTAGCCCCGCGTTGTAAAACTGTAGAAGCGGGGTACCAGTCTAAGATCATTCCGAGGTAAACTTTAAGTTTGAATATTTGTCTTGTAACATGGTTTGCTACAGTCCTTACTGTCCAGGACTCTTCAACATTTATGTTAAACTCTCTAGTACCGGACGTCAATTTATTTCCCTTTGACCTATTCTGACCCAGTCGGTACCTTAGCTCAAACTTCAAAATATTACTATCCTACTTCATTTGAATTATCTAAATTTTATCTACAGCCATAATAACACTTAAAATGGATATTTTTCGTATTTATTCTCTCTTAATAAGTATTGAAATAGCCAACTATAAATTTGGTGTAAATAGCAATATTTATTAGTTCTAATAATAACTAAGATTATCAACCTATAAATACTTTTAAAATTTTACGAACTCGTAATTCCTGAACTATTTATTTATAGTACTTTTTCTTATTCCTATATTTATAGTTTTGAATTCACAGTTATATTGAACACTTAATGTTTAAACATAAATGATTCCTTATTAATACAATTCGGTTTCCTTTATTTTGTATGTTTATACAGGATGTGTTGTCTAGCAATACGTAATAGAAATTATATTATAATATTTTCTCCCATAGAAAATAGACATACAGCATTTTAAAATTTGAGTAGAGTTAAGTGTATCAAAAACCAGTTTACGCCAATATTTTTGCATTAATCATTACTACAAAAATGAGTTTTTTTAAATATTGCCAATTACAATGTTGTTTATATAATTTGTGAATATTAAAACAATTTTTAATAAATTAATACTGAATAAAATTTTAATAAAGCAAAATGAGATCTATTTTAAATTACATAAATTCAATCATTCATCAATTTTTATAGTTCTCTACGAGAAGCACAATTTAGTCTATCTTACGTGGATCTCTGAGTATTATTTTAGACTCATGGGATAGCTATGTAAAATATTTTCTAAGTTTGGAATACGAAACTGAAACCTTACGTTTTGTGTAACAATGGTGATTGTACTCCTTTACAGGCAGGGGAGGAACTCATTCCTGTAGATGCATAGTTATCAGCTTTCAGCGTACCGTCGTAACAAGTCAAAGAGCGCAATAAACACTTTTATTACCCGTGATAAACGAGTCTACGTCGAAGACGAAGTCAGTGTTTCATTATCCCTTTATACGCTTGCTTCAATCTTCCGCTTCACTCTACATACTTTATGGACTATTTATCCTTCGATATGTTCGTTACATGTACGATTATGTACCTTAAAGAGTTGTGACTTTATTTGAATACAACATATAAACTTTAAATTTTTTTAGTGTTAAGAAAAAGTTTTTACTTATCTTAACAGTTTTATTTAATTATTATACCGGTACATTTGTTAGTTCTAGTTAAACTCATCACTATACCGGTATCGAAAACATCACAATATGAATATAAAATATACTCCGAATATCCTGAGAGAGTAAAAAATACTCCCGGTACAATAGAAGGGCTAAAAAATACCTTCAGTACTCAAACAAAATAAAAGTTCTCCCCCACTTATGGGATGAAATTTTACTTAAATGTCATAATGATAAACATAGACTCGCATTACACTGGTTTTGACACCAAACTCGATATTGTTTTCATATGACTCATTTCCACCCCAAAATCTCAAATGCTAGACGGGGTAGAAATTATACAAATATTGTCGGGCAAACACTATAAAAGTTATTGACCTCAAAAATTCCTTTTCGACTCTCATATGAGCCTTAATTGCATATAAAAATTCCGCTAATTCCACCCCCTCCTCTGAGAACCAGAATGCAACGTGCTCATTCAGTGGAGTGTTCACTCTTCTATCAACTTTCTGCAGAAACAAGAATAAACATGAATGTAAAATAAACTAAGGTACTATTTTCCACGGTTTCTCGTAATTATTCTTTCGCCCTTTATTATTTTTTCCCTCCTTTGGTCCAGTTGCTAGCGTCGCTGCCTCACATCACAGGTTCCGGGTTCGAATCCTGGCATGGACTTGGATGTTTGTGCCTTCATGGTCACGGAGACTGCTGGAGAATCAATACGCTGACCATGTATCACTCTAAAATCGGAATGGATCATGCAAGATGACAGTCCGCAGTCAATTATATTTTATAAATTAATTAGAAACGTTGTTCTCTCGGGGTTCATTTTAGGGAAATCATTTTCTGATCTTTATCCAAATTTTGTCTTTCTGGTGAGAATATTCTAAAACGGATTGATAATAACGGACAATATTGGAGACATATTTGTTGGAGGAAGTTTGGTTTGTCTTTAATTCGCAGTTGACAGTTCGAAGGACTACAAAGAAGCGAAGCAACCATGAACATTAAAGGAAGTCGAGTATTGCCTGTCAATAACTAATAATACTTGGCAGTGTCGGAACGAATGTCAGAAAAATAATATATTAAAAAAGAGTTTTACCCAAACATCAAACAACGCAAAAAGAAACTACGATTTTATTTTTCCGTTGCGTTTTTATTCTATCCTCGTAGTCGCTATTTGGCATTCAGTTTTATAACGGATGGAAAGAAGAAAAAAGAGATGTGCGCAATAAATCACTCACGGTTAAGTCTGTCAGTTCCAAATTTCGGCGATAAATCGTTGCAGAAGTTATATTCGTATCTGCTGTTGCTATTTCTGAGGAAAGACAGAAGGAAATAAGAAACGGCCTTCTTACGATGAGATACTGTCTCCTTTGGGAAAGAGTTCAGAGTTTTACACATGTGGTCATTTTTATGCAACCTTCTCAAATAAAGCGGAAAGCCATTTTAGAAAAACACAAATTTGTATGATTACTACCGTGTAGGTATTCGTTTTAACTATAACTGAAATACATATTTAGCAAGGCAATTAATATTCTGTAAAATGCAACTCCAGTTATCGGCAGAGTAATGCCTAATTTTTCATAGACCTTATAAATCTCCCTACATTCAATCTCAGCGTGTTGCCTAGCTAACTATACTATATGAAAACTTTTTGATTAATTATCTCATATAACTGTCGCGTTACATATATTTGCAAAATAATATATCAGTTTCGAATCATTCATCAACACTAGCCGTCATGTAATTAATATTATCCCAATAACTTTTCGATACTTGATATACGTTTAATAAAGAGAACGGTACATTTGAGTTTTTATAATGGCCACTTCGTTATTTAGATCGATAAAAAATAAATTAATATCTTACAAATTCACGTTTCCTCCACACTCCGTGATCGTCATCAGGTGATATGAAAGATTTGCTGCCGAGACCCTTTGTATTACTTTGGACTTCGAATTTAAAGTACAGTGTTATGTTATAGCACATTGTTTCCCCACCTTTAGTTTGTACTCCCATAAGTGTTCCTTACCTCCAGTTTCAACGCACTTTTTGTTTGTCCTATATAGACAGCTCAGCTGTGAAACCACTAGAAAGTATCTTAAGAACTGTGTTGTGCTTGTCATGAGGACGATAATGTCTTTGTACTTATGAATAATAATGATTTTGATATAAGGCTCATAAAACGTTTGAGTAAAGATTGCCTAAAAGGAAAAATTATGATAAACTTTGGTGCGGAATTCGATTTAGAAATTATTTTTAAAGAAGACAGACGTTTTTCAGAACTTTCTGGATGTTGAAATTATTGACCAAGATATCTGTTACAGCTTTTAAGTTACGAAACAAAAGGGTGGTTTCAACAGAATAATAGCTTCGTCCACTAAATTGTGCAATATTGATTTTTTTCTGATTGATACGTACACGTACATAATAAATATGAAATATTTTTTTGTATCCATAAGTTATTATATCCGTTTAAATTCTGAACCACGTTTTAACATAACATTTTATACGCAACAACGGCAGATTTCAAGCTCGACTTATGACCAATTATATTGTAATGATAAAACATAACTTCATGCGATATTCGGCGGTACGGACTCAAAGGCAAGCGGCAGGGGGGAATAAATCACACATTGTAAATCGTCGGTGGAGTGGGGCAAACTTCTCCTCTTAGAGAGGACAGAATTTTTATTAGACAGTATCGGGCCCCACTACCGACAGAAACGAAATAATAAAGTGGGGACAAAGTATTAAAAACCCAAGAAAAATTGTTTTTAAGATATTAATCAGATTTTGATTGGAGGTCAATATTTGATGTTAAAATATGTTCTTATTAAGACTGAACAATAATTTCGATCAATTAGGGTGGAGTGTTAAAAATTGGAGATTGTCCTCGTCACTGATATTTGAAAAACAAGGAGGGGGGACGAGATCCAGTGTGGAGCTCCAAGGTGTTCATTAGTGTTCCATGCGGAAGTCCAGTCGAATCCAGCGACAAGTCCCAGGAAGCTGAGATGATAGGGTAATTACCACCGTTTGTAACCTTTTGCCAATTTCGTAGTAATGCCAATTACCAGGTTGATTTGTGTGATTCTGCTTTAAGAGAAGGCACGTTTAGATGACCGTTAGTGTAGAGCACATATTTAGTTTATAAGATATTTACTGAGTATAATTATTGTAAATAAATATATTGTTAATCTTTAAACAGAATGCCGGCTTATAACTTAAAAGTGAGCGAATTGTTGTACATTATAAATAGATAAATATAGAGTAAATTGATTTTTAATTCTTATTTTATATTATTTCAGTATAAAATAAATAATAGTCCCTTTAATCATTTTAATATCCTGAAATACTACTTTTATGAAATATCACAGCGTGAAAAAATTTATGAAATATAAGAAAATTGGTAAAGTAAAATTTATATTCAAAACATGAAATAATATAATCATTTTAAGTTTATCAGTAAACAGATTCTTAAAACTTTGAAAGTTTTTTTATATCATTTCATCGAATTACATACTATTTCATCAATGATCTCCGCTATTGGTACATTCATTCGTTTCTCCCTCAATCGGAAGTGAAATTAGTTACTCTTTTAATCAATTGCTCCTAGGACAGACAATTATCTTAGCCGTGCGAAAAACATTTCACTTGACATGTTGAATACCATATATCATATAATTTTATTTTATCTTAAAATTCATTAGTCAAACATATAATTATACTACATATATGAGTTTAGTTTAGTCAAATGTAGAGTTGTTTGTACGTTTCCGCGTGATTGCTTGGCACAAGCACGGTCAGCTTTAATTTGTTTAGGGCCCCCCATGTCCAGAGCTCTACAAAATCCGTGTTTTAAGCTTCGCAGCGCAGTCGCATGTTCAACAACGAGGCTCAAAGTTTACGAACAAAATATTGACGACGCGTGACCGTCGTTCTATTCCGGTTACTTCATTGTACTTCCTCCTACGAATGGTTTGTGGCTGTATTTGGTTTTCTACTGTACGTGTCCGAATTCCAAATTGTAGAGGATGTGCCTCTGTTTAATTTTACTGGAGGCCCAGGAAGTTGGAACGAGCTAACATTTCGTAACTATAAATCGGTGTTTCAGTGTAGATTGTCCATGCCCGACACGCTTTTCTCCCCCGTATTCCTGATTTATTTCTTTCCACTTTGCAAACAAAGTGATCGGTATGACCTCGCGTTCCCACGTTTTCGCTTCTCTTCGTGCACTTGTCCTCTTACAAATCATGTTATAATTACACGGGAGATTCTGGGAAAAGAAGGGGGAAATACTATTACAGGTAGCGGCGAAGCCTGCGTGAGAAATATATCTCAATACCTTTCGGCCGAGATTTATTAACGCCCCATCAAACATATATTTCGGGAGAGAAGATGCATCGTTTAACCTAGGTAATGGAAAAATCTTATTTTTCCGCTAAACCTTACGTGAAATATTACTTTGTTTAAGCTTCACGTGAATTATATGGTTTCAACGAATATTTTAAATTATATTCATGAAAAAACCGACGGAAAAGAATTATCGTAATACAACTTCAAGTAATTACACTTCTTAGTGAAGATTTTATCAGGTAAAAACAAACTAATCAAGTTAGCTTTCACTATAAATAAAAGATCATGAAATGTATTTTATCAATTAAAACAATACTATCAAATATAGCTTATAAAACTACAGGCAACGATTCTTCAGTAATGAATGCTTTTCATTTTTACCTGAAAAAAATGCCAAAACGCACATAAAATAGAAAAACTATAATAATGAAAAACATCTCTATTTTTTAAAACGTATTGTGCATTTTATAACTTTGCGACCAATCTGTTATCTTCAAAAACTGACTCATGGCTAAATCTGTGGCACCGTCCATTAAAACATACATAATTAGACTTCTTGTACTTTTACTTTTTAGATTAGTCCAACTTCATAGACCTGGACTGCCTTGTTATTCAGGATATGTCCAAGTTATAAAAGTTAATTAGCTGAAGTACCCGGCGTTGCTCGGGTTCACATAAATAATAAAGCAGGAATGTAATTAAAGATAAGTTTATTACGGTCCTTGATCGTACAGCACAATCTATTTCTGTTGTCAAATCCAATCTATATTCAATCCTAGGTTGTGTAAATGGCGTAAAATCGTCAAAATGCTAGATTTGGACAGAGAGGTGAAATTCCTGTGATCTGAGAATAATCGGTCATATGACCAAAATTGTAGAGAATCGAATTTACAATCGCCCATGTGTCCTCAGAATTTTTCTAAAATCCTCAGGTTTCGAAATACATTCGCCTTAAATAGAAGGCGTTCCAAAAATTTTGTTTGTTATTGTTTTAGCCCACGGGGGGGGGGGCTGATTGGTCCACCTGAGAAATAAATATATCTACTGACAGGTTTCGACAAGACAAAGAGAATAACCCTTTACTCTCTTCTTCAAGTTGAGTATGTACTTTTCTAGAGGCAGAAAAGCACCTTCAAAAAATGAAAAAAAAAACAGGTTTAAAGATATGTTCCCTTTTTTCACGTATATACTGTATTATTGTTATTAATGTTTATTTAATTTAACACTTTTACCTGTAATGATCGCCTCTATCAGATGCATAACATTTTATTTGCTTTTGCAAATACACAATTACTAAATATTAAATTTTACTTGACGTGAAAAATAAAACTAATCTGCGCATACATCGTATCGACGATCCAAAGAAGTTTACTACCTCTCACGGAGTTAGATCTCTGCCAAATAAGTAAATTACGACGCGAAATATTAATAATTTAAAAATAGTGTTATAGATAAAAAATATGCACAACCTGCATTAACTTTCGAAGACCTCGATTCATGTATGGGACACGAAAACTTTTACGTAAAATGTTTCTCACTCTATTCATATATATATATATATATATATATATATATATATATATATATGCGGTACATGTGTGTCAAATTTGGTCCGGTAGTTTGCACGCTTATAGCTATTACATACATACGCAGTGACAAAAGTTTACAGATATATAGATAGTATGAACTGTAAGGATTTTAGAGTGCTGCTCCACAATTAAAGAGTAACTCAAACAGTTTTAGGTAAGCACTTGAGAAAACGTCGCGAGGTGAGGCCTACATCCCAGGCGTCAAACTACTAATTTCAAGTAACCTTTCCCAAGATTACTCTGTTCACTGCCATTTTTTTGGTGGCTTTATAAGAGAAAATGTCTTCGTTCCACCACTACCTAATTATTTTCCGGAGCTGCGGCTCAGAATTGAAAAGGTAATAGCTTCCTTTACTCTGAACTTGTTAACTAAATTGTGGGACGATTTGGATTTTAGTTGGTATGTTCCGTATAACTTACGGCGCACTTATAAACATTTGTAAGAAAAAATAGGTTAGTTTACCTTCAATTTTATCTATGATTTGTTGCAAATAGTCTAATTTAAATTATCATATACCATTTAAACTGGGGACATTAATTTATGGGTACCCTATATCTATCTATCTAATTATGCATAAATTTACAAATATACTGTACACAAATTTTTCGTACAAATGTTTGCACTGTTAATCATTTTTCCTGCAGAATTATTACATTAGTAACTTGTTTAACAATATAGTAAATGAATTAGTGAGTTTCGTTTATGTACAGTAGTTTCCTACTGCTTTCGTTTGACAAATTCCTATATTTGATGTTATTTTTAGGTTGATAACTAAGTCTTTCAGAGGGCATTTATCTCCCTTCAATTTGGTATTCCTATAAATTGTATTAGGCTCATTTACGAGTATCCTCCTTGCTCAGATTATTGGGAAAGATATCTTATTTGCCATTTTACTTAAATATATTTGTTATCTAGACAATAATGAAGAAATTATAATAAACAATTTATTATTTAATTAAACAGCTAATGTCAGAGGAAAAATTAATAAAAATGGACGTACTGTATTAGTAATATAATTAAGGAAAACGTAAATTATAGAGTAAAATTTAACAACAATAAGAGTACGGTATTATACGTATTACAAGTTATACATCAAGGAAGGTAACTCTGAATCAATCATAGCTAATATTTTGCGTTAATATTCAATAAATTAGATTGTTTACTTATCATTTCCTTCTAAAGGTGCGTAGGATATATATTTAAAACATTATGTCAAATACAATTACAGAAGTAAATGGGCAAAAGTCCACTACATAAGTAATCTTCTGGGGTAGGCGTATATCTGCTCCTAGAACAACTGCTGCTACCTGCTATTTAACCGCAATTGAGAGACAACCGTTTTATGTGATACGAAAGACTGTCAATCGTCTCTGTAGTGTGTGGTCCACTTAAACAGATCGCAATTAATTCTAATATAAGAATAGATATAGTTTATGAATAATAGAGTAAATTTGGAAGAAAATTGATTTAATCATACTTCAGGACTCTCACAAATAGTACTGGACTTTCGAAGGTATATATTTTTATTATAGAAAGTCCTAATTCATCGTAGATGGAGACATCTAAAACTAAAATGAAACCGTATCAAACTACATCGCAACGAAGGAAAATTGTCAAGCGACTAAGCGAAAGAAATACTAATAAGAAACAAAAACCGTCGAACAGCGTGTGACGGTGCAGTCTACCTCAAAGGAAGGAGCGTCGATTTCAAATGAAGAAACAAACTCACGGGATTATTTAATTTTATTTCCGTATCAGGCACTAACGTTTACATACTGTGAAACTTGTCTCGATGTCAAACTCATCGTATCATAAGATAACAAACTCATATTTTATAACTTTATACTCTATTAAATGTGCAGTCCAATGTTAACAAGTTAAATGTAAATAAATTAAATGGAACAAATCAACACGGGGATATTGTAAAATGACTCATTTCCTTAATCGGAAGCAGAATATATCTTTGGGCATAGGGAATGATGCATCAGTGATCTTTTTACTAGGTAATGTTATTTCGTGAAACGTGTAACGCTACTACAATGAAAGTTATGAAAGATAACCAAATTTTGCGATGAAGAAAGTGTGATAACTGTACTTAATAAGAATTGCCTATCATTACAAAATAATTTTGAAAAGGATGAGGTTATAATTTCGGCTTCAACATTCACAATTAAGTTACTATAAATTTTTAATACTAATTAAATGCAATTTTATTAATAATATAAATTAATCGTCTACTGACGTCAATAATATATAAATATTAGTTAGAAAGCTACAACAAACCAATGGTAAATAACTGAAGTTTCATATATTTAAAAAGAAATAAGCGGGAAACCATTTACGTCAATATATTCCACATTTGTTACAGAGTGAAGTCAGACCACGTTTGTGCAAGTCTGTTCCCATGCCAACCTTCAGTTTAATCCTTAGCAACGGGTTGGAGTCCTCATGTTCAGGATTATCCGTCTCTACGCCTCATTCGTCATCGTCATCGACCTGTTATACTTTTACACCTGCTTTATACATCATTCCGTTTGATCTCATATGTAAGCTGATATCGTCTAAACTTGAAATTTAAAGGTACATTAATAGATTTATGTAGGGTTTCCTCTAGTTACAAATCAAATAGTATGCTTTGGATTCAATTTCTAGGGTTTTATCGATTAGGTACATGCAAAATGATCCAAAATAATCGACCTCTATAACTCACTTTATTTCAAAAACATTTACGTCATAAATAGTAAAAAACTTGTGAGCTTTTGGTTACTATAGCCATTACCACCTAATGTATTGTATAATAATATTTATCGTATTTGCGCCTTAGAATTACACGTATACAAAAATGTACTTAAGTAGACGGTTTACCTGTAAACCTTAAAACTACAATATTTCGGATCACACTTAACCTCAGAGAAAGTCAAAGTACATTACAACATTGTGTGCAAGACGTTAAATCAGCTTCAAAGATCATAATTAAATTTAAAAGAATTTTAAGAACAAAAGAATTGAATTAAAAAATAGTATGATTAATATACAGTAGATTATATAAACTATTATAATTCAACAGACTTTAATTTATTTACTGCATCTACAAAAATAACACCAACCGTATCAATTTAATTTCTTTTGTGTTACAACAACATTTAAGCATTCATATTTCATATATATATATATATATATATATATATACCGTCCAATAAAACACATTTAAAAATTTGTTGCTCTTTATGTAATAAATTTTTAACCATCCAATAGCTCTATTCTTATTATTTTAATTTTAAGCCATGAGTATTTATTTAAAATAAAGCAGACATTATGAAAAATTGGGGTGATGTGATTTAACATAAAGTTAACTAAGGGACGGTTAATTATATTAATTTAAAATGTTTACGTAGTCCTTAACAAATATATTATTAGGTAGATAGTTATTTACAACGTATGAAATTGATTTTATAGAGTAAATATTCTTTAGAGGAATCTGTAAAACAGACAATCTCTCCTACTATTTACACCATTTAATTAATTTATTTTATTTTATCACTTTACTGATTGCTCTGTGCTAAATTATTGTACGGTATTAAGTGTCCAAAAAATTTAAACATTTTTTTTCAACAACCCTATATTCATATGAATTTAATTGCAGTTCATTTACTTAATAAAAGAACTGACAAGCCGAATCACATCCTTAATTTCACAGACTCAATCGATCAATAATATTCCCATGAAATTTATTACCACCTTACGGTATTCTATAAGTAATTGAATCATATACCCGAAATTTAGGTTTCCGAAAAGGATAAAATACGAAGGTCATTCCAAAAGTAGTGCAGAAAATTCATCCTACACTATTTGGCAGGGTTCCACGGAAGCATTCCTTCATATTACCAAAACGATTCATGGTACCAGGTCAGGGTTTTTAAATCCAAAATTTCTGTTGTTGTCAACTTGGCACAAATGTTTTCAAGCCCAATTTTTTCGGTATTCTGCAAAAACTAGTCCTATTCCAACTTGGATTGAAAATTCATTCACTATGATAATGCATTGTCTTTTACACTATCTCGCTTTTAAAGAACGTCAATTTTATAACATCACGTTGCTTTTGACGAATATCAAGTGTGGCAGTCATCTTGAAGATATGATATAACAGCGCCACTTACATTTGAACATAACTGGGAAGGTTATATCTGTGAACTCCAAAAATTTCGAAAAGCTATAATGAAAAATAAATTTAAATAAAAATAATGAGCATTATTTGTGAAGTGAATTGCAGAATATGTAGAAAAGTAGTGTTAAGAAATGATTGGTACATATTTCTCACACTCGTGTAACTTTTGTTGACTTATGGATTTCCTACTAATAAAAATATTGTAATCTACTAATCAGTATATTGTGTCGAACGTCTCTTTTCGTCATTGCAGTGTCAGCTGTTCAGGTTATCCACGTGACTGGAAACACTGGCCTTTGTTTGCAGGATTCTGAGCCGCGACAGAGTTATTATTAAAATTATTGAATTAGCAGTCAAATATGAAAAGTTTTTAATGAATGTTTTTAGCTTTAATGAATCTGATTGGTTTTCTATAATTTAAAAACACGCAATACGTTATATGACAAACAGACGTTGATTTTAGGGAAAACAGAATTGCGCTTTCTGAGTGCCCAGAACCGCACAAATAAATGTCAGTATTCCAGATCTAAGTAGTTTATTTTTGGGATGAGTTTATAATTAAAAGTATTGATCTTTGAATTTCAGATATCCATTCATAGAATCCTTATTGTCAGTTTATTCGAAATTGAGCAGCCTTATTTTTGTAATTATAAATTTCGTATTTTCCAGAAAAAATTTTTTTTTCTGATATTGGCGTCAGAATATGTTCATATTGATCATACCAACTGCAAGTTATAGAACGTGGTTAATTTTTTCATTTATATCTCTGGAGTTGTGTTGGAATAACAATAGTAGCGATCACATAATGAATAATATCAAATAAATATTATGAACTCAGTATGCTGAACCGTATTTAAAAATTGACGAGGAGCCGTAAAGGATGTACAAAATGCTGATTTATAAAGTACGTCACTGGTTTTAGACAGAAGATATTGCCTTCAGAAATCTGTAAACCATGGCTGGAATTAGCTAATACTGCAGAACAACGCTTAATCCTAAACACCGATTCCCAGTTTTGTATGTACACAATACTGCTTCCATAATTATTAACAAATTATGATGCACAAAAATATTACTTCCCAGTTATTTCGGATCCGTTTCTCTTACAAAATACAGAAAAAACATTATACATGCCACAAAGGCTTACTTTTCTGATCTCATGTGAGCTTTATATGGGGAGATACAGATCATACTTCCATTTTTTTATAATATCCCCACAATTTTTGTATGCAACTCAAAGTAATTTCCGTCAACACAGGAGGCATACTTAATGTTGTTTTACATTAGTATACTTACAAAATTCGTAAAATCTCCAGGAGATGGACAGAAAACGTTTTAGATGTAATAAATAAATAATAACATATTACTTACTATTTTGAAGTGTAATATTAAAGCATTGTGTTTTATTAAATTTACTGTTAAAAATTAAATGTACGTTATGTCCAATACGTTCTGCAAATATATTAATTTATTTTAATGAAAGTAATTAAGGAACTGAAAATAGAATAATTTGTTTCTGAACGAAACATTTTTATATTATATTTCCTAAAAATATTTCTTGAAATAATATTATCCTTAAGAAATTTACTTGATGAAGTTTCAAATGTGAGAATAAAACGTTGCAATAACAATGAAAACCTGATTTGATTTTAAATTCTTTTTTGATCATCCATTCTTCTTTAAGGTAAAGTTAAGTTGGTTGCAAACTTGAAATCTCATTAAGTCAAGTTCTTTTAACGGCCAATTATACCTATATCAAGTAATTTTCCTAAATTCGTCAATATCCTTAGCTCGAAGTCTGTGAGAAAACCGTTGTCGAAAAATATGATCGTCGGTGGGGAATCTTAGAATGTAAATATTGACGAGTGATATTCCTGTTAGCTGCTTGTGTTTTGTTGGTCCTCTTCCACAACGCACCGCACGAGCATAAAGTTATGGTTCACGGCTTTCAGCCCAACAATGTGGAGTTGATCCATGTTCGCTCTGATGAAACTTGCAACTTGCTGGCGTTCCTGGCGATTGAAATTGTGCGCCCCTTTGGTCTCGATGGGACACAGATGGTCTGCCTGCAATTCTCAATGAATAGTAGAGATGAAATGGACGTTGCAGCCATTCGAGGGGGAATGTAAAGGGCTGGGATTACTCGATAAATGAATATTTTGAGGGAAAATACAGGACATTTTGTCTGTTACTACACATCCACCCATTCACGCGCAAACAGACACACACACACACATATATACATATATGTTATATACATATATGTTATTGAATAGTTTTCAACCATTTGATTAATTTAAAACTTATGGCCAGGTAGAATGCTCACAATAAATTATCACCAATGATTAAAATCAGTTTTTATTGATAAATAAAAGTTTTTTGATGATCTTTACCTGTAGTAAACGTTTCCTCAGTTAAATATATGCTATGTTAATTAGTTGTGTCGCATTAGAGAAGAAAACTTGGACATCTGTTTTTGAAGTAATTTACGATATTAATTAATAAATAATAGAACATCATTTTTATAGATATTTTATAATTATAATATTACACATACACTAAGCACAGTCAAAGCGTTTTCCTTTTGTTAGAGCCGTCGACTGTGAAGTCAGATTTGTGATTCGTTTCTTGAATTCAAGGAATGTTCCGCTAGCAAACATTCACCAGCAATTCTGTGAGGTGTATAGGGAAACAAGAATGAGTGATGGAATGGTGAGGAAGTTATACAGTCTACCGAATGTCATGGAAATGTGCACGGTGAGCCGCGGAACTGTGGACCGTCTTTGTTCGCAGGCGGCATCTTTCATTGACGAAGGCATACCAAAATTTCATTGCCAGTACGCGTGACAGAAAAACTGCGATAACTATGTGGAATAGAAGGTATGAGGTAATGATGGAAAATATTGTTCTGTTACATTCTTAAATAAATATCGTTACGTATTTATAAAACTGATCACTGAATGGGCTGAATCGGTCAGAGGCTCCATGTTTGTTATTATTTTAGTTCTAAAAATTATGGTAATTTCTAATTTATGGCTTGTAAGGGAATCACACTAGTCAATAAAATATTTTATTTTGTCAGGCAAAAGAAGCTTTTAGTGTACATTATTGAAAGTTTTTTTCTGAGTAGTATATAAGTGTTTTCGGAAGGAATCGCAAAACTGAGGAAGTGTCATTCTAGTGCCATAGATGGAAACCATGTTAAAAAGCAAATTTTCTAATTCAAGTAAACAATGAATTAAAAAAATTAAAGTGGCTGAAATCTGTTATAAAAACAATGACAGTTTATTTCGTGAGCAATTGAAGCCATCGGTGTTAGGATATTACCTTGGAAAATCAAATCATTCCACTAAAATAAAAAAGTGGAATTATATGTTTTTATTTTGAGTAACAGGCTACATGAGGATGATCCTGAAACAGGAAACTCCACACTAATAGCATAATAAGAGATATGAAAATGGGGATGTGAAAGGTAGTGAAAGTTAGCCAAGGGTTGACAAGGGCCCCAGAGCTATAGTTCGAAGATACTCCCTGTTGTTCCATCTAAAAAAGATGCAGAGAAAACCTGCATCAGGTAAGTCGGGCTTTTGGCTATAATTTTCAAATTGGGTTGGGAAGAAGGAAGAATTGGACAATGAAATATCTATCCACCAGATTGAAATACCTTAGCTGATCATAAGAGAGTGTGTGTGGGGGGGGGTAACATGCTAATGAGGGTGATCCTAAAAGAGACAATTCCTCCTTAATAGCACAGAAGGGAATTATAAACGTACGGTTTGGAAGGTAGAGCAAGGCATTCAGGGATTGACTAGGGCCCCCAGGCTATGTTTTAAGGATCCTCCCAGTGTTTAGCCTAAAAGAGATGCAAAGGAACCATAGAAAATCTACACCAGGTAGGTCCAGCTATTAGGTACCATTCTCACGTCCTTCCGAATGACGGGAGACGAGTTCACTGTGCAGACGCAGCATTCCCTTCTCCGTGTCTTCACCAGTTTTAAGAGGCAGTTGGCCGACTGATACAATGGGATCATGGGACAATTCACCGTATGCCCTAGGTCTTCGACCCCAGTACATACACCACCTAAATTAGGTGAAGGTGCCTCAGAATCTGAGAACCTTGAAAAACAAGCAGAGGGAAAACGAGGCATTTCCAAAGCTGAGCGACGCAGTCAACCTTTGGAAATGCCTCGTATTCCCTCTGGTTGTTCGAACTTTTCGAAATAAAAAATTGTCTTAGTAATATGAATGAAATTTGTCCACACTTAAACAACTCACTAAAAGAAAAAATGTCAACTAAATTAAAAACACTCCCACTTATTCAATTAACTTCAAGAATGTATTCAGAATTTTTGTTAGAACCATCAACTTGCAGTAGATTAACCATCAAAAGTGTTGTAGTTAAATTATTCCACTTAAGAATTAAAATTTCCTTGTGACCGTATATTGAGGTCTCGTTTTGATTTTAAATTTGTGGTCACCTCTCCCAATACAATTTTTTTTTGTAGTTTATCCCCACTGGATGTCTTCCCACGCTTTGATCATGATTTAAATAGAGGTAAAATCTTTTTCCATGTTTCAGATTACAAACGATTTCAACTCTAAATTCTCTACCTCATTTTCTATAAGGATCGAACCACCTGATTCATATTCCAGTATAAGACAAACCAAAGATTTAAAAGATTTGCTGCTCCCCTCTTTTACGATTCTCATGAAGATATGTAACGATTTGCTCCTTTTTAGTGTAGTAGAATTTACTTTTTTTTCCCATAGCAAATTTGATTCTATCACGAAATATTGTATTTTATAATTTGAATGTACTTCAATTTTCGAATATATACAACGTTTGGTGGTTTCCTTAAATATGGTTCGCTTAAGTTAATAATTTGTATTTATTTATTTTTAGGTACTACACAGATATTACTCCAATTATATAGATACCTTGTATTTGTTAGAACGGTTAAATCTAAAATTGTAAAATTGAGTGTAAGCAGCCTCTGTTCTCGTATTTAAATGGAGTCTCGCGTGTGATCATGCGAATTACAAAACCTATTTGCATATTTAATTATTGCTTAGAAAATATTATTAATGAAGGAAACGTTAATTTAGTTTATAAATTATTTTTCTCTAAAGAAAAATACAAATGTCTTCGTCTTATAACCGAGATTTAAATTTTATTCGTAAAAAATCTCAAAACTGCTGTGTGTATGCATGTGTCTATGTTCCGTGTTGAGCACTTTGGACCAAATTTCGTACACCCGTTCTTGCCTACGTAAAATAAATGTACTAAATTACCGTTAATAGTGAGCAACAATCTGTTTTGTTTAAAAAACACGTTCTAATTTTTGACTTCTTTCTTTGAACTTACAGTTCCTTCATGGTTAAAATTTGTATTAAATCTTTCAAGTGGTTCTTTGTTTAATATGGTATGTATATTAATTGTATTCCAATGCTGCCAGAGAATAATAACGCATTCAATCACCTGAAACGTATCAAAATAAATCATAAACATTTATATTTCCCCATCGCTACAAATAATTCGCAAGCGAACGAATAAGTGAAAACTTTACAAAGCTAAGATGATTAAAAAGGGAACGAAAGCCATGGTCTGGCACAAGGTGAATTTAATTTTATAAATCTCAACATATAATGTATATTATTTGAGTCAAAGTCTCCGGCTAATCTGGTGGAACGTGAATTTTGTAAACTCTCCCCGGAGTCAATGCGACTCAATGAAACGTAAAATAACTCCCTAGCAATAATATTAACACAAACAACAAAAGAGGAAGACTGGTGCTTTAAGCGGGGAATAAGAGGAACTATGGTCCTATAACGTGACCTGACTTGATACTAATCAATACGATGGATATAACAAAAACATTATTATAATAGGTAGGTTTATCATTTTGCAGGATGTATGTCCTGGAATATTTACGCAAGAGGTTCGGATATTTTTTAATTAATTAGTGAGTGTTTAATTAAAAAATATAGATCTTACAAACGCGCGTTGACTTTATTGAAGACAAACATTTATACTTGAAAAACTAATTTAAGACAATATATTTCAGAAAATAGATCTAGTTATAGAAGAAAACAATTTGTGATTTAGCATACCAACATTTTGTATAGTAATAGTTTTATTTTTAAGTAGCCTCGGTGGTGTATCTTTGTACATCTGTAAACCTACGTTTATATAAGGTATAGCATTAAATAA
Source organism: Eucriotettix oculatus (assembly GCA_034510155.1). NCBI lineage: Eukaryota > Metazoa > Arthropoda > Insecta > Orthoptera > Tetrigidae > Eucriotettix > Eucriotettix oculatus. Next base: position 61,834,333 of record CM067380.1, read on the forward strand.
ACATCCTAGAATCGTGAAGAACTTATTTCAGTTAAAGTTTCCATTATTTAAATGAACTAGGTAAGAGTTTTATATATGTTATTTTTTTAAGTACAAAAATTATTTTTATATATTTTAAAACGTATAGTGGTCTTTATACATAGTTTTTATTTTGGAAAATTTGCCTTGTGTTATGTATATGAGTGACAAAAAGTTCCATTCAACTCTTTGGCGGGTCAAACATTTTTTCCAATTATCTTTGTTGTTCTTTATATTAATAATTTTAAAATTTGTTTCAATTTTTCGATTTATTACGTTTCACGTGGATTCTCTCATTATTCGATAGTGGAAGGTGTAAAGTAAATAGTCCCTGTTACGAAGAACTTTTTAGCAATGCATATTAATGTTAACCACTTTCTGGTGTGGTTGCTGTGGTCATCTGTATTCGTTGCTATTAGTTATCGATTAATGCTAAATGTTAATATAAACTACTAACAGGCTATGACCAATCCTAAAAGGCTCCAACGCCAAGAAACTTTATATTAACCGTTTGCGAATTGAAAGATTTAGCTTTGACATTATTTCTAAACCATCCATCTTCTACCGGGCAGTCATTCGAAATCTGCTTCCCGATTTTATAAAACTAGCTTACACCATTTCATTCGTTTTATTATTCAAATGTAAATTAACTGCAAAATAGATCGTGCGAATCAGCTGAAGATAGAATCTCTCCAGCTCCACCCCATACGTGTACGAAAAAGTACCTAATTGCTACGGTGCGTTGCGTGTGTCAGCCACATTGGAAATTTATTGTTGTAGCAGTTAACTGTGGCTTGTCATTAATTGGCCAGGACACGCGTAATATTTCGAGAGTATTGCCCGCAGTGCTAATAGCGAAGTGGCAATTGCCGACATCCAGTTTATTGACCAACTTGGTTCCGGGCGAGTCATCAGGTGGAGTCGACGCCAGGACCACGTACACGAAAACTGAGCAACGCGGTCAGCAAGTTCTGCCGCAATCAACTGTGATGTATTATGCCATCTATATTGTTGGCTGTGCGGGACAATGTGCTTCATGTACCAGGAGATCGTTAATTATTGTTGATATTTGACCCTGCGGTCCTCTCCAAGAGATAGAATTCGAACAACACAGAACGGCTGAAAATCAATGAGTTACTTGTAACCCCATGTGATTAATCTCACCGAACTTTTACTTGTCATGAACTCAGCTTTTTTTGGGACGATTGTAATTTACGTTACAAATATATCTGAACACACATTTGTGATGTGGTGAAATACGTTTGTCATTCTATATTACAGTTGAATAATATAATGACGAAGGAAAAATATAACGAACAAACGGAATCAAGTAAATTTACATATCATCCTCTTTTGTAAAGAAATATTTAATACTAGCTGGGTACCCGGGTATTACCCCTGAAAAGGAATAACAGACTTCACTTTACTGTCATCCAGGCAGTTACCACACCGATTGTGGGTTATCTTAAAATTAACTGTAGTGATGACTGGCCGTACCTTAACCGAGTCAAGGATTCTACTGCGACATTAAATAAGCATATTACAGTTCGTGAGATTCTACATGGCGTGTTTAAATGCGCAGTAGGGAAAGGAGAAGGGGAGTATTGCCGTTTGAGAACCAAAACGCTACTTCAGAACATTAATTGTCTTGATACGAACAGAATATGGAGACTGTGACATCTTTTAACACACGCTATACTCATTATCTATTACATTTTAAGGATGCGTTTCTAGACGTACAACATATACTGAACTGACAAATATATTTACTAACGCCAATATTTTCAGAATTGCTTTTACACTACCCAATTGTCTCAACAAAGTTGGGAGTCAAAGTGAGCTCCTGTTTACCCCCACTACAAAATAGGCGGAGTTGTCCACTGAGCATCGTCTTGACACACGATTAGCTAATTCTCCTCAACTGTACCTTAAGATAGTCTAAAAGACCCCAGTTATTTAAAAGAGTGAAAAATATCTCTGATATTTTTATGGAGCTCTTTGCCTGAAGGTACTCAAAAACAATCCTAGCGCCTTACGAAGGAATAATACGGGAGAATAATGGTACCCGGGTGTCTTAAGAAAGTGAACCTTATGTAACTTTAATTATTTAATTATTTGACACAAAGAATTTATGGATTATATATTAGAATCTTATAGGTACCTTAACACAGAAATCTTTGAATATTTTCATTTTCTTATAAATACTCAGGAACTTTCTCTAATAATTTATTTATGTTGATATTTTCAAAAAAACTATGTAACCTTTAATGTTGGCAAAAATTGGTCAAAATCAAAATTATTTATTTATTAAATTATAACACGACGTTCCGTTCCTTTGTTTGGAACCTCCTCAGGTGTGAAAACAATCTACAAAAAATAATTATAATTGAAGTAAATGAACTGGAATAAATAAATTAAATATTCCTATATGGGCATGGGAACGAAAAGGTAAAACGACTAGGATGGGATACGCTACAGACAAGAAGAGAAAGAGCTAGGCTACACATTTTCTACAGAGCTTTTGCAGGTCAAAAACCTTGGCAGGGAATCCGAGATAGAATGTTTAAATTACAAGCAAGGAACCAAAAAACAGACGTTGGAAAATACTCATTCCTAAACAGGACAATTAATGACTGGAACAATCTGCCTGCAGGAGTGTTTGGGGAACTTCCTCTAACAGAAAATTTCGACTAAATCTAAGTTTAGTGTACTGTAGTGCAGTATAGTGAAGTGATCAGTGCTGCGAAATCTCTAAAAATATACTACAGTGAAATATATTTGCAGATTTTTCGTTTTTGTTTTGTTTCTTTTTTTCAGACAAAAACAATACTATTCTTTTTTAAAAAAATCATTTCTAATAATATGATTCCACACTTATTTATTTAAATTTAATATAATTATACGTTCAACTATAGGTTAAATATGATCCTTACGACCAGTTTATTAATTATTGTTTAAGTTCTATGTATCTGCCACCGGGCATCTGCACATTTGTAGATTTAATAAATACAAGTCATAAAATACATAAGATTCACTTACACAAAAGTAATCTAAAGAGTTGTTGCAATCAGATTGCGCAAAGAATTATTGACAAATTTGTACTTGAAGCAGGAACTGTCTCCGAGGCTTATTATTGTACGACTGACGAGGTAAATATAATCTTTCCGCGTTTCTGTATGGGGTGGGGGACCTTTTAAAGGATTATGCCGACTGAAAGGGCCTTTGCTTTTCGGGAGAAGTTCGTGTGTGTCATTTAAAAATTTATCTAACTCTAATATTTAAAAACCATCGTTATTTTGACAATGAAAAAATTAAGTTTAAAAATTAAAGTTAAAGAAGACAATCGTAAGTTTTATTCAGGTTGTGGGTATCACTATTTATATTTAAGGTGGAAGAGTGGGATCTGATATATAACATTTCACTAATTAATCGAGAAAAATATTTTATTTCAGTGTCTAAAATTTTGACGTTGGACCAGTCGAAATTGTGGCTGTTTGTGTGTGTGTTTTGACACCACAGTATCTTTGTTGTATTTTATGCCGTTTTTATGTTCACCAATTCTTGTCCTTAACGATATTTTGGACTGGCCTTCCTAACTTTTAGAGAATAGTAGGAATGCCCAATACCTTGTGTAAAATTTCAGAGACTAGCATATATATCGTATCTATACATTAGTTTTATGACTGAAAAATTATGAGCTTAAACTTGCTGAATAATTACACAATTACATAAAAAATTTAAACAGTTATAATCAGTTCACTAAAGCATGCAAGAATCTCCTGCTAGAAGGAGTTTATTATTCTATTCCTGAATTTATCAATCGGTCTGAAAGTAATTAAAGTCTATTTTTGCAAAAGTGCTGAATCAGTGGTCATCATATACAAACAATATCAGGTGTATATTATACGTTATCCTCTCATTAACGGTCGTTTCTTCTTTGTTTCATGACCTAAATTGACGAGATCTGCTGGAGCCTGATTTCCCACGGATCTACACACGTGTGTTTCAAAGTGTAGTGTATTGTGAAGTGTGAAGTGCGTGGATCTCTATTATACCGCTATAGTGTTCCAAATTGACATTGTTTCTCTAGAAATTATATCTTTTGTATATGTTATGTATACTTTCTTTTATTTATCTATCATTGTATACATAGTTTCTTTTACTATCTATCTTATTTTTTTGTACTCATATTCTTGATATGTTGTATTCATATTTTGTTTGCTCTGCTTTGTTTTATTTATTTATCATTGTATACATAATTTTCTTTACTCATGTTGTATCCATATTTTGTTTCTTATATTCGTATTCTTAGTGTGATATGTAACATATTCTTTGACTTGTCCTATTTCCTCAATAGAGGACTAATGGATCCAATAAATCTTATCTTATCAAGCATGAGAACTTGTAACTGGATTTATTTCAAGTTTTAAGGAAATAGTAATGGAAAACATCTCTGAACAATTATGCCTTAGATTTATATTTGGATTAAATCCTTTTTTAGTATTAAGAAATGACGAATTGTGCATACTAAAAACTGTAATCCAGTAAATAAAATCGATGAATACTAGCAAACTCTCTAGAAATTATTTTTATTGTAACGACCCGTTTCAACCACTAGCTGTTTACAGGTTGCTTAGTTTTGGATTGTGAAATTTTTTAATTTATTTAAAACCAAAGTAGTTTGTTAATATTTATAAGAAAAGGAAATAATTGTAAAAAACTCTTTGAAAAGTCGAAAGAAAATATAAAATGGCGTGCATAAAAATAAAAAACCATGACCTATTGTTATGGCAATGTTGGGAATGGAGATTCTCGTTTTGCCGTCCGTATGTAGCTATTTTAGCTTTCAAGGACCATCAAAATTGCTCCACTGTTCTTAATATATGAGTAATGATGATCCATTGAGTAGTTCACCCCCACGTGTTGCACATTACCTCCACGTACCTTGTGAACTATGATTCGAGGAATGAACTGAATAGAGAACATACTAAAGTGTGTGTAACCCAGACATTTTTCATGACTAGAGAAGGTGAAACTGTTTCCTCAAATTATCACAATTCAGAGCCAGGGAAAGGATGTATTCGATGCCATGACAAAGATCGGTGCGTATGTAAATGAAAGATTATGTGTACTTATACTTGTAAAATGTAGGTTTTATGTGATGACCTTGCTTGTTGATGTAAGTTGCGAGTTGTTTTGGAGGATCCCGCCGCAGAAGCGAACAAGCAGCAAGATCGATCTACTACGTGAATTCTCGACGCGCCTACCTCGCTCTCTGCCAGATAAAGCTACGGGGTTTTTGTTTCCCTTTGCTACGTGGGGAAGGTAAATCAGAACACTGGCGTCCTGACCTGAATACTACCTCCTAGGAAAAGGTCATGTGATTAGGTAATGCACTGGACGGACATGCGGATATATCAAACCTGTCAACTACCACGTACGTTTTCCGTCTTCTTAGTTGTGTTTGATACAAGAATTAGAACGTTTCAAAAATTCAAGTGACGGAAAAATTAGAAGTAAAACTGAAGCTGTCACTTTTCTGTGTAACACTCAAGCATTGCAGTATCTGGAGTCTTATTTTTCATAAGCGTGATTTCGAGAAGTATTTATTCGACAATATTGCGAGGAAACTTAAACTTATCATTTATCGAAAGCGTTATATTACTACCCAACGACACACAATACACTGATTACGAAACAAGTCTCGATTCTTTAACAATTCTTTAACCTACTCACAAACCGAACTGAACTCGAAATTCACCAAAATCAGTATGTTAATTGTTCATCTCAACAACAACCGGGTATTTATAAACATTAGTTTGAAACAGTATTCACGACGCTGCCCTATCTGAGCTTACGGAATGTGAATTTTCTTCATAACCGGAATGATGATGATATGATACAATAAATATACAGCACACTAACTTGCAGGAACCCTAGAAATAGCTGTATTTAATTTTTTGATTCGTTAATAAAGGTGGAAACACTCTCATAACATTACAGTTTACCTCGGTTTGACGCCAATCTCGGTTGTTTACTTATTATAATTACTCATCTCTCCCGTCTACACGCCTACACCTACGAAGTGAACTCCAATTTAACCCTAATTGTGAACGCCATAATTTAATTAGGCGATTTCCATAACCTAAGGTAAAACAACAACCACAATTTATTTTAAAAAGCACTGACGGGTATTTCCGTTGTAAACTTTAGGGGTTGAAATAAGGCATTGAGGTTTTATACAAGGACTATCAAACTGAGCGATCCACAAAAGTTTCATTCGAAGTAATTTTGCAGTTTCAAAACGTTTTTCACCCCCACTCGTACAATTTATAGGGATACTTATGCAAATAGTGTCTGTTATTGAGTCGTAAGCAACACGTGTACAATGTTTTGTAGAATTTTATCCACGTGTTTAATTATATGCTAGGAATGTTGCTTCATCTACTTCTAACCCCAGTCATAAGAGCTGAACTATTTCCTAACCGGCATATTGAATGTCAGAATTAAATTCAGTGACTTTCATAACCCTGTATTCGACAAAAAAATCGGGTTTTTACCATTATTTTATATAACGCGACTTCCCCCGTTCTCCGCCTGAAAGTCCTCGAAAACCAAGCCAAATGGGGAATAAATTTTACACGTACAACATCGGGAGAAATCTTTTCAGTCTGTTTGAACACGAAAAATAACTGTTCGACGCAAGAATCGGATGTTTATGCATGTTTTATTATTATTACCCTGTCCACCCGTCCATTACGAGTATTAATCAATTTTTACTATTACAGGGTTTCTTTTTGGTTGCAAGAAACACTTTTATACTTCTTTAGCATATTTAGTAACTAAGTAGAACGTATTATTACTTTAGTAAAACGTTTATTAAATATACAAATTATTTCACGCCAAACAGACCACTTATTACCGTCCTATAGGTAAAATTCACATTTTCTTTGTAAAAGAAATTTCAAGACGGTCATTTACGTACGTATGCATTAATGTATGTTCCTCACACGAATATAAACGCGTGGAGCAATTTCCACCACATTTTTACACATAACATACTCCTTGCATCCCGGAAACAACTAGTAAAGGGGAAAGCACGACAACCACCCCAAGGGACGGGGTGGAAGTTTTCAAACATGTAAAAACTGCCTAAATTTGTGTCTAATAAATGTTTTTCGGGGTTAATAACATTCATGGTGCTTCTACCGTCGTTATTTATCATGAGAGCGTAGTACTCATAGGGCGGGGGTGAAAGGGTGTTACATGAGAATAACGCGAACACAAACAAGATTGTTGTCGTATCCAGGGTTATAGAAATCGTTAAACTTATTTCTGGGGTTATACATACCGGCTAAATTTCAGTTTAGCAACTAAGAGGAGGATGGAAGGGGTAAAATCTTAAAGGGGTGGAGTAATTGTGACCAAATTTTGTACAGATGTTTCTCCTGTTGCCGAAATAAACAGTGTGGTTGTATCACTCGACTATCGGCCCGACGGACGGGAGTAGAAGGGGAAGAAGGGAAACAAATTTTAAAACATACAAAACGGCCGATATTAACGTCTAAAAACATTCTCGGGGTCACTTAATTTGATAGAGCTAGTGCAATAAACTCTAATTCTGCAAAATAAAATTTAAATAACAATGGAGAGAATTATAAAACTTATCTTTGTAAAGTCTGAAATCCCAACCTATAAAGGTCAACAAGTTATTTAAGTCTAGGTGAGTTTCTGGAGTTCCCGGGGTATTTATATTAATTGGGTAAAATATTTAATTTGACACTAATATCTTGATCACTAGTCTCCGACGTCGAGAGCGTCACTTCTATGAATATTCCGATGGAATGTTAATTTCATCATAAACAGTAGGTTGGCTCACAGTAACTAAATAGTCCTGACTTCTGATAGTAAGTTAAATAATCACAGTAACTTCAAGAAAGATATATTCGCTAAACTTAATACATTTATACTTTAGGAGGCGCGAAAATACTCTCCATAACCAATCAGAGTCAAATATACTCCTCGTTCACTAAGATGAAATGAACCCTATTATGGAACCAGGAGTTGCTTTGACTCTCACAATATTTTTATTCGTTTAGGGTACCGGGATGATATTAGACTCTCCGGGAATATTTGTGACTATTCTTAGATACCCAGATTATTTTTCACTCTGTAGATTCTTACTATACTTTTGAATATCTCAAAGTACTGGGTGCTTTTTCGACTCATTTTTTTGTAACGGAAGTAATGTTGAGCTATATTATCAACTTTCTAAAGTTACCGAGAATATTTTTTACCCTTTTAGTGTACGGAATTTTCGTCTTTTATGATAACGTTATGTTCCAGGCACAAAGTTTTTAAATTGTTTCAGCAACCAGCATATATATCATAACTCCATTATGTTACTGTAAGATATCATACCGGCTATGATGAAATTAACATTGTCAGCATAGGTAGTGTAAATTTTTTTAAAAAGTGACGCTCTTGCGCACAGTAAAGAGATTTGTGTGCAATTAAATAGCATATAGGGCCAATGTACTCGTGCAACAAGGGGCATCCAGTTAGTAAATATATGAACTTGAATAATACGTAACAAACATAAACGAATAGTCGTCATATTGGACACTGTGTTATTGCTAAGACAACATCAGTAAATAAGTAAATTTTAGTAAAACCTAGCAGAAAGTAAACAATTATTCTCCATATTGGACACTTAAATTAATTAAGGTGCGATTGTCATCAGCGGCGATACTCAAATTCTCCATTGGCGACATTTAGACGGGAATAACAAGCAAGACGCCGGCCAGGCGAAACGCGAGTGAGCCGGGCGTGTGAAATTCTCAGTTTTGCGGATTAACAGACGATACCTGGTCTAGTGCAGCGACACTTTGGAAATTTCTAAGGTAGCTTCTCCCTCCACGAAATGTGAGGCTAAGCTCGACATTTGATTGAGGCTGGGGGATCATATGACCAACCATCCACCCCCCATGGTGGGAGCTTATGCATAGTTGACCTGAATAAGAGATGAGACAGAAATTAGGCAGCTGGGAAAGAATCTTCGAATGAGGAGGAATTGAGCGGGGAAATAAATTTGGAAGAAGTTACCAGGCGGAGAGAAGACGAGGTACTGGAGTTGCATTTTCAATGTGATGAAAAGCAGAGGAGATAGTCTGGCTCGATTCTTGGAGAGGATAGTGTGGGAATTTCACAACGAGACCCGACAAGTGAGTCTTGCCGTAGTAAGAGAGACACGACAACTAGTAATCTTGTTAAGAGATGGAAAGAAGACTGACGGCACGTCGTGGTAACCTGGATTCGCTGGTCATCGTCATTGCGGAACCACAATTCTTGGAAGGAAGAGCCAGGTACTGGGACGCGATCTCCTGGAGCCAGCTCAGGTAACCAAGCCAGAGCCATAGAAGGAAGCAGCTGTTCGCAAACAAGGAAACAATCCCAGGTATGTCAGTACTACTATAAAAAATGCCTAATGACTATCTTTATGCTGCGCAAATCCCCACATTCATGGCCTTTAGTAGATTGCGTCTCTTTCTGAGCCAGTTGTGGCATATTGATGGACCCCAAATTTGTGTTTCACGTATTTGTTTTAATAAATTATTTTTTTAAATATTAACTTGAAAACTTTTCCTTATTTAATTTAAAAATTAACTTCCCCCCCAATCCCATTATATTGCCATAGTTGTTTCTAAAATAAAATTAAACATAAATTTACGTAAGACCTAGCAAAATGTAAACGAATATTCGCCATATTGGAGGTCATTAAATGTGACCGAATTTGAATTTACTTCTGAGACCTTTGCTGTGATATACAAGTTTCATGCACTAATTTGTATAGTTTTCAATTGAAATCTCTCCCTCCAGAGGCTAGAGATTTATCAGTTACACTTTTCTTTTCGGGGTCCTTAACAGTATACAGACAGTATTTTGGATAAATTTCTCCAAGATCTAATATTTATATTATAGAATAGAAGATTGCATGAGAAAATAACTTAAAAGGCTGCGAAGTTAACGATTTTGTAAAAAATATATATTGTTGGCAGTTGTAAGTTACTGGTTTAATTTAAAAAGGCGATCTCACTGTTGCGGTGGGACGAACTGTTCCGCCCACCAACATCCACGTGGGATCTAATCCTTGAATTCGGGCGACGCCTGCGAATGCGTCGGCGTGGGTGTCGGCGTCAGCGTCGGCGATTATCGTTTCGAAGGACGCGGGATCTTTTCGGCCCGAAAACTCGAAAAAATTGCATCATCCCACGTAACGTGGTCCCGCTTATATTGAAGTTTATTCAGTTAGTCCCCTTGATTGAAGGAACATGCTTCATTATGAAGTTACTTGCAAAATTTCTAGACTTGTTTGCCAATTTAAACTTGAGAAGACAGACTTTGAATCATGGTTGACTAAAATGAATTAAGCTTCCAGAAAATTGAACTACAAATTATACTTTATGTTTCAACAAAGTAAACAAATGGTGGCTATTTTGATAACCTTAATAAAAGCTATTTCCGCCAAATTTACGGTCCTATATCAGAATTAAGGGACTATTACGTAAACAAATATCAAACCAAGACTATTTTATATTTTAAATCCACAATATTATCATAATCATAAAATTTATTAACAATTATAAAAGGAATTGAAAACTGATTCAATATAGAATATTTATTAGCGTATGTATAAAATATAGATATCAAAACAATTAACGTTCCATGTAACAGACAATACAGTGAAATTTTGAATAAAATAAAAATTTGGAAAAAAGGTGAATGTTTTGACCAGCCCTTGTGGTACTTGTCAATATTTAAGCTAGTCTAAAATATTATGAACAAAGATAGTACAAACTTAAGATGTGACGAACAAATACTATTTAATAAACCGGCATAGACTGAATTTAACTGAGAAGTGTATAGTTAAATATTTACATCAAATTTATTAGCTTATGATATAAATAATTTCAAAATGAAACTCCTTTTTGTCATCTACTTCCTTATCAAAACTAACACTATTAACAAAATTAAATATGAGTAAGTTCAGACAATGTTTAGTAACAGGAGAATTTTTATCAGTTGAAAATATTTAATTTGCTATATAACATGTACCTAACAGATATTGTTTGGTCTGTAATTTATTAAAAAAATAATCAAAAGTATTCACAACATTTTTTAACAAAATAACACTAAGAATTTACAGACTTGAAAATTAAAGAGACATTGTGATTTTGAATTAACATTTTATATTTTGCATAAATTATCATAATAAAGGAAAACAATATAATTATTTAAAGTAGATTTTTTTAGTTCTAAGATTATTAAATTTTACAATAAAAACAATAGGGTGAAAGTACATAATTAAGATATTAAAAATGATGTGAACAATGAAACAATAACAAGCCTTTTCCAACAAAATTAAAACTATTGCCCTTTCTTGATGAATATGTACATAATGTAAAACTCTTCCAGAAAAATATATTTTTGACACAGAAAATTATCAAGACGACAATCATTTTCTAATTCAAAAGGAAATTTAGTATTAGAACAGTAATTATTAAAAAGATTCATTAAATCATAGAATTTGTCAGAAAGGAATAATAAAAAAATAATGTCAACACAGGTATAGATTTGAAATTAAATTTTTTAATACAAGAAATTTTGCTAAAAATTGAGACAAGGAGGAAACCCATAGGAAGGTCGGAAATCTGGTGATAAAAAAGTTATAAAAAGCAAGGAAAGAGGAATGAATAAAAGGAATAGTGGTAAATAAAGAAACTACATCAAGGTATAAGAGAATATGATCAGATGAAATACATAAATCGGAAATTTTACGGATACATAGAGATCTTAATCGAAACAATTGTTCTTCAGTACAGCACAAACGAAAAGTTATTTACAAAAAGGACGAAAATGATATAAAGGACTGTCATTAGCGGAGACAATAAATCTAACTGGAATAGAATATTTATGAATTTTTGGAAGAGCATAAGCTGTGTAAATTATTATTATTACTAAGCTGCTATTGGGCATTTTCCCGGTGGCAGCTATATACAAAGAAAATACAAATAAAACACAAATACAGTTACGAAAAGTTTACACTAAGGAAGAATTTTGAAGTGTAGTTTTTTATCTGAAAAAGAAAACAAAGGAGCCACACAAAAATCACTTCACTATTATCACTTCACCGATTCTAAAAAATAAAACTACTCACTTAAGTTTTCTTAGCTTATTTCTAAACTGATTTTCGCTACACGGAAAAATCGTCAGTATTTCTGCAAGCAAGGAATTTCAATCGCGTATTGACCTATTTACAAATGAAAAATTTCTTACGTCTGTACGTTGCCCCTTTTCTTTAATTTTGAACGAGTGGTCATTTTTAGAAATATAATTTGGCACCGTTAGATGGTTTATTTCTTTCGAGGCCCTGTGGTTCACCCTTATAAGCTTTATATATGGCGCACAACCTGGCATGTTTTCTTCTATTACTGAGACCTAAATTCCGTGAAGATTGTTCGCGAATCACCTGACCCCCAAACATTTTTTCAGCCCATTTTGTATTTTTTCCAACGCTAGTGTGTGTTCATTTCGATATGGATCCCAGCACGTTACCTCATATTCCAAAATTGGCCTGACCAGCGTTATCTAAGCAGAAATCTTGGTTTCTCTCGTGCTTTTCCTCAAGATCCTGTTTACAAAGTGAAGCAGCAGCAGCGCCCTCCTCCAAATGTTAGAAGTAGTGTACAGCAATTTGAACGTCGATTTTGAGATAATATTTTTAAGTTTCAAAATTTTACTTTTTGTCTTTTATATGGGTCATTAATGCCTATATTATTTTTATTTCATTATAAATTTCGGAGAACACACTTCAAAAGGAAATTTAAATTGCAACAATACTACCGCACCTCTTGGTATAATAACTAAAACTTGTGAAACTTTATAAATAAATGCTAATTAAAAAGAATTAGTGACAGGATATTGTAAACTAACACTTGATATTGCAGTAAATATATGAAATATTAACCTTCAAAATAAAATCCTATTTCAATTTTTCTAAGTTTATGAACACGGGCCACTACATGGTCCTTACAAAGTATTAAAAGTATAGATCTCTTAATTAAGTGCATCGTATAATACTGTAGTAACTTTTGGTGATTTCTTTTCTACCCTCGTCTTGCTACTAAAAATATTGTCCTTTGCAAACCTTCGTTGGTAAAAGACTTTAAAGAATTTCTGGGCTCCACAATAGTCACGTTTATTGCTTTACCCGTTAGCTGATCTTGTAAAACAACGAATTATAATTTTTTTGTATAATGTTACGAATTGGTGACAAACCAAAAAACGAACAAATGAAAAGAATTAAACGGTGGATTATATTTATTGTTATTTCAATCAGTCCACAGTTGAAGAAATAGGATACGTCATACATTACATCAAGTGACAAATTATTATTAGAGCAAAATAAAAGAAGACATAGTTAACTTCCATATCATTAAATACATAACTAGAGCTAACAAGATGCAGTATAAACTTACTGAAAACAATACGCACACTAAAAAGCACAAAAACACACTCCGAAGCACTAGAACACGCACTGGGAAGCACAAGTTTAAACAACGTAAATGCCAGTTCTTGGATCTGCACGACTTGGATCTGAACTTCCGTAGTAGATTCAGGCAATACACGAAGCAAATAAAAAAAGAACAAAACTATACTGAAAGTATTTAAGTTATATAATAATACAGTTTACAAAGCTATGCGTTCAGCACATTTGGGGGAACATTTCTTTCAACTATTTTAAAGGAACGATCAAGAAACTCCTGTACAGAGAAAACGCGTCGGTACTTGAACGGAGTTAAGAATTCAACAGGAAGTAGAGAATTCACACATTTCCTGAAAGAAGTGAAAAATACACTTTTATTCCTTAAGGTAGTTAAAAAAATCCGGATATGTTAAGGTAGTACGAAATACACGTTAACAGAGTAAAAAGGACTCCTGGCGTCTAAAGGGAGAAATAATATTCCCGGTACAATCAGGGAGTCACAAATATTATCGGTACATTAGGGGGTAAAATAATCCTGGTACCTTAAGGAACTTAAAAATACATCGGCTACATTAAGGAAAGAAAATATACGTTGAATAAATTCAGAAAATACCGATACATTAAGAGTGCCAAAAATACTACCTGCAAGATAAAGAATTAAAGAGTACTGCCTGCTACTAATATACCTCAAAAACGTCCATTCTTGCCCACATTGAACTACGAATATAATTTGTTTCTTAAATATAACACTAAACATTTTTTATAGGTTTTTTTACAATGTTGTAGCTACTTTTTGAAAAATATTATCTATTTTAGATGGAAATAAATATGGTGGATTTTCTTGTTTTCTGTTTCTCTTATTTCTTGGTGACGTCACACGCCCAAGCGTGCTGAAAAGTTCACTTATTTAGTTAACTAAAATTCGTCCCATCTTCATGGCAGCGCTTCTCATCCATACAGTATTCATCTGTGGCCTTTTAAAAATAATAAGTGACAGTTTTGTTTCAGTTTGTCCACACGTTTAAAATTCTATAAATAATATACAAGCATACAAACGTACACACATCTTTTTTGTTTATTATAGAGATTAGAAACGGAATTGAAAATTATTCCATGAATATTGAATAGAACACACGTTCATAAATAATTTTCTTCAGAAATTTAAATTAAAAATAATATTTCTTCACAGTTTAATATTATTGAAATTAATTTAAGTTTAGAAACAAATACTAATTCAGCAAAAAAAAATTAATGTGATAAACACTAGTAATCATCGATAGATATGGCTGTATAAATACAAAGCCTTAGCCTATAATCTAAAACCCTATTTAAATTTTTATCTCATTAATTACAACGTAGAGCACTATTTCCTCTTTGTTCTTATTAAGTGTTTATCATATTTTGCACTCACGTGCGCCTTTTGTTGCTATGTAGCCAGGCATTGGTCAAAATTTCATTACATCGGAAAATTTTAAAATAATTTTATCTTGTCTTCTATGGCGGCGTCGAATTTCAATTTCAGGTGAGGCACCAAATTTCTCTCGTTTCTTCCAATATCGATTACTTTGACCATTCCATATCGTTACACACACACACACACACACAAATGTATATATATATCGTGATTAAGCACCCTTTAATGCGAATAAAATATTTTAAATGATGTTTATTATCGTTTCAGAGGATTCAATATTATAAAAACGTCCAATTTTTTTTTCATTAAAAACTATAAAAACGTTTGTATAGAAAATTATCATTTCCGTCCGACGTTACTTATCCCACAAATAGATACATAATTATTGAGATACACACGTACACGGCTGCTTAATCACATCAGCCGTAACTGGGACCGACACATTGCCAACGTTAATTAATTCGATTAAATTGTATAGAAACAGTTGACAGCGTAGTTAAACTCCGGTAAATTAATTTGCTCGATGCGTTTGTCAGCTAAAAATAATTGTACGCTAAGTGAACGGCAATACAACGCAAAGTAATATTTACATACAAGCATCTCACTGTAACAGAATTCCCTACAAACTATGAAATAGTGTCAAATGAATTATAAAAGGTTCCCGTTGTTATTTTATTTTGTAATGAAGAATTTGAATCGATATCACCGATAAAATATGGCGTCTGACTAGCAGGAATTATAACGTTCATAAATTTAATTAAAAGCATATAATTAATTGTCAGGAACATTTCTCTCTTGTTATTCTGATAGACGGTATTAATTTAATTTAACTGAAGAGTATCCGTTCACGTAATAACAGTATAATTATCTCAGCAAACAGCACGAAACAGTTTCAAAGTAGAAGATTATTAGTAACTTTTGATTGTCTGATACGATTAATTAATCTTTTAATTAATTCATAATTTTTTTAAAAAAGATGACAGATAATTCGATGGAACGCAAAAAAAGGTAATAAATAACGAAAAAAATATTGTCAAATATCATAATATTCGCAAATATGAACAGATGTGAAATAGACCCAAAATAAATAGCAAATAAATTATTAAATAAAGCAATAAATTCATCAATTTAAGCCATAAAAAAGAGAGCATTGACACTCAGTGAAGCACATAATATAATCAAACAAGGCAAAACTTATTTTAAGTTATTGGTCCAACAGGAGGACAAAAATTAAACCATTCTTAAATATTTGAAAGAGAATGTGTTCAATGAGCTGGAAAGCGACTAAGATATTAAAATTCTTTTCAAATGGGAGCCGCTTCTGACCTTAAAAATCTTCCTTTTTCTGACGAATCAAATTAATGTGGCGTTTTCACATTATTAATGAATAGTTTACCTTGAGTCAGAAAAGTTTACCATTTAATACAAATAATTATAAAAACATGATTACGACGTTCCAGTTTATTATATACTTTGCATTTGATACCAAAATTTGTTTAAAGAATTCACCTCATTAGTGTCCAAATTATAGATATAATCCTGAGGAGGTCTTAAAGGCCGACGAAAAGTTATAATGTTATAGTAATGCTTTTATGCCTCCAATACATTAAATTTATTAATATTATTTAATTATCAGAACTTCTTTCATGATTGCCACATTATTGTAGACACAGTTGTGAGACGATGTGACAACGTTTGTATATGTATCTGCTGTTTTTCACCAAAAGTCAGACCAGTTCCTATTTGAGATCAACGAGATTTATGCTATTCGTGGTCTTAAAAGTAAACATTGAATATTGTCGTACGCAATTTAGAATTATTTTTATTATAATAGGTCGTTGATATGGATAAAATATAATGGGTATATTTAATATCCCTTTATTAAAACCCATTATAACCCGATTTATTCATTTCATATATAGATGTATGTGAGGGGGGAGGTCAAAGGAACTTAACATTTATCAATTGTTAAGATACAATAATTTATTGCCCAAATTCTATTTACGAAGCAGTTTTTTTCACGATTAACAATATACTCTTTATACAACGTTTACAAAAATTAAACTACTTACAATCTAGCATTTATAACAATGAGATCTATTCTCGGTCCGTATTTAAGGGCATTGTCATAGAAGCAGATTTAAAAACAAAAACGCTAAACATGAATTGGCAGCACTGGGAGATCGGATGAAAAATTCCCAACAGAGCTAAAGCTTTGTTTGAAACTCGTCGCTAGTCCTCAGATCTCGTGCCGGTCCCCACAGGTTCTGAAAGGCTTCCTTGTTGGGAAATGAACACCTTACTCATTTAATCTTCTTACCCACTGCCACGATCAAGAAAATTCCGCTCTGGATAATCCAATTCACGACCACTCAACAAATCCTGCTCTTATTTAGCTCCCAACATATATATATATATATTACACTCCAAGTCTCTCTCCATCCTTCACCATCCCAATGCTCCTTTGCTAATTTCCTAAAAATCAATTTGCGTCCCTTTTCAATAGCTTTTCCCCACTCCAGTATTTAATTTCCCCCGGGGACAAGGACAAAATCATATCCAATAAAAATTATTTACCTCTAGAATTTGGGAGGAGCATTTCATTCCACCTACCACCGGTGTATGGGTAAAATACCAGGCCTCATCACAGCAAGGTTTCACGGAGTCTCGCTGTTTTAGACATTCCGTACCGGCGCCAAACTGTCTAGGTTTTATTACCGTGTCTGCAGCCTTCTCAATTTCTCTCTAGCCAACTGTCTTTGACGTTGTACCACCAAATTCGATATTTAGTTGTGTTTTACCATTACGCTGTGAATCTGGCTACATACAGGATTGTTGGTAAGTTTTTCCAGAAACTGTTTTAGGGTCATTATTCCAGTGTGGGTAAGCATCACAGAAGCAACGTGATGTATTTTAATATATATTCTTGCTTGCGGGGGAGTTCGTGCCTAAACAGTGATGATGGTGACGATGAAGTGGACGGAATGTAATCTGACTCCTCAAATATATAGCTGTGGATTACAGATATCTTCCCTTTTCATCTAATAATTATTATTGAATGATGGAAACTGACGGATTTATCTTCTTCATGAAAAGTTTTCTTCTATTGCTGCTAAATCTGTAAGTCCTACTATATTGTTCATCCCAGCCTTGGTAATCGTGCTCCTTTAATTCCATGACATGTAAAATTATGATAAATAATTCCCCCTTAACATAATATCGTTATTTACATTAACTTTAAACATTGAACGATCTTATAAATGTGAAATAAAATAATTCCCCTTTACTGCCGTTAGAATATTTTTACATTAATTTATAATGAACTTTTCTCTAATATGACATGCCAAAGTTTCGTATTGAGTCGTTATAACACAGAAAATAATTATTTGTCCTTCTTCTGTCTACAAGAAACACTCTCCCCCTCCGAAGCACCTGATCACTCCCAATCCTAATTGG
Organism: Eucriotettix oculatus; assembly: GCA_034510155.1. Taxonomy (NCBI): domain Eukaryota; kingdom Metazoa; phylum Arthropoda; class Insecta; order Orthoptera; family Tetrigidae; genus Eucriotettix; species Eucriotettix oculatus. The sequence continues at coordinate 61,852,767 of CM067380.1, forward strand.
TCAAATCAACGACAAACAAGTACAAACCTTCGCTCCTACCACCCTGAAGCATTGATAAATAAAACAGAAGATTTTTTAATGGCTTTGTGGAGGATGACGGAAATCACATTCAAATAAGTTATATTCTGTAGTTCGCGCGCTCACAATCTATTTATGCCGCACGTGGGTTTAAGCGTAACTCGTTCCAGTTTCTATTAAATGAATTATTAAATTGAATATGACCTTGAGAATATTTCAGAATGGTGTAAACGTTTTTTTCTAGTCGGCAGTCCACTGAAGACACGTTTTTATTCATGTGTTTTCCATTTACTGCCTACTAAAAAAATGTTTACACCATTATGAAATATACTCAACGTCAAATTTATGTTGTCCACATTAGAATTTGAAGCATTTCTCACAAATAAGTTTTAAACGAAATATAAAATTTATTTTGAGTGGGAATGAATTTGAATAACTTTAAAAGGATCCCCTTGGGTTCTAAATGAGTTTCCAGATAATTATATATATATATTAATAATTAATTTTTCCAAAAATAGCTTTCGACTGACAGTCCCATATTTATCTACACACAGAACAGATTTTTTTAAAAAAATATGAAACGTTTTCAAAACAAAATTAAATATTTCTTTGTAAAAAAGTATACATTTTTATAAATTAGAAACATTTTTTATTTTGTTTGTAATTTATAAATATAAAAATTTCTATAATATAGACCACAGTTCCCATAGTCATTCCTGTTAGCCAGATTATGGGTGTCCTGAATGTTAATTTTATCTTTTAGTGTCATGAATGCCGGTGTCGGTGGTCTACTGGTTATCGTCATTTCCTCGAACCACATACGTCCCGGATTCGATTCCTGGCAAGGGCTTGAGGGGTTGTGTACGTTTTTGAGTGCAATTGGCCAATCCACAGCACACTTGAACCTCAAACTGATTAAAAGAATGGCAATCTCTCTGCCAAAATCCTTGACACCAAAAGGTAAAACAGAACAAGTTTAAGAAAGAAAGTGTTGTTAATAGATGTAAAATTGATAACGAAATCGCCCTAATTCAGTTTTTAGGAATTGAAAAATCCTATGAAAAGACTTTACTAAACTTTAAAGTGGCCCCTAGCTAGCACGTGTCAATATTTCCTTTCCTTTTTCAATTCACGGTTTCAAAATTTTGATATTCCAATCGATTATTAAATTCTGTATATGAACTTATAAATGTCACGCTATAGGGTTATTAAATCTTACCGTTACTGAACGCATTTCAAGCACTATCAAGTGTTTACGAGTCAATCAACTTTCTAATGATTGCGAGACATAGATTTATTAATTAATTCTATTAAACCTCGATTGAGGAACTAGTACAAGCCAAAAAATATACACAGTTAAAAAGCACATTAATAAAATACATAAAATTTAAAATAATACCTAAATGTACAATGTATTAATAAACAGCAAACAAAAACATCACATACACGCAAGAGCAAGACCTAAAAGAGGAATTTATTGAAGAAATTGCAAATAAAAATGTAAAGGATTAATAATCATGCATAAACGTGGAGAGAAGAAATCGTTGCAAACAATTAAAAACACTTTAAAAGATAATCGAAAATGAGCGAATTATTAATCTTGTTATTCAATTGTTTAGACCGAAGCATAAACACACTCACAAACACTTATTTCACCATAGAATACCGACCGTATAATTATTCATTTTTCTCATAAACACAAAACAGTTATCGACACTTATTTAGTGAAAACCTTTCTTTTCAAATACTTGAGATAATGTATGAAACAGATGAGAGATTTATTATTTATTAATCAGTATTAAGCTTTTTGAAAATCATTATTCCTTGATAATTTTAGTTCTTCTGTGGGGTATCGTTGTACAAATCAATTTTTTACACTTCGATTAAGGAATTCATTAAGTGAGTAGTACGTACCAGGCAATTGGATAATTTTATATTTATAAGACTATTCAATATTTTTACATCAGTAGCTAGACTTTTAAATAGTTTAATTCCGGAATAATTATTAAATAAATTTAAGGCGATAATTGCCAATTCTAAAAAAAAGAACATACTTATTCTTGTCTGATATTCTTCGCTATCTCCGTTAGTCAGAAACAGATTTTCGTTTCATTTAAGAAATTAAGATTTCTAAAATATATGCACTGTGGAGAGTTACGTAGTATTCCAAGTTTTATAAGGAGTTGTTTACACGTTGCTCTGTAATCCTTTCTGACTAGAATTCTCTTATTTGTCGTTATGTATATTAAAAAGGTGTTATTTCATTGACATTCCATCAGTCAGGCCAGTTTTTGGCCGTGCAGCAGCTGTCGGTTGAAGTTGTTGCAAAGCATGACAGCGTGACAGAGGTGCGTGAATCTTGCGGCTCCCCGAAGTTTGTACCTGTAAGTTCGGACACGGCCCGAGACGCTTATCTTGCTCAGCCGTGAGCTAGAATAATGCCACGAAGCCAACTTACTATAACAACAGGAGAGCGTGATTTCTTGTGGAAGCGTCCTGCATAATTGCACAGTTAATTGTTACGCAACGCGTACCCGGAAAAGGACGGCGGAACTTCAACTATAAATAAAGCGCGAAAAGCTCGAGAGCGAGGACAAGGGATGTGCACCCCAACCCTCTGCGATATTTACGAGCACAACTCGAGACGATGTCGGGCTCATGTTAGGCTTTACCCTGACTAATGCCCTGCACGGTGCCAACAGTTCGACACACCACCTCGCTTTCTTATTAACTTCTCGCATGTCTCGTCACTTCACTATCATATATTAACGCCATTCTCAATAACCACGTTCAAACAAACTTATTAATGTTGAGGCCTCTATTAACTTTACTCATTAATCACTCAACTCATTAACTAGGAAAATTAAATTACTATGCAATAAAATTATAATTACTTGAACGTCCTTACGCATAATTGCAACGATAAAGCACGTTTATCATATGTAATAATAAATCAGTAATAGTGTCAAATGTTCTTTACATGACATTGCAAGTTCATATGCATGTCCCAAATTACAGTTAAAAACTTCGGTATATGCAACTGACTGATAATAACGTAATAAATGTTACAGTACGTGAAAGACAAATTTTCGAAAGCTTCTTTCGAACAAGGTGCCAGTGAATTACCTTGGAAAACCACCGACATGGGCGCCACCGACAGTAGTTTTGGAGAACTATGTAATGTGAGTCATGCGGAAACATGAAACTGATAATAGTGAATTCATCTTTCAACAAGATTGCTTCCCTCCACATTTCCCAATAGCCTATTTGACTAATTTTATAAAAAGATTTTAGGTTGTTTATTGCCATATTATTTTACTTACACATGATTTTCTGCTTTGTACTACTTTATTAGCGGGGGATTTTGACGAAGATGATGAAATGAAAACGGTGCCTTGAATCAGACGTGGATGTCACATGCTTATAAAGAGGCACTTGAGCTTCAGTCGGCATTTGTTTGAGTTCTTTACTTTTACAATAAATGAGGTATGACTGGATCGCAGTATCTCTATGTACAAATACGTTTGTTTCTGTTCCGAAAATGCAAAAGAAAAGTATGAAACTCGGTGAAACCCGAGTGATATGAACTCTCATTCCAGTGTATATTTCTGTAAAATTCTCTTCAATTTAAGAAAACCGGTTATATTTTATTTTATGTTGACAAAATAAATTTGGTAAAATACTGAACTGTTGTTTTTATTTAAATACTATTTTTCTTCGAAATATTATTACAATGTATTATGTTCTGGTACAATTTATGCTACGTTGGAATGCTAAAAATGTTACATGTAAAACAATGCTCCATTAATACTGCATATATTCTATATTCTGTAAAGATGGTCCTTTTTAATTTCTGTGTATATGATATTTTATGTTAAAAACATATTAATTAAGCAGACAAAGAAAAAAACGCCCTTTGTTACACGCTTTTCATTGTTACATCATTCACATTATCTAATAAAAATTGATTTACATGAAAACTGATCCTATCAGGAGTAGAAAAGTTCTTTGTATTTTGGTTAGATGACTGTCAAATTTAATTAAAGTTTTAAACAATACTAAAAGCATTTTACTTATAAATAATCTACTTTTTCCGAATCATGCAAAATTTTACTTTATTCACAATAGTTCTCACGTTTTTAAGCTCCATGGAATTAATATTTTGGTATCTCTTAAGTAGGGGTACCTTGTAACCATAAATACGTGTATTCTCAAAATGTGACATTTTTACTCTGTATTTCAATAAATTAAAAAATTGGTACTCTATTAAAGCCTAATTAGATATTAATAATATCTTAAACGTCAATAAATTAAAAAATTAATAGGGAATTGCAGAAACGCTTTGAACATTGCTCCACCCAACACAATATCTGCAAGCATGTGATGTCAATCACAGAGAGTTTCCGATCATGTGGTTGAGCTCCAAAAATATTACAATCATTAATTACAAATAATTCACTTTTATTCGGAAAATGATCACAAAAATTCACTGTGAAAATATCTTCTAGGATGATATGAACCTGATATATATATTTGTAACTAGCCAGCTCCTGGATCAAACAAATAACTGATCGTTGGTATCTCATTTTTATTTGTTACATTATGTTTAACCATGTACTGTACCAGTTTCTTGAAAACCTTCACGGATTGTATAGTTATAATTTTCAGTAAGTATACTGTCGTCAGTTTTACAAAGTAACGTTAAAGACAACCTTCACAGTTTATCTTCCACGTTATGTTTAGCCATTTTACTATAAATATTTTTGTTATATGTCATGAGATTCATAATTACCTATTATATAATTGTATGTGTACGGTCACCATCGATTTACAGCCTTTATGCGTTCCTGGTATCTGATCCTCTCTTTACTATTCATAAATTGCAACCTCTTTGCTATTTTTCGCATATTATTCCGATGTTGATTTTCCGTGGCACTCTGTCGGTATAATGATGATGATGATGATGAAAGCGATGACCCCAATTAACTACTAGACCGTGCAAACGTTGCAGCACTGCAATGGGTTTGGTGATTTTGCTGAAAATGAGCGACAGATACACACACAAATAGCCCGTGCAATCTTCGTGATTCGAGCCCTGGGCTTGTCTAGTACGAGAAAATAAGGGTAATCATTTCTCATGTGGAAATGTGGAAATAATTAAAGTTATTTAATATTATTTAACATATTATTTGCGTTTTTTTACATCTTCCGACTAAGACTAACTTATCGCCTCCACTACTTTTTTTCCCTTCAATTTCCAGGCCACACTGACCAAATTTTACCCTCTCACTTTCCAGCCAGGGGATTGTATGGTCAAACAGTCTCCGACGTGAAAACTACTCCAATCCTTTGGACTTACAGGCAGACACAATTTTTATAGGCAGTGATACTTTTAAGGTGATTCTAATTAAATAAATCTAACGATGATTCAATTTATTGGCTGGCGTTACTCTCATTTACATTTCCTTGCAATTCTATTATGACTATACCAGTGAAAGATCAAGCAACTGTTTCTTCCGCTAAAAATCATAATTATAAAATCGAACGAGTTTTATTTTCACCATTAATTTACTTCAGAAGTGTTTCAACTAAACTGTTTGGTATTATAATGTTTTTAAGCTCTTTAAAGCAGCTGTAGTTCCGTACAGTCATCTTCCTCAGTCGAGGATGAACGGATAATAAATAAATGTAATGAATCCAGAAGCGCGTATTGACCCTGAGACTAGACAGCTGCGTTGCTGTTATTAACAAGGAAGAGCTGTGAGCCGAGTCGGCATTTTGTTGGTCTGATTGACATAATTGGCAAAGTTGCGCGTTCTTCGAGGGGGGCCGCTCAGCCGGAAAGATGGCTTCTGTCGACCTGTGGGAAGCAGAATGCGATAAACAGCCGAAACAAGCTATACGCGACGTTCATTCTCGACATACATTCTAGGGGAAAATCGGAAAATAACACGGAGGAGACATTTTTCTGTTATAAACTTCGGTGAACTTTCCGAGGTTACGTGACCCATTTTATCTCACTCATTTTCAAATGAACCAACTGATACTGGAACTTGATCACAAAAACCATCACAGATTTTCACGTCGCAACCTCTGTAATCCTATTACCTTACTTCTGACTCGTTTTCATTCATTAACTGAATTTATATCCTTTCATCCTAATAATAAATGAATAGTACACATTTCAGTTGGAAATGTAACTGAGCGTAAAAACATAAACAGAATTTTTAACTTAATGATGTTTAAATGTATCAGGCGCAGCACAGAATTTACTTACAGCATAATCACATCCTCCGAAAAGAGAAACTTTATTTTCCACTAATTTAATTATTATTGCTGGAAAACTTTATATATGCAATAGACTTGTAAGCGTTTACACAATTGAACTTTCGCCTGTAAACAAGGTCGTCCTGATCAGACCTAAGAAACGGAACTGTATTTGTTCCCATAAATTCACTATACAGCTTAAAAAGGGAACGGAGTTTTCAAAAAGAGCTTACGTATGGGAATAAGGATAGTTTATTTGGCTTGCGTGAATGGAAAGATTGGAACGAGTTAGTTCAAATACAGTTCGCGTAACATGTAAAAATTGAGTAGTTTCGATGGCATTTTAACGAATATCACATAAACAGACAGTAGTATATATATATATATATATATATATATATATATATATATATGTGTGTGTGTGTGTGTGTGTGTGTGTGTGTGAAGTAACGGCTCCGTGTGTAAAGGCAGTCAAGCCGCCCCGAACAGTATTGTTGGCGGAGGGTTTGAGACAAGCCGTCTGTAGTCCATGGACGTTCATGCTGGCGCGGCTGTAGAATGAGGTGTATGGTCTCGAGAAAGCTGCCGGAATTCATATAAGTGAGACACCACACTTGTTTTTGATTTATATTTGCCAGTTACACGGCAAGGCACGGCTGATGGAGGATAGTGGAGGCTGTATATAATTGGTGACCACACCCTGAGGGATATTGTTAAATTCATTGCCCTAGATAATTGACAAATAATTGAAAAATATTATTTTGTTAATTTTCCATAGTAAAATTGTCTGGCGCCCACATATTACTGAAATTAAACGAGAAAGATTAACATCGCTGAACGTCGGGGGTTTCGATACATTGTGACTCCGTAACTGGGTCTTATGTTACACTATTAGTAAAGGAAAACAATATTTATTTACAACATCATCGCAAAGTGCTTATTTCCAGTAATAATTAATACAAATGCTCAAAATTTCGATCACAAAGCTGCTTGGCAGCGTCGAAGGGATGATTGGAGAAAATTTTCAAATATGCCAGTTATTTTGTGCAAGTTTAAGCCATACTGGAGAGTCAAGCAACAAGGTCCTGAATTGAATTAATGTTTTAGTGAAAAGGGATGCTTGAAATCGATTCGATCTTGAAACTATTTTTTTTTTCAATCAAATGGTACATTTTTTCAAAATTTTATTTGCCAAGTCCTCTCTACAAACCCTAGAAATCTGTAATATAAATACTGAAAGCTCGTGTATATAAGTCATTTTAATAGGAAAGAGGGATGAGAGCAATTTACTTACCGCAAATCGATCTGATCACACACGTCATTCAGACTTTCTGTCCTGAAGAAGGGGGCCAAGGCGCTCGAAAATTTAACATCTTACTGCTTCACAGCCTAGATAGCGTTTTAAGTTAAGTCAACTGTTGGCTATCGCTCTTTTGCATCGAAATGAAGCAATCATTTTAAAAATTACTTGAATTTTATACAATTGGTATGGTGAGGAACGAGAAATGGTCTTCTCGCTCTATTCACTCTCGAAAAACATTAATGTGGCATTTTCACATCAACCTTTAGTTTCCCTTATACACATAATTAAATATTAAAATAAGTACTTTTCTGTAATTCATGCGGTTTTCTGACCTTCCCAGAACGTTAGTGTTTTGCTCAACTAATAAGTTTTATGACAACCGATTTTACAGTAGAGGGTATCATGAAACTTGTACACAATCACTTCAGAGACGTAAATTTCTCTCCAAAGTACGGGCATTTTTATAATTACGGGAAAAAAGTGATTTGAATTGTTCTATCACATTGCGAAAACTTAAACAATTGATGTCATAATTCCAACATTCAAAAATTAATGTAACACAAATTGATGAAAGTTAATATTTACGTGGTAAATTGATGTCAAAAACTAATTATCAGGATGATTCTCCGTCCTCCAATTATTTACAATACACACTTTTGTTCATTAATTGTTACGTCAGTACAAACACGTCAAATCTAGGTCTCGAGGTTTATTACTGCTGTATAATTAAAAATAATTACATTTGTTGTCGCAAGAAATTAAACGTTAGAGATATATCTTCAACACACTTCTAAGATTGGAGGAGATACTTTGAAAACGTATTTCCTATAAATTGATTTGTAGAGATATATAAAATTCCTACAGATTCCAAGAATTTGAAAAACAGCTTTGGTTTTACCTTACAAAACAATTTACCGAGGATTTCTTGGCAATTGTTTCTATATATTTCTATACATCCACTACATCTTATTTATAATATGATTGAAACATTCGCTAATTTTATAATCTGTGGACCGATAAAAATGCTTCCTTTTTGCTAAGTAATTACCTGGATTTTATGTTAGCGGAAATGGAAACCTTTACCCCTACGATTCATTATTTTCACAATTAACAGGGGCACAAGTTTACTCGAAATATTTCTCTTACAAACTGGAATACTTCTTCTTAATGAATAATTTGTGTGTGTAGTCCAAAGAGCCATGTATGGCTATCTATTTAAATCTTGAATCATTACTTCATGGGTGGGACCCTTTTGGTGTTACGCTATTTGACAAATTAATCTCATCCACGCTTGCTTAACAGAAAAATAAATTATTCAATGCTTCCGATGCGTCATAAATAATGTATCAATACTATTTGAAAGAAAATATTTACTTATATAATTTTCTGTTCAAGTAGATGCTATATTTCTTTGATTTTCCAAAGTCAAGCAGCGAAAATAAGGTTTCATATTAAACGCAGATATAATAATAATAAAAGGGGGGTAATGAGTTCTTTGATGGAATTCGGAATGTATTATTGGGATCACGTTAGGCAATAAAACTTATCGAATATCGGGGAAGACGAAGACATCAACAGCGAAGACGAGGTCACGAATATCTATGCATGAGAATGAAGAAATAGGACGATGAATTTCAAAGGATAGCTCGTGATATTTATACTGAGCCAGATTTACTCCATTAATGAGGTTGCGCAACCAACAGACAAAAGAACGCGGAAATTAATGCTGGAAAATTTTTGTAAATTAAAAAAAAGTGGTTAATGCGTGTCCACTCAACGGTTCCAAACAATTAGCATTCATCAATTGAGAATATCTACTTCACATTTATTTCAGTCACAAATAGTTTCAGTTGTATGTCGTAATGGTAAATACATTCACGTTCCTGACAGAGAAATTTTTTCTGTGGCTGATACAATAAAAATTCATTAAACATGCAAAGAAAATAGTTATTTTGCAATATTTTGTTTCCTGGGAAACATTAATGGCCGAATGGTAATAATTAATTGATGAAGGAAATATCAAAGACACCTCGGTAAAGGGCAACGTTTCGACGCCTAGCATAACTGAAACTGTCCTTCAACCTAAATCTAGAAACACCACATACAATCTCAAACACGCAAATTGGACCTTGTTTAAAGATAAATTCACTCCTCCGGAAGTGGTAACGGAATTTAGCGACGTGGATAATTCGGCTATGCTATTAGAAAAAGCAATTCACGATGCCGCGAAAGGGGCAATAATGATCAAAAGAGGGAACGGGAGGTCTAGCTTAGGCTTCTGGTGCGATGAACTCCAAGTCAAGAGGAAAGAAGTAAGGAAAGCAAGGACAGAATATCAGCGTTCGCAGCCAAACGGGGACAGGCAATGGCTTCTAGAAAAGTACAGATTAAAGAAAGAAATATACAAAGCAAGAATAGAACAACTGAAACAGGAAAATTGGGAACGGTACGTGCGTGACATCCTGACGATAGACCCTTGGGGGAAGCCGTACAGGATTATTTCCAAGAAAATAGGTAACCCGAGAAACCTTTCAACCATGATGGACGAAGAGGGTCAGATGACCATAGACTGGCGGTCCTCAGCAATGCTATTGATGCGGAGACTACTCCCAGATGATAATCCTGATCTAGAAAATGATGATCAGAAAAGGATCAGGGAAGATGGCGAAAAAGAAGGTGCAAACAACTTTCCAGTAGAACCTTTTAGTGACTCCGAGGTAAAAGCTATAATCAAAAATCTCAAAAATGGCAAAGCACCTGGCCCATATGGCATCTACAATGAGATGCTACAAGCCATCTCGGACAAACTGGTTCCATACCTTACTAGGTTAGCCAATGCTTGTTTAGCCCAAGCCAGGTTTCCTGCTACCTGGAAGGAGTCAAAACTCATAGTGTTGCTGAAGGACGAGGGCAAGGATAAAACTGACCCTAAATCTTATAGACCCATTTGTCTTATAAATACCCTAGGAAAAATATACGAAAAACTAATATGCAAAAGAATTACGGAATTTAGACTTCTAAAAGGAATTTGTGAACATCAGTACGGCTTTCGGAAGGGTAGATCAACGGAGGATGCCATTAACAAGGTATTAGAGACGACAGATATCTCGAATAAAAAATACGTACTTGCCATCTCAATTGACATTGCTGGTGCTTTTGATAATTTGTGGTGGCCCGCCCTAATAGCTAGATTAAAGTACTTGAGCTGCCCCAACATACTGATAAAACTTGTCAAAAGTTATTGCCTGAGTAACTCGATCGAAAAAACAACCACCAAAGGTTGCCCGCAGGGATCCGTGTGCGGTCCCATATTTTGGGACTTGTGTATGGAGAACCTGCTAACAAGTCTTTCACAAATGACCGAGAACGCGGAGGTAGTGGCTTATGCTGACGATATTATGATAGTTGTTGAAGGCGACTCAAGAACGGAGATCGAAACTAAGTCAATGCTTTGCTTGCAGCAAGTTAACTCGTGGTGTAACCAAAATAAGCTTGAAATCTCCAGGCCCGAAACGAGATATCTGGTATTGAAAGGCACACTCAAACGGAATCCCGTTATAAAAATTAACAACGACTCGATTAAGAGATATAAGACCCTAAGATACCTCGGGGTGTGGTTGGATGAGGGCAGAAACTTTCGCCAACACATAGAAGAAGTTAAGATGAAAAGTTCAAAAATAATGAACAAAATCACAAGCATAGCAACAGCCAAATTTCAACTTCCTATGTTCATATTCAAACTATATCATGAGACCATTCTAGCAGCGATAACGGGATATGCTGCTAGCTCATGGGCACACAGATTGAAACTGGCAAACCAAAGTAGGAAAATCCTCCAAATTCAGAGAAGAACCTTGATCAGAATATCTGGGGCATACAGTACTACATCGACAGACGCACTAACAGCACTGCTGGGTATAGTCCCTCTGGACCTAGAGGTGAGAAAGAGAGGTGCTCAATTTTGGCTGAAAAGGAACAATCAAGGAAAAATAAATGATATATTAGGCAGAATAGCTAGATGCAAGAGAGAAATTGCTGAAATTATCCTTGATATTTGGCAAAAACGATGGGATGAAGCAGAAGAGTCCATGGCCTTCTACCAGATGTTAGAGAACGACTAGCCATGTGTCACCTCCAACCAATTAAAGGGTTGATGCACTTCCTCTCAGGCCATGGACCATATGGGCTGTACCTTAGTAGGATAAAAAGAAACAAGGACACCCTGTGCAAGTGCGAAGAGCCAGCCTCTAGTGTTTGATTGCCCTGGATATGACATAAATCAAGATGAACGGAATGCCTTAAAGGACATGGATCTAAAAGTTGTAATCAGGGATCCGTATTTAATAACAGTGCTCGAAAATATAACAAACCAGATATCCCGGATTGAGCTAGGAAGATATAATTGCAAACAATCTCTGTAGAATCTCACACAACCTTAGATGGAAGCTCCATGGTCATAAAGAAAAAGAATCGATTTTCTCTGAAAAGCGGGTAGAGAGGAAGACGGTTGTAACTGCTTCAAACAATTCGACACTTCTTTGGGTCCCTCAAAGATGTTGTGACTGACAACACCACTCTCCTGGACCGGTAATCCCAGGAACCGGAGAGTAAAACAGATATGAACAGACAAGGATGTACACTCCCGACATTTTCGTACCAATTTGGCGGTAGAAATGAAAAAAAAATACACTTGACGAAGCCAGCTTAAACCCTCATATCCTGGACGCCGGAAAATGAGGGAAACCGGAATTCCGGAGCTGGAAGTACAACCTGTGCTAGAGAAGTGGAGATGCAGGAAGGGTGGAGGAAGCGAACATTGAAAGACTGTCTCCTGCCTCCAAAAGGAAGCCCAGGAGACAAGAATAGAGCAATGGCTGACCTCCTGCGTCTCCACGCACCTTTACTGGTAGAACTTATGCAGGGAAAGCGTCTGCATAATACACAGTCTGCTCTACAGACCCCCTGCAAAAAATATACTTCCATATTTGATGTATATATATATATATATATAAGTATTATAAAAAAGTGTTAAAAAATCTCAGTCTGTAATGTAATGTAAAAGAAAATGGAAGCAGCTATGGCTTAACATAGTTTTCCTCTCCCTTCAAATTAGAGCGCCCGCTCTTTATTCCCTTCCATATTCCGCCAGCTGTGATCTCACAGCACTTTCCCTTCAATCCTCCTACTCCCATTCACCCTTCACCCTATACCCTTCTGTCTTTAGTTTTAGTTTATTAGTTTTATTATTGTTAAAAAAATATTTATAAAATAAAATAGAATAAATCTGTAACACAAATATTGTAAGAAATGAAAATTAGGCCTGTTATACATATTCAAGAAAACAGGCTATTAGTGTAATTAGTGTAATAATGTGTCCTTCAACACCCGCCCCAAATGGTAATAGCCGCAATTGTGTTGAGTTCGGTTCGCCAATGACACCTATTCAAAATTTGGTCGAAATTGTCACATCCGTAAAAGATAGTATGCGGAAGTCCGTTTTACCCCTTCCAACCCTTCTTATGAACTGTACCTTAAATTACATATTTTATGTTATGTCAGAACTAAGTGGCCCACATTACACGATGTCGATTTTTTCTGATTATTTTTATGATGCCCCTGCACCCGCACCCCTAAGTATAGCAATTACGGATGTGGTTTAAATTATACGCTAGCAGTATCTAAGAATACTCTCTTCAAATTAATTGATCCAAGAATGTAGTTACGATAAAAACATTGGCCACCCCTTCACCTCGCCCCTAGGGGTCGTAGCTGACTCATGAACCAACAGTGCTGATTTCTGAGTTACAAAGAAAACGTGCACCAATTTTGGTAGAAATTGGTCCACTCCTTTACATTTGTATGCGGAACATATAGACAGATACACACACATACAGGCAATTTTATTGTAGAAATTCTGACTTATAGCCCTTGTTTTCCTTTTATTATATCAAAGAAGTCAGATAATATAACTAATATTTTAAAAACTCTGTTAATATGTTTTTATTAGTATTAGTGTTTAAATTATATTGTATTTTTCTGGTTACCAAGGTTTTTTAATTTTGTTTATTAAAAAAATTTGAAGTAATTTTTAAGCATTGGGGGGGTCATATTTTTGGTTTGGCGACAAAACTCTAGGGTCGCATCTGACAAGCAATAGTTGCGATCAATATATCACTACCAAACATTAAAGTTTAGTACATGATGCTTAAAAACTAATAGAAGATTCGTTAATGAAGTCTCAATATTTATTTTTGTTTTTAAATTTCGAATACCAACTCTATTTTTAAAATATTACTTAAAACTTTCACAGCTGTTGTTCATATTATAATATATTGGCAGTTTTTGCGTACATAAAATTATCCACTCCCGCCCCTAAGGGAGGGGGTGGGGGGCAACCGAGTCTTACCCCGACAGTGCTGATTTCCTGTTCGCAAGGAACACGTGTACCAAATTCGGTTAGATTTGGTTGCGGAACATACAGACACACCCACATACATAATTTTCAGGCAATTTTAATATAGAGATACATTGTACTTGGTAATATACGTAATAGACCATTGATACTATTAAATATATATATGATATTTGTCACCCCGAAAACAACATTAAATATTATTCATTAAATTTTTTATTAAATTTCTGGGGTCAATATCAGTTTGTTTCATATCTGAAGTCTATTCATACAAGTAAATGTGTTATAAAAACTTTTATTATTTTCCGAAAAGCATAATCGTGAAACCCATTATGTGAAGTATTCACTTGAATATAAATATCAGGCTTATCGTGTGTCTACCTTGTGAGGCGAGTTCTATCTGGTTCGCTAATATGTCGAGTCATCGCATGCGAATTAACCACATGTCAATAGTAACAGTTCTGACATGATATTTCGTTTGGGTTGTAGACAGGTCTGTGTCTAATTTCCTGGAATAGTTAGTGGATTAATTCCAGGTGGGGATGGATAGGCAAATGACGGAGATAAATGCGGTGCAGGAGGCACGTTTTGCGGTCAAGGATCGACCGCGGCCATTAACGGGCCGACGCCCCCACATCCACACAAGAACGAGAGCTACGAGGATCAGATCACGGAATTCAAGATCTTACTTGCCTCATAAAGCTCATTATTTAACATTGTAACCGTAGTATTTCATAGCTCCTCCTCGGATGGCTTTTTTTCAGAATGTTCAGTATCAGCACGATACTTGTATAACAAAATGACTTCAAAGAATAGCACAAGCTATTTGTATAAATATTTTCTATGTATGACGTTTAGTTTTTTCAAAATACTATGATATTTAATACGTTTTCTTAAATAGAAGAGCCTAGTGCAAGAAGGTGTTAACTCAAAAAATGGCCATAGGACGTATTATTGGTTTAAAAACATTTGCTCGGAACTTTTTATTGATCCGCAAACATTTCTATTTTTCCAAATATCCCTCTTTATATTTATCCTCTGATGAGATTGGTGCACTATCTGTGCTCATAATTTTAATATAACTACAAAATATTGACATTATTTATGCAAGAAGGTTTTAAGTCATTGAGTTATGCTGTATGAATACTTCCTGAACCAAAGTGGAAGACGGTGTTAACACCACGCTGGGAAACATTTTAGGAAAGTTTTTGATGAAATATATTCTGAAAACTAAACTGCTTCGCAATAAAAATTTAATTGGTTTGAAGGAATTCGCAAAAAAAACTGGACGAATATGCTGGATTTGTTTCGTTAACAGTCTTCGTATTATAAAATCTGATCTGAAATCCTTGTGACATTAATTGTAGTATTCCATCAGGCACTATTTATAATGGCCATCTAACCAAAATGCTATAAATAATACGAAAAACTTTTCAAATGCAGCAAAATTTTGTCCCACATACATAAAAGTATGTCATACTTCCGTAAACCTGGGATTTTTAGTATACAGCCAAAAAATCATTCCATAATCAGACAGTGGAAACAACAAATTGTGAAAAAGGTGCACAGTTATTCCAAGCAATAAGATTCGTACAACTCTTTGGGACTGTTTCTACAAAAGTCATCAAACAGCTTGCTACGTCAGAACACACCTGTGACCTTCATTTTCTGTTCAGAGGTGGAAATTTGATTTTGCTTTATTATTACTACCTACAATGGCGTTAACGTTAACCCTGTCTTTCTTGCAAACTACGAGATAACACCATTTCCTACATTTAATGAATTAACACCTTTTTCACATCTAATATCTCAGAAAATACTGTTCTTTTATGAAAAGTAGTAATGTAAGTCACAGACGACTGCTAGAAAACTCATTTTAACGACATAACTCAAAATCACAAAATTTTGAGTTAACACATTCATGCACTAAGCTCTTCAATTGTAAACATAGTAATTACTGTAAATTGAAATGAATTGCTTATAGGAAACTTAATTCAATATAAATGATAATTTATTATGGTTTATTTGTTTTTATATTTTCGGGAGATTTGTGTATCGACTAACACAGAGATTTATGTTGTTTATGAAATATTAACTTCTTTGTCGTGTTGAGACATCCCAATTCATAATGAATTAATCTCATTTTTAGTACTTTAAATCAATTTCTACGAAAACAAAAGTGATTAAATATCTGCAAGCATACATGTAGGAGAAATCGGATGGGACGAGATACGAGGTAGAACGGGATACCCTATCTTTTGGACTGGTTAATGCTGGAGGTTAGTAAATAGGGGTGGAATATTGTAACGGGTCAACGAAGAAATCCCGACTTGACCAAGTTCTGAATCGCACCTTGTAAATGAATTCGTGTATTGGCGTTATTATTTTTTTTTTTGGGGGGGGGGGGAGTTAACAAGCTACATGAGAGTGATCCTGAAACAGGGCGGATGCGGAAGGTAGCCAAGGGTTGACTAGGGCCCCCGGGCTATAGTTTAAGGATCCTACCCGATGTTTCACCTAAAGAGATGCAGGGAAAGCCCTAGAAAACCTGCATCGGGTAGGTCAGACATTACCACGTCTCTTACATCTGTGGCTTTATAATTCTGTGCAGCATTTCGACTGAAGGTAATCTACAAAACTCCTCCCTTTAATGATATATATTAGTAAACTAGGTGTCTTAAGCTGCATATCAGTTACGTAGAAGGTTTGAATCTACTTGTATTAAGGCTCGATAAAAATAACTTAAACTGAAACTAGCGTACGGGGCGGAACGAGATACTACTATATCAGGCAAAATGTGTTTTTCTTAAGAAAAACAGAAAAACCTGACAACTCAACTTAGTTACATGATTCTATACCCAAAAAAGTATAAAATGAGAGGAAATGAAAATGTAAAAATGTTATCAAAGACTATGCCGATGCAAAAAATTCTCTTTGCGAAAGTAAATATTGTTAAAACGATCAAATGGAGGGGGAGTATTGTTACAGCTAGGAACAGCTGTTCCACAGCGGCAACTAGCAGTTTTAAGAATATTCATTACATTCCTAGCGACAAGATATACAACAGCGCCAATGTAATTACCATATCATGTACTTATTATACCTTAACTTTAATGCACGGTTTTTTGACATATAACATCCTGAAGTGAACACAATGTGTTTTATTACGTCAATGTTTACAGATTAGTTTTTGCACTACCAGTTTGCGTCGTCGTTTGAATTTAGTTCGTGTTGAAGTACCTTCCGTCAACCCGCACTACACGCTGGACGACTGCGTATCGTATATCAACCAGATTTCCTATTTTTTCCAATGGTACTACTGTTTTTTAGTTCGTCACCTGTTTCGTGCTATGTATAGTTTTGTATTTTAAGGATTACAGAAACGTTGTATTGTATTACTGTATCAGTCATTTTAGTCTATAATTTGGATACTTCCTTTTATCTTTTAATATTTTATATTTTTTCGGATAATCTTGGTATATTCTATTAATTGAGACTTGACTGCTTTAAGAACATTTTTGTGTGTAGGTGACACAATGCGTACATTGTTCCTAACGGTTACTTCAGACAAATTCGTAGCGAATACGTTTTTATTATCCTGGAAATTTAGTAAAATGGGATCAACAAAAGAACTTTGCCTGGTTCCACATTCGGATTAAAAATTTCGTAATGTCCCTACGGCCAGGCTGTATTTAGTAAGTCTATGCTTTTAAGAGTTTTCAGATTTACCTACACAAGTTCTTTGATGGACCTATTGCCTGAAAAAGAATAGTTTTCTGTGCTGTTCTATTCCTTGGATTGATTTTTTTCACTCTTTGGATAATTTCTTACCTGGCCATGGTTATTTTCCTCTTTTTTGCTCAAACCGTATTTTGTATATTCTTGTAATTTTCTATTCGTTGATTTTCTCTTTATCGTAATCTCTAGTCTAGTTTGATAAATTTTAGCTACCTTCATTGGTTCTACTTACTCAAATACCCTATTAACACTTCTTATAATGTAACTACAACATAGTCATCAAATTCCAAAATTAGATTAAGTTAAGAAAAGGTACTGTGAATGCCTCAGAGGCTGGATGTAGACTGTTAACACGTTTACTGCTCAACATTGCAACGCTAGCAGAACGTTTCTTTCTTGTCCGGATTTCTTATCACGTCGTGGCGAATTTCCTGGCCCCGAGAGCACACTGATTACGAGTGAGGCGTTTGTGAGTCTGAGGATGAAGGGAAAGGGAAATCTGACCTCGCTAATCCACGGTTCGCATGTTGACAAAATCTCCTCAGATGAAGGGTAAAACGTCACGACCTGCGATTGACACAATACCCTTAGTTAAATTGCCTGCTTGCCATTCATATCTTGCACTACACTAAGAATTATTTATGACTTTGGTTGTATTTTACATAAATTCGGGACCAACCTTGGCCAAATCTCTTCCCATTATATCCCTGTTTTTTCTTTTAACTTTTCAATATTTTTGTGACGTTCATATTTAAATAAATTGTTTCTTTGTGGTGAGTAAACAAATAGGGAATGGATAGCTAACAAATCCTGTATAAAATCGCCGAGTTTACTTTAATTTATTAGCTAATCGTTCCTTGAATGTACGTGTAAATACATTTCAATGAATATGTCCACTTTATACAGAATTTCCCAGCGTATATCACTGACTGTAGCTGAAATATTTATTACGTGCATTACTAATCGAATTTCACATTTAAGGGGTGAAACCACAGGTAGTTGAACAATAAAATTTAATTGAAGCCTACTATTCATCACAAAGGCAAGAAATTGGAAAAATGTGTCTTTGGAATTTCATATAGCCTGAAGACGGCGGCAGTTAATGGCTGCAGAAACGTTGTGTTCTTTTAAAAACCTGACCCGGTTGGTTAACCGCGAAGATTTCATCCGAATTCTCTTCAACTTTTAGAGTTTTAAATATAAGATATTTTGGAAAATACGATAATTTTAAATTCCAAATCTCGGCAATGACTTGTTTATAGGAGGTCGGTAAAAGGCACTGTATCAAGCATAAGTGATTGAATGAATACCAATGGGAACCGTTTTTGCTTTCAGTGAATGAAAGCGGAGAAACAGACAAACAAGTCAATAACGAATGACAAAAAACCCTTACTGCAGCGCAGCTGCGTGGACAGTTATACGTGACAACGTCGCATGGATCTGATCGACGGAGAAGAGAAGAATTTTAAGGCCAAATCGGATCCCATTTGAAAAGAAGAATAGTTGAGCCTTCTAAGTCTAGTGGTTCAACCTCTAGAGGCAACTTCGTTCGTGTAACTACTTTCTAAAATAAAAAATGAAAAGCTTAAACAGTTAAAACACAAATACATATACATACTTTGCAAGAATCATTGCATTATTTTAACAATGTACGTATAATGGTTAACAGTACATTTACTTATTTGTGAATAAATAATTTCAGTAGCATGGTTTAAATAATTTTCTTCAGCTCTTACAGTTTGCTAAATATAAGGTAGTTTGGAAAATACGATAATTTTAAGTTCCAAAGATCCGTGGGATAGTAGACCTATATTGTTTGAGTGTATATCGCCGCTTCTACAGTAAGTGCTAACCTATTAAGTCATATTTCAGCGGAACTGCAAGGAACATTCTTGCACATTCCTGATCGCAAAACTTAAGAACGTATTACGAGAAGAAAGTACTAGAAAGTTTTCATAGAACGACGGTTGCCTGATAAAGAATGACGTATTCTTGATCTATGGGGTTATAGCGTGCTGTATTCCCGTGGTCGGTCTTGCCAGTAAAGGGAGACCGGGGAAATCTTTACAACAAAATAAGTTTTCTGCGACGGAGTACACAGAAAACAATTTTTACAAGTATATCTCAATCCATAAATAGTAGTTTGATCGTCCAATTATTTTATTATTATTTCGTTCGGTCCTTGAAATAAACGTGAACTTACTAAGCATTTTTAATCCATAATTTTAAAGAATTCATTGATCTATAATACACTATACGTGAATTTCAATGCTCTTTGTAAGTGTATATTAAATGGTAGATTTTATTTGTACTGAAGGTAAATAATCGGAAATGAAAAAAATCATAAGTTAATCAACACTTACATTTACTGTGAGAAACAAAAAGTTTCCGAATTGCTTGATTAATTTCGATGTATCCTAATTTAATGATATGTAAAGATTACGAGAGATAACTTCATTATACTAAAATTTGTTATGAGCTATTTTATATTTATAACAACGCGGTTTCATCGTGATAATTAGACCTATACAGCTATACAATCACAAAATACTTACTCTTAAAAATGAATTTCAAAACGGTAAATATTCAGGTATCTTTAAATAATCTAAAAGCCGTATCATAGCACGGTGCCCTCCATTCCTAAAAGTAATTATTTTACATTACGGAACAAGTTCTGCTGGCAAATTACATTCATTAACGCTGCACGCTTCTGTAGTCACAATATTTCGTCAAGACGTTAATCTTAGTGAGAAATAGTTTATTTTCATATTTCGTCCCACTGTGCGTCCTATTCGTAAAGACTGAAAATGCAAACAAAATTTCAATATTCATGAAAGCTCTGAAGCATTTGAGATATGAGACTCTGGTAAATCTTATTATTTTTAAATGTTCTAGAAAATAAAATTGAATTTAATGTCTGTTGAACAGAATATAAGACGAGTCCAATTATGACAGGGTGCAGAACTCGTGTATATGTATACTTTCTACACAAATCATAATTATGATTAATAGTGTCATGTCGTTAATATGTAATCGGATCTGCAATAAACTATAGATTCTATAATATGATAATTAGATACTTGGTAAAACCACTTGAAATAAGTGCGATAATGTTCTCCATAAGAATTTCATAGAATTAGGCAGGATGATAAAATATACATTTAGCGGAGTGATTGTTGCCCGGAGGTGAACGATTTCATGTCGCGAAAGCCCTGGTTGGAAAACGGCCGCTGGGAGAGAGACAGTTAGGAAAACCCTCCATTGTTGGACATCATCATTTTACGTGGCTTCCTAATTACGACGGAAGAACAATCTCGGTGAGATGGGAACACTTTTGCTTGGCGAGCAGTTGGCAGGCCTGCAGATTCTTCATTAGTTCCTGTCTTGAGGCGGTCAGAGAAAACTCCCTCAGCCTCGACCATCAAGAAAGCTCAACGAAATCATTTCATAATTGTGTCAGCACGCGTCTCTTAAATGAATATCTGTTTCTCAGCCCACTCTGTTTCATTCCAACATCACAATTCTTTATTTCGGCCCTTGCAGCGGATGCCAAATATTAATTAACGATTTATTCATCTGGAATTCAATTATAATACATAGCCAGAGAAAGTTATCAATTCTTTTGTTAATTACAATGAAGTACGCGCTTTTTCGTGTAAAATGAGACAGGAGAACAATGGTAGTGATATTGTATATTCTCCGGACGATAATAAATGCATATATTACAACATACAGTTTCATTGTTTCAATAGCAATAACAGGTAGTGCAGTATTTAACGTGGTTATAAATACAAGTAATCATGCAAACGACTGATTTTAATTTAATAGATTTTCAGGTAATTCCTAGTGGCTCTCCGGATATTAATAATACCTCAAATATTTTATCACTCAAACAAATAAAATCATATGAAGAAATATAATTTATCAATATTATATTTCTTCGTATGACTTCGTGTGGAAAATATATTTAAAGTTCTACAGATAAGTAGAGGAATCATTGTGCTGGATCGGTCTTACTTTTGTATTTTAGCCAATTTATTAATATTAAATTTTTAACATGCATATATATTTCATTATAATTACCATTTGACTGCTTTATATTATATAACGGAATTCTCGTAAAGTAAATATAATTAATAAGACACTAATTACGGACCGTAAATTGATAATACCTCTCAAACTTGGAAATATACTTTCACAATAAGATTAAAATCATTAAAAATATACTCCTGGGTCTTTATTTATAATTACTCTGAATACTCTGCCTTTTTAAGGCGCGTCAGAGAATTCGCGCCAGTAAATATGAGCACGATTAAGTTTGACTACAAATCTGAATTGAAGGAATATGAACATGGGATTCTGTGAGTGAATCAGTATAGTAACCTGGTCCTGATGTCGCATTTATCACTAGGTGATTTACGAGGACGTTCTGTAAAATACTGCCCTCCAATTTTTTATGAGAATTATCTTGAAGCTTAAATAAATTAAACAAATTTAATTTTCATTTTACATATTTATTCTTCATGTGTAAATATTTATTTCTCAACATAGTTGCCCTGGCGACCAACACATTTCTCCCAACGAGAGACGATTCTGTTGATACAGTCACTGTATAATGTTTTACATAGACTTGAACAGCTTAGTCACTATCAAAGTTAACTCCTCGAAGGTATTCCTTAAGTTTTGGAAACACGAAAATCGAATGGAGTAAAATCGGGACTGTTTGAGGATGACACGTCGGATTCTTGCAGATGTGTGGTCTTGCATTGTCATGCTGAAGGGGACGGCGCTCCATGCGTGGACGAACTCTTACAATCCGTGCTTTTAATTTCTGAACGTCTCGCAATACTTTACAGAGTTTATGGTGGTGTCTTTAGGTATGGATTCCAAATACACAACTCGAAAACCCCAGAACACTGTGAGCATGACATTGTCTGCTGATGGCATAATCTTGAACTGTTGTCGGTGATCCTAATGATGAAATTCCTTTTATGCTCTCTTGTTTTTGTGTTCAAAATTGGTGAAACCAGCTTTCATCACCTGTCAAAATTTTGTTAAGGAACACATCACCATCACGCTCAAAACACAAACCAAATTGTTGACAGATATCCCATCTCCTCTGTTTCTTATCAGGAGTGACCATTCGAGGCACCCACCGCAGTTCTGAATTTATGGCCTGCGCATGAACTGATGATATGCCACATTTACGTGGGAGCTGTGTGTGTTATACACCGATTTTCGGTTGTTGTGCGCAGTCGTCCGTTCCTAGTTCCGCCACGGATGTTAGCACCACCGTTTCCTTCAAACCAACGTCGCACATCACTGATGTCGGCACAATCATCACCGTACACAACTTTCATTATTTTAAAGATTTCAATTGTTGGCACGCTTTATGCGGTTAGAAACTCGATTACAGAAAGCCGTTTCTCACGCCTCGAAATAGTTACATTACATACCATCATGTTACACGCTACAATTCGGAGCCCTTCAACAGAAGAGGGTTACAACGTGTGTCAAGAAGCGGGAAAGTCAACTTTCTGCCTAGTCTGTACCTGGGACTTCCTTGTCGCCAAGCTAGCAGACGCTGCGAAAACAGTAAATAAATTTCCAAATCATAAACAATCTATAAAATTGATAGCTATCTTTGAATAAGTAATTTTTTCCGCACTATATATATATATATATATATATATTACAAGATTATGCCATTCACCCAAAAACTTAGTAAGAGAACCTTGCAATAATGAATTAGTTACCACAGCTCATGCATTTCAGAATTTGATAGCAAACAAATGAGAACATATTTTGTTTAATTCGAAAACATGTATAAGTGATTACTCACGATATTTATACCTCAGAAGACTATTAATTGATCAGTAACTCAGGAGTATAAAAAATTAAATGAATTTCACAGAACAACATACATCTTCTATAGTCCTAGGATAAACGTTTCTATGATTAAAATATCGCCATTTAAATGTTTTGGCGTATATAAACAATCTATTACTCGGGAAGGACTTCTTTTGTTAATAGATTGTTTTTCCACAGGTCTTCTGTTAGCAGTTCAACCGAATTATGTAATATTTGTTTCCATTTGGTGAGGTAAATATGTAGCAGTTTCAGCCGCTGAAGAACAATAATCGGAATTTAGTGTGCAGGTGTAGTGCACACAGAACACTGGTTTAACTCTGCTACAGTAGATTTACCGTAACACTATCTGTTGTCACTCCGGCGAGCGTGTAAACACATCTAGCA
Organism: Eucriotettix oculatus; assembly: GCA_034510155.1. NCBI lineage: Eukaryota > Metazoa > Arthropoda > Insecta > Orthoptera > Tetrigidae > Eucriotettix > Eucriotettix oculatus. Next base: position 61,876,760 of record CM067380.1, read on the forward strand.
AACGGAGCGATGACGTCACAGCCCTCCTAATTCTTAGTCGGACGGTGGACATCTTGATTGTCAGGGTTGGGAAGAAAATTCGACGACGGGAGCAGAAAGTAATCTGTATTAAAAGTTGCAAAAACAAAGGATATCTAGTCTCTCTATGAGTACAAGGAATTGAAAGAAACGCAAATATAAGGAATCCATTCACAAAAATAAATAATTCAGTGTAGTATTTCAAAAATTCTAAGAAAACACTCACTCATAGTTGACTCTAACAATTAATAAAAGACTTCCTTCTTATTATTCCTTTTTCAAAGTTTATCTTCTAATAATATTATTCCGTGCATGTTTATTTATTAGGTATATATGATTCATATTGAATATAATTATATTGCTATTGATAGGTTAAATATGGTCCTTATTGTTTAAGTTCTATGTATCGGCCACCGGCCATCTGCCCATTTGTAGATTAAATACATACATGCATAGAAAGTTTTGAGTGCTCAACATAAAATTCTGTTAGTTTCATGTGTTAAATAAATTATTAATAAACTTGCAAATTGCTGAGTTATTAAAAGTAAAACAACCCTTAGCCGTTTCAGCATCTTTATCAGTATTTCTATGGCTTCTAATGGTTTCCAACTCTTTGCTCAGAACTTATGTAGTTACCTATTTGATGAACCTATAATTTTTTCCTTCATTATTTCCTTATTTTCTAATACAGATAAGAATGATAGTTATTAAAAATGATCACACGAATGAGAAGGATCAATGGAATTTTCCTTAATGATTGTAAAGGCCAATGTAGTATATAGGTGAAATTTAATAATTAAGGATTTATTTCTTATACTGATAATGACTGATAATGTAACAATTTTGGGTAACAAGTATTCTTACGTTCGTAATGGCCAGGTATGTAAAGAAAATAATAGGCGACTCTCTTTTAAGAGGACTTAATACAGTCCAGGAGTCACTCAAGCGGTATTAACATTTCCAAAAGAAATCTCTGATTTTAACGCGTAAGCCATTTCCCGTAAAGAAGAACGTTAGATTCTATGGACGTTGAATTTTGCAGATCGCCCATTTATGGTGAGTTGCTAACAAAATATTGAGGATTTGATCCAGAGTTAAAAATCTGGTAGGCAGAACTTGGCAGATTGACAGAAAGGCAGTAATGCAGTTTTCAGAGTAATATAGTTGGAGTTACGTAGTTGGAAAAACATTGGAGTTGAGTCGAGTTGACAGTTTCAGAGAAATTGTTAGATTAACGAGCCCCGTGAATCCGGAACATGAGAAGAAGTTGAAAGGAGACCAGCAACAAGTGCGACCCTCTTCCTAGAAAGCAGTGACAGACCTACAGAAGAGAGATTGTGGCTTCTGGGTACCTGAGCAGCTGGACTACCTGGCATATCCTATAAGGACTGGCAAGGCATTGAGACAACAACCACTTCAAAGCCGTCAAAAGTGTTATAGAGCCAGAGTATCTGGAATAAATAGAGGCGATGCCAGGGATTGCCTACAGGCGGCAGCGTGACTCTCATCCCCACTCCACTAGGAGCAACTCACTCGTAGGCCCACATGAGCCCCATTTAAAAGCAACGCTTTATAAGTCTCAAAGTAAATTAAAGTGAATTGTTAATTTACACCATATATTGATATTTTAAAATATGTAAGGTACAAATATAAATTTATACGTAAGTATAAGAAAAGTGACAATGTCTCTAAATTAATAATTCGAGTTAGATGCGAATCAACATAAATATCAAATAAATGCTAAAAATAAATAATTTTCTATTTGCAAATGTTGAAGGAGAATATAAATCGTTTTTTCCCACGATCTAAAAATTCTAAAAATATTTTTTTTATATTCTTGGACCGAATGTAGTATAAAAATGAACTATCTTGTTAAATTATTGAAACGTCACCATTTTTAATTCACAATAATACATTTGAATACGTTATTTAAACATTTTGATAGAAAACTAATTATAAACACTCAAATTACAAAATTTAATTTTTTTAAGCTTTCGGCGCAAAGTTTTTGATTGAAAATAACTGTTTAATATATTTTAAATTATTTATTTTTGTGTTTTTAAAATATTAATTTATTAACTTTTATAAGAAATGCTAACTATTTTTAAAAAATTGAGACTGGCAGAAACTTCGTACCGAAAGCTCAAATGATCATTATTAATTAAACATTTTGACTCAACGATTACGCTAATTTCACAATGATCTCATTTCTAAAACTTAATCTTGTATTTTATAAGCTGTTAACACTGATACATCACAAGAAAAATTTATGTGCAGGATTTTACACGCTCCTACGAATTTATGTCATCATATTTCAGAAAGAGAAGTTAAAAATAAATATTTTTTTCATTCACTGCTATCGCCGCTGTATGTTATTTAAGATACTCTTTGACTAGAGCCACAAATATTTATGACCACAGTATTTTGAACCCGCAATCGGCGGAGAAAAAGTGTAATTTTAATTTTTGTTCGAATATAATAATGTATTTGTTAATACAAATATTTGATTTTACTCTGCCCTATAACTCAATTATTACTTAAATAAATAATTATCATTTTATTAAAATTGTAGCTTCCGGTAAAGAGGTAAAGTAAAAAGTTTCCCCCAAAGAAGTTAAATCATTAAACTGTGTCCCATTTACTGCTTCCAGATCACGTAGCAACCGAACATATTCCCACTGCTATCTAAAAATGTATGTATTTTCTATCTTAAATATGAACAAAGCTTCGTAATGAGTTCTTATTTACTATGGCCGCCTTTTGTCTAATTTATAGTTTTCTGACGGAAAGAAAACCAAAATCGACAAACGATAATAAACCAGATTAAAGTATATTATATTTGGTCGATAGTAAAGAGAGTCGAATATACTAGATAAATTTTATTTTTATCATTCCTCACGCATGTAGAAAACGTGGAACTTGTATCTGTGTTTCCATTGCATTCATTCCTAGTTTGCAAAGATATATTTGGCCGCTACTAGAGGCCAATTCGTATTCTGAAGTGTAAAAATAAAGCGATAAAAGAGAAATATTGAGTTTTATACTCCCATATCGAACATTTACTGGCCGACTACTAAGTTATAGCGAATACTTTATAATTAAAAGAGTCCGGTTCTGTAAAATATAGTTAGGATATTGAGTTTGCGAGGTTATTTAGTCTCCGGTGGCGCTCCCTACACGAGAGAGAAATAATGCATTGGGCAAATAATAACAAATCGTGATCGGGGGAATTGCTTTCTAGGACAAACAAATCTTTCTTTCCTTAAGATAGTACCTTTCGTTTCAAAACAGCACTTTACAGAGACATTCTGCCTTTTTTTACTTGTCTAAGCTTCTATGGAGTACATCCAAGAGTCTAACGTCGCATTTATCTTATTACATTATGTGATTAACTTACGGAATAATTTTATACATTCTTTAATAGATTTGGAACTGAAATAAATAATCTTAAATTTGTTTCAATTTCCCATATTGAACGGATATTAACGGATATATCATTCGGTCAAGAGCTGTAATACATAATCCTGCCTATAGAATAATATGACTCGTAAAACATTTTTTCCAAATTTATAGATTCATAATAAGCACCAATCAGTAATGAGAGCCATTTTATTAAAATTAATATGTCTTATACAATTTAAATTCCAATTCGGATGAAAAAGTGGTAGTTTTAAGAAAGGAGTGAATAAATTATAATTATTGCGTTTGGTAAAATATTTCTCGTGTTGAATTATTGTTTTATTTTTCTTTCCAGAAAAGTATTGACCCTAACTTCGCTGAATTGTGAGCTTTGTGTGAGTATGATTCTGATTCTAAGTACTGCACGTATAAAATACGGTCCGTCCATGGTAGATAATGTAAGGATGTAACTATTAAAAAGGACTTTTGTGGGTATGTAACAAGAAAACAAGACATTCATATCAACTTACGACTTGAAAATAAAAAAACCTTAGCCACACATCAACCCTAACGGGCACGATATTATTTAATCGCCATGTCAAGTGACGCCATTGTTGTACTCCATTGTTGATTAATTTCATATAAAGTTTCAATATTTCTAAAAACAATCTCTAAAAATCGAAGTCAGACTTCGTTGCCTAAAAATACATTTCTCCTGGCGATGCTCAACTCGACGTCTCGGCAGTCACGGAATCAAATTCACTGAGTCAACAATCTGGTTCCAAAGCTTTCGTTTACCTACAGACTTGTAACACAATAAAAACCTTGCCTGTGAATTGAAGGTGCGTTATAAAGAAAATCCATTTTCCTGTGATATCGTTGGGTCATCAACCAAATTGTAAATTTAGTTATATGCCGTATTAGAACTAAATCATCTGCTGCCATAAAATATTTTAAGTCTTCCGAAAACGAAGCCTTTTACCGGCTTGTAATAGGTGGAGAAACGCCAGGCAAAGTGACCGAAATCGAAAGGACAATAAAGCCCAAATAAGGTCTTTTTCTATTTTTATCACTGATGTGGAGCGTCATATTGATAAATTTACTGATCCTTTGTAACCAAGCGTCTAGCCAGTAAATTCATCCACAGTTTAACAAATTATTGGAACTGAAGCAAGATTTTCTCTTATAAGTATTTCGTCATCTTGATGACAGATGTCAGAAAGTCCTCAATAAAAGTTTCAACCCGATATAATTTTTTATATACACACAAACGTAATTATTTTGCAGTCACTTCTATAAAAACAAAACAAAAGCGTCTTATCCTATTAATTTTTCCGTAACTAATAAACGCTCAATTGCAAAACTTCAATAATTGTGATCTACTCGTTTTGTATTAATTTATAATGCCAACTCGTATTGATACGATTTTTTGTGTGAGACCATGAGATGCAAAAAGACGCAATCCTTTTCGCAGAGCGCGTTGCTTCAAGTTTTGTGAAACGTGTTTCCATTTCGGGTCTTCCCACGCTAGTCTGTTTGGCGCAGCTTCAATCTGTGTGTGGAGCAACCGTAAATGCGAAAACCGGCCCTGGGCTTCATCCCCTTCATCAATCCCTCGCTTCGTTTAATTGACCGCTCCCTCTCATTAAATATTGAAGCGTCGAAACCATTGGTGTAGTTGGATAACTGCCATGTTATCCGATAACATGGATCCGAGCCGCGGTCTTTTGCACGCGCAAAACGGTTTAGCGACACACCTCTCCCACCAATTTCTAATGTGCGACAGTTAAACACTACCAAGATCAGCCTCGCAAACTACAACAAATCTAATATTTCAAATACCTCAAAAAGTTGTAATTAGACGCCACAGAGCCGTACTATTACATTTGTTATGGTGTAAAGAAATATTTATAATTGGTTAGGTTTAATGAATAACTATGAAACGATTGATTTTAAACTGAAATTTACTCAGAAATACTATTTATAATATATTAACAGAAAACTAGCACTAGACTATATAAAAGTGATTACTTTACTAATATTAAATGTACAACAACTCTATATAATTAATATAGTGTGAATAAAACCACAGAAAAGTTGTCTCAATGTATTTATTCTCAGAACGTTTCGGCCATAGCCATTATCAACTGTAATTATAATACATATACAAGATTATTTATAACATGAAGGATAATTTTTACAATAGGCAACACCACATTATTCCATTTTCACATCTTTTACCTGGATTTTTCCTCTTAGCGTCTTCTTTGCTTATACTATCATACAACCATTACGCTTGCGGTTGTCTTCCGAACTGAACCACGTGTCGTCATCTGAACTTTTACCGGTACCTACTACATTAGTCAGCGCAGCTACTACGCTAGTCAACTTATAATAATTATATTAATACAGTTTACATTTACTCTTAATATTTATTAAATCTATTTAATAATTGCATACAATTGCTGTAATGTGTCCCCACATTACCTATTTCGCTCCTTTTGTTTATCACTTGATTTATGTTTTCATATATATATATATATATATATATATATATATATATTCCTTCTATCAAACCTCTCTTATATTTAGATTTTTCTCTGTGTAGGATTTCAAAATCTTCCCACTCAGCTACGTGCCCTAGTTCTTTCAGATGTTCTGATAATGCTGTATTAGTTTTAGAGCCTAATTTGGCATTACTCTTGTGATGGTATATTCTTTTTTGCATAGTCGTGCCAGTCATACCTATATAACTTAGATTACTTATACTTGTAAAAAAAAATAAGTATAGCTATTATAGTATCAGTTATATAAACGGACTATCTGAGAAATTAGCAGGTTTATTAAAAAATAATGGTTTCAATGAGGTGAAATTAGCGATGAAACCTATAAATAAAATAAATAACAATTTAGATAATATGAAGGACAAGGTAAATAAATTAGACATAAGAGACTGTATATATAAGATTAACTGTAAAAATTGTAATCTAAGTTATATAGGTATGACTGGCACGACTATGCAAAAAAGAATATACCATCACAAGAGTAATGCCAAATTAGGCTCTAAAACTAATACAGCATTATCAGAACATCTGAAAGAACTAGGGCACGTAGCTGAGTGGGAAGATTTTGAAATCCTACACAGAGAAAAATCTAAATATAAGAGAGGTTTGATAGAAGGAATATATATATATGAAAACATAAATCAAGTGATAAACAAAAGGAGCGAAATAGGTAATGTGGGGACACATTACAGCAATTGTATGCAATTATTAAATAGATTTAATAAATATTAAGAGGGTAAAAGTTCAGATGACGACACGTGGTTCAGTTCGGAAGACAACCGCAAGCGTAATGGTTGTATGATAGTATAAGCAAAGAAGACGCTAAGAGGAAAAATCCAGGTAAAAGATGTGAAAATGGAATAATGTGGTGTTGCCTATTGTAAAAATTATCCTTCATGTTATAAATAATCTTGTATATGTATTATAATTACAGTTGATAATGGCTATGGCCGAAACGTTCTGAGAATAAATACATTGAGACAACTTTTCTGTGGTTTTATTCACACTATAGTGATTACTTTTTGCAGGTGATAGAGCATAATCTAAGGATTATAATCAGGCACCGTGTAGCAGAGTTTTAGTCTATATATCTAAAATCCTATAGGTGTCAAACTACTACACGTGTTCCTCACGACCCGAAGCTATACTGAAGTTATATACGTAAAAAGAGTGGAATACTTTTTACGTAAAAGTTTTCTAGACCTATACACGCATCGATATTCTATAACACTATATATTTTTAAAATTATGAACATTTGCGTCGTAATTAACCTATCGTTGACAGAGGGCTAACTTCCTGAGAAATAATAAACTTCTTTGGATCGTAAATTAGTATTATTTTCGCGTCAGGTCAGTTTTAATATTTAGTAACTGCTCATTAGTAAAAGCAAATAAAATGTTATTCATTTGATAGTGACATAAGCTTTAAAAATAAGAATACTGTATATACGTGAAAAATGAAAATGTATACAAACCTCCGTTTTTCTACGTTTTTAATGTGTTTTGTCGGTGATTTTCCGCCTCTTTCCAAGTCTGTACTCAACTTGAAGAAACGAGTAAGGACTTATTCTCTTTGTCTCGCCGAAATATATCATTAGATACCTTTATTTCCTATGTGGACCAACCCCGTCCTCATCCCCTCAAGACTGAAAAATGTCAGGAGTAAAAAATAGTGAAACATGACGAAAATGTAAAATTTTCATGTTTTGGACATTCAGTTGTTTTATTGTAATTTTAAGAATCATTACAGTTGCTGCAGAATAGGATTTTGATTTATGAGTGATTTATAAATAATTTAATTTTGACTTTAAGATATTTAAATTTGTGTAACTATTTTATTAATATAAATGAGATAATATTCTGTAACATGTAAATGCTAATTATCTGTTAAAACAACGCTCTTTTGTTCCTTCTTTCAGTGATTTATTCACTTTATGACTATTACACTGCCTCTTTCATTACTAATCATATCATCGCCTTTTTTTAAGCATTTAAATGTCCTCTGTCAGCAATTAGGGCTGAGATGAAAGAACGGACGCACAAAAACTAGGAAATACGCCAAAATATGTCATAAATGGTTTTACATTACTGATACTCGCCTTCTCCGCTCATAGCTAAATTGACATTTTATTTTAGGACTGAGAAAAGCCATAACCTGTTTTACAGCTGTTTTATTTTGTTTTTAAATGGATACAAGTGAAATGACTTAATACGACGCGTGCCTGATGTAAGTTTTATTCGAAGTGCGTTATCTTGCATGGATCATCATCAAGCTCAACTATATGAAACCCACAAGACTGGAGGTGAGAGGCTGAGAGGCTGACATGCTAACCACCACGCCACGCCGTCTACGTACACCATTAATTAATTTCACACTAGTCGCCTTTTTGTTCACAAGTGTACATACCGAATTAAGGTTAATCAGAGACAAAATAATAGGAGGGTTTCGAAAGGAGTGGATGTCAAGTTGTACGTGTTCCCCCGCAAACGAAGGGATGTGAATGGTGCTTCTTTGTGTGTTTTTAGGACGTGCTCATGACCGCACTCACAACAGCATAACAGCATGCATTAATCAGAGCCCTTCCCCCGCACCCCCGCACCACCACGCAGCCACGCAGCCGCCCCCACCCGTTCGCACGACAGCAGTGGGGTTCGTGCAGCCCTTTTAATGAATCGGAGTCCCGAGTTAGAGCTGAACTGACGTCTCAGCACTAAGCCAGCCCTGCCAAATCTATGAACTGTCGACCCCATATTTTTCCTCCACACATACAAAAATAAAAACCCAGCAATCCATTGTCTTCCGCCGGAGTTATTAAAACATTGGGAACAGTTCTGCGCCACCAAATCTTGGGACAAATATCGCTACTAGCACTACAATGCTACTACTGCCAGTGACGTAATTTCAATTAATGGGAATTAAGTAATTCGTAGCTTAATTAAAAGACGTGTCCCATATTACTAATGGGAAATAAAACGAGATATAATCTCGGAAACGTTACGTGTCCGTTATCCCATATGTGGCTTCAGAACTCCAAATGCCTTACACAACATGACAATTTTAATCCAAATCACGCACCATCGGTTCAGTTTCATTGATATACACATTATTCCCAATGCATATGTAACAATTAATTAATTACCAATAAACATAATGGAAGTGATATACTAAAATACTGTGACGAATATTTTCTTATTGATTCAATTTTATTTGTGATACTCAATGCATATATTTTGTGGCTAGCATGTATTCGCGGGAATCGAGACCAAAAATCTTTAATGGGCATATTCCAGCGGCTTAGCAAAGTAATAGAACCAGGTGCCATAAAGGCGGCAAGAGTCACACCGTATGGTATTAATGGCCGCCTGGCGGAAACTCAGAAATCAAATTCTTGATACTGCCAAATGTGGCCTCTCGCCGAGCAGAACTTTGCTGAACGACGATGAAACGTAATCACAAGATCGCCTGTCAAGCTCTGAGGAGGACAGAGCAGAGACAGACAGTTCTGGTTTTACTCTTAAAGCAGAGATTTATGGCCTGGCGTTTGAAATATCAAAAACGAAAAAAAAAGAAGTCTTGTATGTTTCAGTGATAAGTTGTACTTTGACTTCTTGTAAATACACCCATCGCAAGTATCTTGCGAACGCAACGCAATCCTTACGCCTGGAAAGAGGCAAGGAATGCATGAAAAACTGGGATGATGTTACTGAAAACCGCAGCTGTGCATCAACCTGCAACCAAGGAACATTCCTGCTGACATTCGAAGGACAGGAAATATCCGTATCGCGAACAACAAAAGTTTGCAATTCTCTTCAATTAATGCCAGCTCGCGAATTGTATTCACTCTACTGTTATGCCAAATTTCTTGGATATTTACTAAAAGTTTAGCTGAGGTAGAAAAATTTATTTAATATAAATTAAAAAATTCGTTTCCATTTTGTGAATAAGTAAAATAAAATTGAAGCTTTATTTCTAATCATGCGGACAAACCACCAGAGATTGAGGCCGTAGAAACTGTGGTTCTCGAAATCGTTCTCACTTCATCACTACATCACTTTTCCTTTCTTTTGATAACAGGCTACATGAGGGTGATTCTGAAATAGGCAACTCCCCTATAATAGCATAGGATGGGAATTTAAAGGCGGAGATGTGTAAGGTAGAGCAAGGTAGCCAAGGGTTTACTAGGGCCCCCGGGCTCTAGTGTAAGGATCCTACCCGGTGTTTCACCTAAAGAGATGCAGGGGAAACTCTAGAACATCTGAATCAGGTATCATTCTCACTTCATCACTGAACAAGTGCTGGAGACTACTACAAACAACGACGACCTACAGCGAGAAACGCCGATTCTGAGTTGCAATGAAACTCCGGTCTTGGCAAACCAGCTCAACATTTTATTTATTTTACGAAAATGTTTTTTTTATCATTTCTTCGCACTGCTCCATGCCACAAATATTTACAAGTCGGTGTTTTAGATGATAGCTGATTAAACTCTCGTAATAAATATTTTATTATTAAGTATTTATAAACGGCTATACATGAAACACGTTGCAAATGAAATAAACTGTCGAAACAATAAAAATGTTTAAAAAGTCGAGCCAGTCAATAATCACTATTTTTCTATATCATTCAGTAAGAAGTTACGTTTATTCTGTAAAGTACTAAATCAACCAGCACTTCTTTTTGCTAAGAAAACCAAAACCATGTCCATTCAGATTTTGAAACTTCCACGATTTTGCCTCGTTCTGTCACATGAACATTTAATATTTAAATTAATAAGTAGGGTTTGGACAATATTTAACGAGGAATATTATATTAGTAGTGTGAATAAATTAAGTTCAGATTGAATATTAGACAACTAAATGCCTTCGCAGCCGCCTTTTTGTAGGATTAATAATATTTACGCTCAATAAAAAATTTAGAAGATTTCATTACTAAACAATAAACTTGTAGAACCATGAGATGTTATTCTAGAGTCGTATTTAAGGCCTTCTCATAGAAGCAAAACAATGAAACTTCTAACACGCAATGAACCAATAGCATGTTAACGTGATCATCGAAGTCAGGGCCACGTAACAAATATTTTGCTTCCACTGTCTCTCCTTTTCTCTCTTCTCAATCACTATATATACTTTCCTTTTCCAAAATCCTTCAATGTACTTTTACAAACCGTTTCTCCACTTCAATATATTATATCCATCGGTAGCGAGGAAAAATTGCGCCCCAATGAAAAGTTCCACGCCGGGAATCTGGGAGGAGCATTCATCTCATCTACTACAGATAGACGGGAAATTATAATGCAGGTCAAACATCAAAGTTATAACGGAATATCACTGCTTCAGTAAACCCGGATGGGCGTCTGGGTTCTATTACCCTGTCTGTAGTTTCTTTCAATTACCTTCAAGCAGACTCCCTTTGATTTTGAACCACCAAATTACAAATTATGTTGTGTTGTTTCATTACAATTTGCGTAATTTCTACTTTCACCCGAATCAGGCCGAAATTTTTCTTGTGAAATGCAAAAATAATCAAGACTTTTGAACAACCACTATTTTGTCTACATTCAACAGATAGTATTTTGATGTTTCTAAGACCATTCTCACGGCTCTGCGCAACAACTGCAAAAGTTCATTATAAACTGGTCCAACACTTTTCTTGGAAAAAACATAAAACGTGAAAGTCGTAAATTGACAGAATTCCATAATTTAATACATCTACGTTTTAAACATTGGCGAGTCCGAAAACAATATACAACAAAATAATTTTATTTATTTATATAAATTCCTGGCAAATAATTATTTTGCTATCAAGACAACGCATATCTGAAATTATTTAATTTTTGGTCGAGGTATCACAATCACCTTTACATGCGGAAGATAATCACAGTAAAGGACATCGGGAACAATCCCGGAGACCATTAACGCTCGTCTGGAGTATTTTCGCAGAGGAGGGCTTAGGTGATCCTGAGGGAGGCTTAGCAGACCCGTGGGAACTCGGGTCACCTGCTCCAAATCCCCTAAATGTTTGAAGTGTGGTCTTCTCAGCCCCATTACCGGCCTTAATGTCTTTAGCCACATTTCCTAGGACGAAGTGTCACCGTGGTCCACTTCAGTTCGCAGTTATGAGTGCCAAACTGCTTTGACTGTGGTACTTGAAGTCAAGCGGCGTAACCCTATCAGTGTATACGGAAGTAGTTTATTACACAGTTCATGGTGACACTCCGTCGACAAATGACAATTCCGAAACTCCTTAAAGTCATTACTCGGACCGAAAAGTTCAAGATAATCCGTACGGAGATTGTCTCTAAACGACTCGGACGCTCAATTTTTTCATTCATTAAATTTTATTCCTATTATTAATGGAGCTTCTTTTCGTTCGTGATGTCAGGTAAATCTTCTATCACTAATTTCATATCCATACTACTTCTCACACACTTCAAACACAACAGACATAAGGAACATCCATTCCACCAAAATAAATATTCTTAAATAAACCGTTGGCTAAAATCAGCTTCAAATGCCACATATTTCATTTTTCTATGGTACATAGTGAATTCTCACTTCGTGTTCCATCCGAATTTGTACTTGGCGATTTGGAAAATCGCGTTTTAATCGACGAATTGTCAGGATCTAAATATCTGTGTTCACTATTAGAGAATGACGCCGATTTTATCGACCCAGTTCAGAAAAACTACACACGATGACTGCTCTAAATACTAAATAGTACGAAGATCAGGTATTTTTCTCATTTTAATTCTAATCTCGTTACCTTTTACCGTTTCTGAGAATCGAATTAATGGCCAAATTTGCACACTACATAATTAATAACTTTAAATAATAAAGTACTATATGTTGTATCTTCCTAGATAAGACCTCATAAGGTAGCGACGTTACAAATGACGGTCCTAAATAAACGACGTCAGTAAAAAAATCCAAAGAATACTGTGTCATCAAGTTCTTTCTGTCATGTTCTTATACTGACGTTGAGCGTTTAGGACTGTCGAAACGTAACGTCGTCGCCTGATGAGGTCCAAAAAATTGAAGAAACGATGTATAGTATACTTGTGCACTAATAATTGGACATTGATTCAATTCTTATGCTAACTCTCTTACCAAATTCTCGTGTGTTGTAGATACGAGTTTACATCAAAAGGTAATTCGTAAAATTACAATAAAGTTACAACTGAAAGACAAAATTGAACTTCTGCCCCATTATAAATAGATTATCAAATCTTACTATAAATTTTAAAAGTCAACTTTTTCAAAATAAATTAAACTATATTCTCTCCGTCTATTCATAACTATGGATATCATATTAATTATCATGAGTTTCTTCGCGTTTATCGGCCAAAATCTCTAACATTTTTGAGAACTACTTTTGATTTATTACCAACAAAGTTCAAATACGTATATTTTTTTAACCATTTCGGAGCATTTTATTATTATTACCGATTTGTTTTATTTAAGCACTTAAGGCTCAGAAATTATTTTCCAGTGTGGCACATGGAAACACATACCATTGATTCATGTTTCATAACGATGAAAATTGCATTAATATATGGAATCTGGGAAACTACTTGCGTGAGGAAGTGACATCTTCAGATTAATTTCTTACCTGCAACAAAGGAAAATAATTAATAATATTTAAAATCAAAGAAGAATTTGCTAGAACAAAATTTACAGAATTCAATATTAGTCTATTGTACGAAAAGAGAGAGTAAAATGTGTAGTAAAATACCGTTTATATATTAAACAAGTTTTGATAAAATGGTCTTGGTATTTTGTAGTTCAACGTTTTATTCTTTTAATTAAAGCAACAAACGGAAATATTGAAAATCTTTTTCTTAATGGATATTTACTGTAAACGTGTGCATTCCCTTTAAGAAGCGAACGGAATGCTATAAGCATATTTAGTTACCTATAATGAAATATATGCACTATTGGAACCAAAAAAAGGTGACGGGATATTCATTTAAGTGCAATCACATTTCAGTTCACATCACTAGCTTATCAAAATTTAATTATAACAGATGATGATTCCAAACGTTATTTCCACTCCCTTGGGCAGGTTTAATGTCCTCATGTTTTGGCTTATGTCCCGTCCCGAAATTGATTTGTTCATTATCTAGAATTTGTACACCGTTTTTCTCTACCTGTTTCAACCTCCCATAATTTCAGAAATGTACGGTTCCATATACTTCACCAGTCACTCAAGATAAAATGATATTTGAAACAATTTCCTTGATGTATTCATTTATTCATACAGTTGTAATAGATTAAAAATAATAAAATATATAATCGGTTTATATATTACGAATTTTGATTTGATATCGTCGAAACGTTATAACCGGTGCAAAATTTTCTCCAAACGATAAACAACAGAGGCAAAATATATCATATGTTTGTTTATAGGAGCAAATAATTTTACCATTGAATAAAGTATTTAAATTAAAACAAAAAATCAGTGAAATTTGGTTAGTTGCAATTTTAAAGACCATGATCTTCTCTTGGTTTCCATCTGCTGTGAAGTGGAAACGTATAATGCATAACACACACAGACGTCTGTTATTCGTACTCGTTATATCTGAACTGCTGTGAGATTTCACTGCTTAATAACCGCCATTGCAATTAATCAAAACTCTGATTCTGGAGTGGCTGTCGTATCACGTGGGCGGTTAATGGCCGCCATGAGACAACCTTCCTTCGTTAAAATGAATAAGGGGAGCAGTGATAACCACCCTGAATAAAGCCATTATCAGAAACTAAGAGTGCGAAGTTGGTGACGAAACTTCGAATCGTTTGGTGTACCCGGTACTTGTTTGTCTTCGTAGCACACCACCATTCAATGGGATTCATTAAAAATGTAAGAAATTAAAATACGTGTGATAATTTCAGTAATGTAGGCCTTTATTGCAAGTAACATGCAAATTGGTCTCGGGTAATTTACACCCGTTTATTGTTGCATACAAATAATAGGAGCTATAATATGTTCATCGGAATAATTAATTATAAATTTCAGCTTATACTCTTTCAATTATGTTAAAATTATTAATTTTGGCATACCCACCATTTGTTTCCAATCATGTTTCTCTTTTGCGAGGAATATAAATATATCTATTGAAGTATATATGAAAACCATTCTCCCAGACAATTTTATGTGCTATACATTCTGACGCTGAGCGGAATCGCACCAGTCGCCTGAGAAGTGAGGAGGTGGAAATTGTTACAAAAGCGTGCTGCAAGCAGCCCGGGACGAATGCCAGATGGGTGAATGCAGATGTCCAGCCACTCCCTGTGATACTCAGTGAAACGACATAAGCCAAAACTCAAGGGAGCTCAACGCAGTTGAAGCGATTCTGAGTGGGCTGTACAAGAGCCTCGAACGCCCGTGACAAACTTATTCTGATGGGCTACGGTGATTTACGACCATTAGGAGACATATTTCATCGTTTAACATCACTTACTTAATTATATAGTGTATATAGTGTCTTTCCAATAAGGACACTCGTTGGGTAATTAAAGATAATTATTTTCTATTTAGATTGATACTAAGAACGGAAACGTCACCGACGATTTAAAAGCCTCGCCGATGGATGCGGAGAGACGAATGGTCCACGTTTTTACGAAGTTTTTTCCTTATCTTGGTAAAATTCAGGAAACGTGAAGCGGTTCGTAGGAACGTCCCTGATTTTATCATCAACTTATCCACAGCAAGTAAGAGTATGGTCAGGTTGAGTTTGAAGTCTTCACTTTGCGAACAATCGTTGCTGAAGTAAAGTTCTTGACATCCAAATCAAGAACCGCTGTACGCTAGACGATATCAAAATCACATAAATGTCTGCGATACATTAAAGACGACTAATTCATTGCAGGGATGGGTTCTGATAGAACACTGGTGAAGCTGTTCAGTGCTCCGAAGATAATATGAAGAGAACCATAAGACCACCTGTAGCGCAGTAGTAGTTTTATTCGAATGTTTTGATTTTTGAATGATCTAAAGGTTCAGCAAGAACATTCTGGCTCGGTGAAAGGCAGATAATAAGTGTTTTTCCAGTCGCCAGGGTGCCTGTGTGCGGCTTTATAAGATTAGGCTTGCTTTTCTGAAAGAACTTTCACCCTTCAAAATTTCTCTGTGTCATAGAAAATTTTCCGCGCTGGACGTAGGACGCATGAGGATTTTCGAATCTCCGACACGTGGGATAACGCTTTCCCATGGAGAAGGGGAATATGAGTTTGGCCGAGAGGCAGGAAGATGAAAATAAGTCAGAGTTCTTCAATTCTTTGAGGCGAGGAGGCAGAGGATAAGGACGTGGAAGGAAAGAGAAAGCTGGAGAGTGGAACGGACGCTGAAAGGGAGGAGGAAGCTGGAGAGTGCAACAAAAGCTAAAGGGAGGTGAAAATTGTTGCTCTTTATTGAGAAGGAAATGAGAACAAGGAAGGTCAGAGTGAAGAAGTAGGAAAACTGGGTTTTCTCTATCACCAGCAGTGGCAGGTCCATCGCACTTTCCGCCGACAAAGGGCAAATTTACAATTCAACCAAAAAGATTAAGAAAGTCGAAAGCTGGAGAGTGATCCAACAAGAGGAAGTTTCTGTCGCCTAGTACCTGCATCAAGAGACGAAGGAAGATAAAACAGGTACGTTAAGAAAGAACGAAACTCTTTAACTCCAATAACCACGAACGTACCACAACCTGATATCTTGAACAAATGCTTGATGAGAGGGAAACTGTAATAGCATATTGGTACTATTTCTGAAGCTAAAGTTTCAAATGTTTTATCATCAACTACAGATAACTGTAAAACATTTCAGGAGCGTTCAGAGTTCATAGCTACAGTCGCTGGAAGTTAATGGAAGACATGGGCCAAGAAATGCAGCATCGTCGTAACAGTAGGAATAAATAACGTCAAATTCAGGTTGCTGGAGGTTGTGTGTGTCGCTTAATTTTCTTTTTAATGGTAAAACTCCCACACATTATACATGTATGCATATATTTTGGAAAGGACGTAATTTTTTGAAGAAAATTGTGAATTATATATACTTATTAATAGGTATTGGTGGGAAAGGAAGGCAACAGGAAGTAGCCAGGCAAGGACATGACTTAGGTATGTTGCGTCTTCAGTAAGTGGTATGTACTATTTACATGGTACAGAGGATTAGCAAGATTCGTTGATCTGGAGGCAGACTAAGCACGGGAATCTTTTCGGGAAAGGTTCAACGATCGCAAATAGAAAATTCGAGAAGCATCCAGCAAGACACCAATATTGCACCAATAAGTTGACATTTGAGTGTAAATAAAACCCCTGACATACGAAAAGGCTCTATTAGTTGAGATTGGATAAGAGCATAAAATCACTTTTTAATCTTATATTGCAGTCTCTGCCAGTTTTATGATTAAATATTGAAATATTTTCCAGTAAGTTAAATTAGAAAATTTTATTTTGTTTAATTAGTAAACTCAACCTATAGAAAGTAAATTTCTTTACAATTTAATGTACTTGTTTGGTTGTGAAGGGTACATCAATTCTAATTTTAAATCTTTATATCCTAAATTATCATTAACTCAGGAATTTCAAAGCTTTTAACGCCAGACTATCGCTCTCAAATTTATTGTCTCAATGATAATTATAAGTTTGCTTTCACATTTCATTACTCAAACTCCAGCGGGAGAAATGAAAGCCATTATAATCCCCGGAACCCACCCTCTCTTTCTTCCGTTTCTAAGTCAGTTACACCACCTTCATATTACCTGCTGGTAACTTAACTAAGAAAGTAACACAGGGCTCCATTCAAAGTTGGAAGCCATGCGCGACAAGCTTCCGTAGTCACGCAGCGGGCTAATCTTTTGTTTACGTTTCCAAAGTTCCCTCCCTCGCTAGTTAGTGACACCAGTAACTTCTGATAACTTTACAAGACGCTGATCAGTACGCATCTTCTACAATAAATTAGGTCCTGACCTATGCGACGATAAGATCTCTTTCTATTCTCTCTGATTTCCGTTCCCGAGAACGTTAAGACAACTTCTATAGGGATAAGTAATTACAACGATACACGTAATCGATTGCCTTATGTTGTAATTTCCAAGTACCTAACTTGAATGTTTTATATCTTCAATAGACGAGCTGCAATTTAAAGCATTACTTGTTTCCTTGAATATCAGGATTAAACTGAAGAACTTAAAAATTGAAGTAGTCTTAGCTTAGTGATTTATTATTTATATTTTAATGTGTTTAAATACCAATACAACACTGTTTAACCCTCTTATAGTTGCAAATGTATTTTCCTTCAGATTAAAACCAAAAATATTACATATATATAAAATAGAAAACTCATAAGGTAATATTTTCCCCGTGGTATTTATTTTTACAAGATTATTTGACTAAGAGATATTGCGTCTAATTTTAAAAACGTATAATCTGTTCTTTATGATTTTTAATTAAGGGAATTCATTATTTCATTTAAATAAAACACTGCGACTAATTGCGGGTCAGGTGGCAAGGCAACGGTATACGGCGGGGTTGGAAAAACCAAGCTGGGCTGGAAGTTTTCATTTTTGATATAGCTTCGGAACCTGTTAGCCAGGCCTCATTGAAGAACGAGGTGATTCCTTACTCAGGATTAGAATTGTTACTATGCCCAAAAGTTTACTGATTAAGTGTAGTGAGGAAAATAACATCCCAAGTCTCATCGCTGGGCCGATACGACCCTGTTAAGAAGGTAAACAGGAACCGACCTTTGTCGATCTTCCTGTAAAGTATCAGGATCCCAGTCATTGTTAACTTAATTTATATTCTTTATTAGGTTTACAAGCCTCTTTACAGCTTGTAAGAAATACCTATACAAAAATTATTTATTTATATTTATATACAGATATTTATATACGTTTACAATTATTTATTAATATATATCATCTCTTATTCCACAAATATATATTTTCCCCTAACCCTTATCTTACAGATTTTAGAAGGGAGTCGGCGAACCGTTTAGGTAGCGGAGAAAGAAGTAGCAGCAGCAGCGGTACATTCAATGAATGCTTGTATGAATGTGTGTGTGTTTTTTTTAATTAAAAGAAAACTTTATCTGTACAGTGTACAATTTAGTTATGATAATATTATTTACTGACATAACTTGACACATGAATGGGAAAACTGCTCAATAGCAGGCCCCAGCATATGATTGTTTACAGGAAATTATAGAAAATTTTAATAATGAAATGATTATTGTAGTATTTATGATTAGTTGAAGTTCTGGTTTCACTGCTCCAAAAGGTCTGTTGGACGTTTTCTTTTTAATCTTCTATGGTGCTTGGGTTGAGGAAGATTGTTTGCTGTATCACTTATTAATAGATTGCTGTGGCCTGTCATAGAAGTGTGGAGCTTGAGATAATTGGAGTTAATGGATTGGAGAACTGTGGGAATGTTTAAATCGCTGTGTAAGATGCTGTTTCTTATGTACCATGGTGCATTTGATATTATTCTTAGTATTCTGTTCTGGGATGTTTGAATTCTTTTGATTTGAGATGCAGCCGCAGAACCCCATAATCCACAGCCATATAGCCATATTGGTCGTATTATTGTCATATATACGAGTCTCTTTATTTTCATTGATAGTGTTGAGTTTCCAGCTAATAAAAATTTTAGTTGTTTTAATCTGTACCTAACTTTTTGAATCACTAATGAGATGTGTGGGGCCCACGTTAATTTAGAGTCAAGTGTCAAGCCGAGGTATTTTACTTCAGTCGCATATGGTATATTTTCACCAAATAAGGTAATCGGATAGTTTGAAATCTTCCTCTTATAAGTAAATTTAACTATTTTACACTTTTGAAGTGATAGCTTTACTCGCCACTTTTTACACCAGTCTTCGACTAGGTGCACATATTCCTGCGCTTTTGAGGCAGCTTCTCGGCATGAACCCTTGACTAGGATAGCAACATCGTCTGCGAACTGGGCTACCTTTACGTCGTCTGACACTGGAAAGTCCGAGGAAAAAATTAAATATAGGTAAGGACCTATAATACTACCTTGGGGGACACCAGAGAGAATCAGTGAAGTCGTTGATGTGCTATTCCCACTTTTAACGGAGTATGTTCTTTTATGTAGGTAGGATTGAACTATTCTAAAGTATGTGTCCGGTAGATGTTCCTTTATTTTGGCTAGCAGACCTTCATGCCACACTCTATCAAATGCTTGATACGTATCGAGGAATAGGGCTAAACAGGTGGTACCTTCTTCATACGAGTCCAGAATTTCACTCACTACCCTGTGCAGTTGTTGGGGGCACGAGTGAGCTTTACGGAAGCCGAATTGAGTATCCGGGAGTATTTTGTCAAGATGAGTTCGGAGGTGTGGCATCAGCAGTTTCTCAAATATTTTGGAAAAAATTGAAAGTAGACTTATCGGCCTGTAACTGTTGGGATCATCCCTCGGTTTGTTTGTTTTATGAATCATAGTTATCGTGGCATGCTTCCAGATTTTTGGAAAGTATGTTGTTCGGAGTATACTATTAAAAATTTGTGTTAGGAACACAATTGCTTTTCGGGGAAGCGCTCTTAAAGCTATATGTATGAATGTGTGTGTGTGTGTGTTTAATTCACCTTTTGGTCAGGTAGCCTTAATGGCAATAGTTATTGTGTTATGAATGAATGAATATACAAAAGATGACAGTAATGACAAATTTTTTAGTATGTTATAGGTTTTTATATACTTGTCATCGCGGAGCAGATTCCACATGGAACTCCGACCAATAGAAGAGGAGGCTCGACCTCCAGTTAGACGTCACCGCTGCCAAGCAACGCTTTCAACGGGCCAACTTTCTACAAGGAAGTATGAATCCCGGTATCAAGTGTTACGGCCATCGTTCTAACCCCTCAGTATCGATAAGTCTGTCTTCATTTGACGAGCCGCAAGTAAGTTGATCCTGAGAGAGAATATACATGTTACCTCGAGCAGCAGTGCGGTACTGCAGGCTTTATGAGATATGCAGGCGATAGCTGTCTTTTACCTCTCCCGATAGATTTCTGTGTTTATATCTTTGATTTAATTTCAATTCCTACATTCAACGTAATTTTCAAGTAACGCCAAACCTATAACTAGGTGTAACCAAATATACCACCTTTTATAATAATCATCAACACATCGGAGCTTTTTAATTCTTCCCGTACATGCCAAAAACTAGAAAGACAAACTAAATGTCAACTTGTACACTCACAGATGATAGAAGACTGAAGAAACGAAAACCATCAGATCTACTGACACGTTTTGACTAAAACTTATAGTTATAGATATATTTAAATACTTTAGATATTATTCTAGATACAATTCTTGTCCCTGATATGTATTACCTCATACTGAGAAAAATAAGTGGGGGTTAACAATAGGTTTTAAATATGTAAAATTGGAAATTCATTAAATTTGCATTTATTAATTAACATGATATAATTTATTATGAAGCCGACTTATTCAGGATTAACAATTTTCAAATTATACAATATTTATAAAAATTAAATTACTTATAAACTGAATTTTAGAAAAACATGAACTCTATTCTCGGGTTGTATTCAAGGGCCTTCTCATAGAAGCAGATTTAAAAACAAAAACCCTACCCGGAATTGGCATTACGATGAAAACAGAAGAAAGGTTACAGAGTAATTATCGTCTTGTACTTTGCCTGGAACTCACCGCTTGTTCTGAGATGTCGTACCGGCCCCAAACGACTTTCCTTGTTGGAAAATGAACACCTTTCTCACTCAATCTTCTTCTATGCCGCTACGATAAAATGCAAGTAATCCGATCACTCCACTCCACTCTCTCTATATCAACCACATTCCAAGTCTCCCTCCTTCTATCACCACAATTATACAGCCAATTTCCAACCTTCAATTTCTGAAATTATTTATTCTTAAGGCCATAACATCAATATACGTCCATTTTTAATAATTTTTCCCCATTCCATTACTTTATCCGTTGGAGGCAGGGACAAAATCCTCTCCAATCCAAAGTATTTATCTCTAGCACTTTGAGGGAACCTTTCATCCCACTTCCCACCGATGCTTGGGGGAAAATACCAGGACGTGTGTTAACCAGGGACACGGAGTCTCGACGATTTTACAAAACTCGGGCAGGTGCCAAACAGTCTAGGTTTTCTTACCATGTTTGATACCTTCTTCAATTTCTATCAAGCCAGCTGCCTTTGATTTTGTACCGACAAATTCCGTATTCAGTTGTGTTTTACTATTACAATATGAAGATAGTTCAACGGAACCCTCTTCCGCAAGAATATAGTTAGGCAGTATACACTGCTATAATACCTACAGACAATATGTATTATTTATTTCCCCGTAGGGTAGATTGTAATTTAATGGAGACATAATAATAAAATTATTCACGTAGAAATACTCTGTTTCGAGTTAAGCTCTGTGTATCGAATTTATTTCCACTGGCAAGTTCACAGGAAACAAAACTCTATCTGTATTTAATATGTTTAAGAATCGTTTTTCTTTGTTCGTAATCTGAGCTGACTAATTCGTTGGTAAGGTTATATTATTGCAAATTCTGTGTATGAATTTTGGTGGTGCTTTGGTTGAGATGGCGAACGTAGGGCTCCGGCGGTTGCTCTGGACACATGAATTATACATCTTATCGTTCTCTAGGGACAAATGAGTAGATGCTATAATTGCCCACGACATAAAGGTTCCATCTTAACGCAGTTAAGGCTAACTTTAGTTTAGGCGAAGGGCAGGAGAAGGAAGTTTGAAACTGCCCTGTGGAAAGGTCCTCGCCACAGCGGGAGGGAGAAATAGGGGAGGCGTATGCAAAACTGCTACCTGACAGATAAAATTGTCTTACCAGGCTCCGGCGGGAAGATAATTAAGACCTGATTTAAGTAGGTCACGATTCGGAGGGTGAGACGAGAGGGTGATGCAAATTAACATGGGAATAGGCTTGTTGGTCCGGTAATAAAGCTGGAAATCTGCGGAAATGAGGGCACGTTACCAGCGATACGCTTGTCGTAAAGAAACGCCACTGGAGTTTGTGCATTATATGGCCGGAGATCCAACATACATATGCATAAGGGAACTTCACCCTAAAACTGCAAAGGGACAAGAATACATTTGCATCGCCAGTTATGTTCACAATATCGCGACCGAAGAGCATAAAAGCACATTTCATAGCTTCCACAATCTCTCCTAATTACATGCGAGCGTCCTATTTTTCCGGTTGACATCGGGTCTGATAAACTCCGCGGAAGAAGAGGCATAGCGCAAAATGTGCATACATTTAAGATGTACATCATGACAGGAACAATCTCACGTGGAGGTAATTGCTGTCCTCGGGGCAGATTCTAGTAATATCATTATGCGGCATCGTTGCGGAAACTTACAATGAAGTTATAAGCGCAAAACTTGGCTCGCCCCGAAATTCACGCAATGTTCGTGGAATATTTAACAATTATTATCAATAGCGGGTACGTACGACCCATGTTAAACAGGACTTAAAACGACTACGAACCAACTACGACAATGCGTGCTTCGTAACTAATTTATGCAATGAAACTACGGCTGTAATTGACATTATATAAGTAACATATTAAGTGTGTGTACATGTGTTAGAGTGAAAGGTTCCCAAGAAAAAATCAGCAGAAAAGCCGTTAGACTGCCGTGTACCTTTGCAGACATGTTTTTATAGTCAGGTGCTCTCGTTTATGGTCCAAATGAAACTCAACTAAACGCGCCCTACATTTACAATTTAAATAACTCTTTAAGATAAGAATGGAAAAATGTTGACCGGATCCGGGATTTGAACCTGGGGAACTCCCGCTTTTTCTTTTGGTTAACAGGCTACACGAGGGCAAATACGACATTAATACCAAAGTAAGGGAATTGACAGTAGGGGGTGTGGAAGGTAGAGAAAAGTAGCCAAGGGCTACCCGGACTGTAGTTTAAGGAACATACCAGGTGTTTCATCTAAACGAGATGCAGCGATAAGTCAGGCTAATGGGTACTATTCTCAGGTCCAGTGGGGTCGCAGCATTCCACTTTTCGTGTTGCCACCAGTTTTAGGAGGCAATTGGCCGACAACTCTTACCGTATACCCAAGGTCCTCGACCTCAGTACATACACCTCCTAAAATAGAGAGAGTACGAGGAATTGCCAAAAGTGAGCCCCGCAGTCAATCTGGAGATAAATGCTCCCGAGAAAACTCTAACACGTATCCGTTTCACTATCTCGGGGAACACCCGCTTTCCGGGTTATTCCAGTTCGTCTGTGCGATCCTATGCAACATAAGTAAATTGTAGGGGATCCTAGCTCAGGTTTACGAGAGTGGAGGAATGTTTCATCGGATCTAGCAGTCGACTTCGACTAGCTCAGTTGGTTAGAGTCCGACCCGAAATGTTTAGTTTCATGACCTTTGGCTTAACTTTAATTGTACCTATTCTTCTCTATTCAAATAAAACCTTTACATAATGAGCGAGGTATACAATTATAGATTACAGCTTACAAGTATTTAAACATATTCGAAAATTATACAGCAATCTCATTAAATAAGTAAACTATGGAACACCAAAATTGTCTCTGATGACATTTTTCCAGGCCAACATCGCCCATTTAAAATTCATATTCTCATTTAAAAAGTTTTCAGTATTCACTTTTCGGACTTTCCAACGATTCCCTTGTGTTACATTTTATAAATTACATGTTATTTAATGTTTTACGTATTTCATCTAAATAAAGCCAGTTTGCAAACTAAGATTTGGCGTTATTTGGTATTTTTCACCCGATGTATTTGACGTTTTGATATGTATCTCAGATCCCAAATCTGTTTGCCATTGATAGGCATATAATTATAACTAATCTTGTGTCATTATTCTAAATTTCAAGTCAAAGAGACGTAATTTAAATTCATTTTGGTATGCGTAGTAAAGCAGCAGCTAAATGGTATCAGTCAATAAAGTGAATGCCACGTATTGTCTTACAGCAGAAACAAAGCCATGGAAAGCAAATTATACTGCGAGACAGCATTTTTATACAAAGACTAAAGGCTGACTTTAGCAACAAAAAAAAACGTGTTTTCTTTTCGGCGAAATAAAAACTTCTACTCTGTCTGGCCGACTGCAGCACACGGTCAAATGAAATTGAATATACAAGCGCGGTATAAGAAGCTTGGGGAAGAGAAATAAAACAGAACAAGCAATAAAATTCGGCTGAAGGCCTTTGCCGACAAAAATTCACACACGCCATCGTGAATTTCATCGGTAAGAAACAACAAAAGCCTTCGGTATTGAGTCACAAAGCACTGTAAGCTGAGATAGAATTTTCGTCTTGCTACCCGAACGCTGTCGGTTTAGTTGCCGATATCGGGATAAAAGAATTTACAATTACTCTGGATTTCTCAGCAAAGAAACTTATGAGAGTTATTTATAAAATACAGCTCAGTACGTGTTACTGCTCTGAAACACCGCAAATTTTATGCATCATGCTCTCTTTAGGAATTGCTTAAAACGCCAACAATAAATACACTGGAGAAAAAATATCTCATTGTAACATTATAAATTAATTATCTTGAAAATATTAGCTAGCAGTCTATATCCGCAGTTTTGCGTTAATTGTGACAGTAAATTTGATTTTAATTCAATTTGGTATTTCTCTAACGACAATTAACTTTCTTTGTCAGTCACACAGTTTTTAACTAATCAGTAGAATAATTTTCTGTACCTGGCTAGGGCTTGAAAGTTCTGACGTTCAGTTCCCTAACATAGGCATGTTACCTTAATTAACCTTTATCATTTGGTGCGACTTACAATATAAATAAAAATAATAAAAGCTAAACAGGCCTATAGGTCTGAATAATTAATAAATTTATTGATATCGGTTCTGGTGTTTTAAAGAAACAAGAAACTGAAGTAATGTCATAGGCATTCTTACCATTTATTATCACAAAAAAAGAAATTTCATGTTCCTTAAAACGCCAGGTGAGACCCCAATAGTAAGGGACGATACGTTATGCATTGAACAGATATCAATAAATTTATTAATTACTAGTTGGGAACACGGCGTTGTCCGGGTATTTATTTATACTATCGCAGTACACATGATTAAACCGTCATCGAAAACGTAACAATATGAACCTCAAATATACTCCCAGTATCTACAGTGTCAAAAATACTCCCGGTACAATGCCAGGGCCACATAATAAAAATTCTCCCTCACTTAATGGATGAATTTTTACTTAAATCGCATATTAAAGTTCTTAACGTAACAAAGCAACTCGCACTACATTGGTTTCTTCACCACATGCTGGAAGGGGTTGAAATTATACACAAATATTGTTGGGGAAACACTGTGAAAGTAAATGACCTGAAGAATTTTTTCCAACTCCAAATATGAGCCTTCATTACATATAAAAATTCCGTTAATTCTACCCTTTCCGCTCAGGGGTGGTAGTCGTGTCTTATCTAAAAAGTGATACGTTTTGAGTTGCGAGAGATATGGAAACAAAATTTTATCACAATTGTTCTGTACTTTCAACGTATTACGCAGAAGTATAATTTACCCCGTCCCATCCCCCAGAATGAACTCGCATTATAAATGTAAGAATCACACTCAAAGACTCCCATAGCATCAGTTTCGATACTAAACTTGATTGTATTATTTTTAATTCATATGAATGGGGTTGAAATTATACACAAACAAATTCACCGAAAACGTTATAAAATTCATTGACCGAAAAGAATGTGTTGGAAGGAAATAACGGCAGTTTATGGATATTTTAAAAATTACCGCCCCTCCGCCCCAGGTCCAAGGGATGGTAGCCATTTATTATCCTAATTGTATTGCCTTCGGTTCTCCAAGAACACCAGTACAAAATCTGGTCAAAATTGTTCCATCCGTTAGAGATAGTATGGGGAAGTCTGTTTTACTCCTTTCCAACCCCTTTTAGGGGTTTTTAATGTCAGAATTAAATTCAGCGGATCACATTACACAGGTTTAGACATCAATGTGGAATGTTTTCTGGTTATTTTTATGTTTTGGCCCGCCACCATCACCCCTAAAAATACTCCCCTTAGATTATGGATGGGGTTGAAAAGTGTACGCTAGCAGTATCAAATTAATTGATCCAAAAATGTAGTTACGATAAAAATATTTCCCTTTTTTCTTATTTAAAAATTTCCATCCCCTTCACTTCTCCCCTAGGGGTGGTAGCAGAGTCATAACCCAACAGTGCTGATTTCTCAGTTGCAAAGAACAGGTGTACTAAATTTAGTAGAAATTGGTTCACTCCGTTATATTAGTATGCGGAACATATAGACAGACATGCACACATACAGGTAATTTTATTATAGATCATCTGACTTATAGGCCTCATTTACCTTTTATTATATCAAATAAGTCAAATAATATAAGTAATATAATTTTAAAATTTCTGTTAATATGTTTTTATTAGTATTAGTGTCTAAATTTGATTGTATTTTTCCGGTTACCAAGGTTCTTTTATTTTGTTTATTAAAAACATTTGAAGTAATTTTTAAGCATTGGGGGGTCATTTTTTTGGTTTGGCAGCAAAAACGCTAGGGTCGCATTTGTCAAACGATAGTTGCGATCTATAAATAAAGATCAAACCTTAAAGTTTAGGACATGATGCTTAAAAACTAATAGACGATTCGTTAGTGAAGTCTTAATATTTGTTTTTGTTTCTAATTTCGAATATCAACTCTATTTTTAAGAATATAACTTAAAAGTTTCACAGATATTGTTCACCGTATAAAAATATACTGGTAAATATCCTTCTTGTTTTGTTCATTTCGAACAAATATATTCATAGTATAAAATTATATAAAGTAATTACGTAATTTATTAAAGGACAGTTGAGTGTTTATCCAGAGACATTCTTAACTGAAAATCAATACCTGTAACAGTATTGCCCTGCGGATTAATTCTCGCCTACTTCGCAGATTACACCGAACCGAAGAAATATTCCTGTCCCTGGCTGATATATTAATTACTTAATTACTTTAATCCCTACTCTATCTTTACATGAAATGAGTTTATTTGCCTCGATTCCATTTGGAAAATAGAAGATATAGGCCAATGCAATCAGAGAGGAAAACTGCGATTGTCAACAAGGACACGGAGCTCTATGGCCAATTTTCCCGGAGCAGAAAATTTTGTTTACCACAGAAGTTACTTCTACAATGGTGGGATATAAAAAAGGGTGGAAGAGATGTGGGGAGGGAGGGAGTCTGAGTTTGTCATCTAGATACTGGTTCCGAACAATTATACACTTCAAAGTAGAAATTTCAACTGATCTAGTTAGAACATGTCTTTTATTAAATATTAGCCTATCAAAAACTGTATGCATTCTGATCGGATATGAACGACACAATCATTTTTCTTGTACGAATGTATTCTTAGTATTGCTTCAATGTTGAACATAAATCAGAGAATGTTTAATTTCTATAAGTGAACTTTATAGAATACAAAGCATGTAAGGTTGTTAACCAGGATGTGAACGAAACTGCTAATTAGATAATACTTTGCCTCCAAGATCTTTAAATCTCAAAAAATTCAAGTCAAAGGAAGAAGAAAAATTGAAGCTCAGAAAAGAGCGTATAGCTAAATTTAGAAAAAATATAAGAATGGGAATTTAGCTATACGCTGTTTCCTGATCTTCAATTGAAGCATTTATTCTTCATTTGACTTGAATTATATGCACCTTTTATAATTTACACAATACCATTATTCACTGAATTGCTATAAATGGTAGAGTTCCCACCCGGAAAGCGGGAGGTCTAAGGTTAAAGTCCTGGATCCTGTGGACATTTTTCCATTCTTCTCTTTCTTCCTATTTATTATTATTCAATTGTTTTGTAAATCATCAATTTCCTATTAGGATAAATGTTTAGTAAGGGCCAGACATGAAGAATAGATAAGGTTATGAAGAGAAATTTCTTAATTTATTCACAGACTTAAGTTTCCCCTTTACATATATAAATTTATGGTTAATTCATTTAAAATTTATTGTATTTTGATTTTATTGAATCAAAATTTTGATCTGCCTCATTTTCAAAACTAAAGGTCTAAGACATAATCTTGTACCGCGAGACCTCGTTAATTTTCATCACAATCAGATCATTAGCATTTCCTTAATGTTTGTTAATGAGGAAACGTGCCTAGATGCGTCCATATCACGTTCGTTGGACATCTCTCGAGACTTCTTTTGAATAGGAGTTGTAATGTGCGTTCGTGTGTTAAGGATCTCTCCAGTGTCCTCTGTAGACCATCAGACTATTCCAGGGTAAGTACCTCACATTTAGCTTTACGCCTCTGGAGGAAAACTTATAAGGAAGAACCGTGCTGCTTGTCCAGCGGCTGCTTCACGAACGCCAATGGGAAGTTGCCTAGCCGATCTTATGAGACCGTTGGGAACACTAAAATGATTCTCATTTTGTCAAACCACGGTACTACGATCATCAAAACGTTAAGGAATTCCAAGACACAACAATTCTTGAAATGAATTGCTTTCAATTTATCTGAAACTTATTGAATTCTCATGTTTTCCTTGCCATTATGATATCCGCTCCCTCCAAATATTTAAATTTAATGAAACATCAATTACACACAAAAACTATAGAACATTAAATTCATAATTTATTCAATAACTACCTGATTTCCCAATGTTGCCCAGTTTTCAACCAAATCTAGTGTGAGACAAGAAACGTAGTTCTCTTCGTCAATAAATACGATCCTTACAAAATATTTTCTTAAAATTCAGGAAAAAAGTAAATAAACTGATTGTAACAAACCTGACAACACGGAATAATGTTAGGCGATCTCTAAACCACTTAGCAGTACTTAAAAAATACTTCACTGTGAATTATTCATAGCTCTCGATAATGCCTGTTTAACTGAAAATTGAATTTCTTAGATTGGATGGAATACTGTTGAATGAGCATGTGTATAAATCGTAATTCAAATAACGCACCTTTCATATTTGCACACTTCATTAGGTTATATAAGAAATTAATCGTTAAATAATACACTCAGTTTGCACGCAATCATAATAAACGTAACATATAAGAAGTCAGCAATCGGAATGTCAAAATAATGCCAAGCTACGGCACTATGAACTTGCGCATGTACAAATGCATAAGTCAAATGACACAGATTAATCAAGCTGAATAGTAGAGATTATTGGTTTTCTTATGTGAGAAATTCAAAGAAATATTTTTAAAAATTGCTCGAAAAGTATAAAACAAAATTCTGGATCCCGACAAATGCGCCACTACCGGGACAAACTATAGATAAGAATCGAAGTGACCACACAAGTACAACAAAAGTAAATTCTTCCATATCTGCCAATTACGATACGGGGACACCGGAATTATATATATGGCACAGTACATGTAATTATTAATCTAAAATTGGGCCCGATATCAGTTACAATGATCAACCGTTTAAAATATTGAAAATAATATTTTTTAACACAGTCATACTCATCAAAGCAAGAAAGTTTTAAGGGTGACAATGAAGTCTATAGATAATCAATTTACTCTTATATCGTAAGCCAACGAGTGTATGAATTTTGATGTCTGGAACATTCACCTGTGACTAACAAAATTTTTTAACTCTTAATTCTCCGAGATCGTTTTATATATATATTTCAAATTCGTTCTTGTGTATAATGTATAAGGATGCGTTGTTTCTCCCACGCCGTTCATTGTCTTAATAGTATGAATCACCTAGGCAACACGCTTTATGCGGTAGGGAGTAGCTAATTGTTCCGCCAGAACAACTGCAATACACTCACGTGAAACAAAAGCATTGCTTCAGAACAATTGAATACCATCCATTCCAGCCAGGTCAGCACTTCCTGAGAGGCATAATGCTCCACAAGCCATTGTCAGCTTCTTGTATGTATTACACCCCAATACAATCAAAAGAAACGATTCCAGAATCTTCGTAATTGGAAATTCCCAACTTTTCACTGCTCCGAATATTAGAAGCAAGGAAAAGAGACGCAAAAACTGAAAACAATACGCTACACAGTTTCTGGTTATTTTGTTCGCTACTTTATAACAGCGAGTGACTTTCTGCGATGTTCTAGAAATTACGACAAATAGGAAGAAAGAGGAAATAAATTCTGGGGTTCTTGAAACTTCTTTAATTCTACATCTTCAAAACGATTTGTAATGATG
This sequence comes from Eucriotettix oculatus, assembly GCA_034510155.1. Lineage (NCBI taxonomy): Eukaryota > Metazoa > Arthropoda > Insecta > Orthoptera > Tetrigidae > Eucriotettix > Eucriotettix oculatus. The sequence continues at coordinate 61,907,927 of CM067380.1, forward strand.
AAATTAACCTTCAATCTGTAAAGAGTAGGAAGCGTGAAAAGGTAAGGGTTTAAATATGTTAAGCTCTCGATGCCCGTAAAATCACGTGTTGACCATGACTCTGCTTCTCTGTTTGTCTGAAGCTGCGACACGTGGCAGACAGAAATTTGAAGTCTTGGGAGAGATGCAATTGAAGGAGGAGTGAACATTTCAAAGGCGAAGTTTGTATTCATGTGTTGAAAAGGCAGTTTTTATTCCCTATCTGAAAGCTGTAGTCCGGAAAGTGAGAGTCAGTTGTGATGAGTGTTGATGCAGACAGTTTGTAACGAAGAGATAATCGCCAGTACCAGCGTAAGGTCTACATATTGCATGATTTCATAGTTCCGTTTAATTACAGAGAAGCTGGTTACGTTAACTGCTATAACTTTGGTCGACATTGCTCATGCATAGCCAACAAGCCCACGGATACCTTAACACTTGGATTATATTGGTACAAAATCTTTCTAATTTCTTGTTTTCCAGCCAAGAGCTATATAATATATAATATATATATATAGTTTTTGTCAATAATAATAAGAAGTTTAAAAATTAAGGTTTAACACGTTTTATTATACAATAATTTTAAGTATTTTCTTGAAAATATTTGCTTCCCCACTAAGACATAAAATTTACATCCAAAATATGTAGGTATTCAAGTATAGATATTATATTTATGCAATATATATTAATCGGAATAGAAAGGCACGTAATGTATTAAGAAAACAATGCAAGAAGTAATCATGGAATTTCAGCTATCACTTTGAGGTCCATGAAATGAGCTATTAATTTATTAGTTCTAATGGCAGGTGGTAATAAAATGACGTTGAGTGACATGAATGCTGTATTGTTTGAAAAAGAGTGAAAGTGAGCTGAAATTGAGCAATGCGTGGAAGAGAAGAAGCCTTTGATAGGCGACCGCAGTAAAAACAAGGAGAGAAGAGGAGAAGTGGCTTGTGCCAGGCTTGAGAGATGCATTAAGGCTTTTAAGTGTCTGCTTCCTCCGTAATGACAAACGAAAGTGCAACTAAAGGAGGCCGAAAGGGAAATGGCACCGACTTTGACGAACGTTAAGGAAGCTGCCTTTTGCATTTCGCCGTACAAACATTTTCTTTGAGTGGAAATGCTCTCTTTCTGGTCAATGTCGCCCAGATTTGCTCAATTAAAAGGGAAACAAACGCAAAATCCAGCAAAAGGTATTTTTAAAACAGATTTTCTACCTTCTTAATTGTATTTTGATAATGCACGTCTCCACATACTTAATTTAATATGAACACAAGATGCATCCATATTTGTAAATGATTTTTGTATATTATATTATGCTCTCTTTCGTTTCCACTTTGCACCATTATCATCTACGGATATATATATTATATATATATGCATAGTAACAAATATTCAGACGTCACTGACTGTCTGACTAAAACTATGACAAACAAATGAAGTGATATATTAGAAATAATAGATATAATTATCAGCCGTGAGCCCAGATTGGTGGATGTAATTTATATTATCCCTGTACACTGCTTAATTACACATAAAAATCTTGGTCAGTACGTAATTAAACTAATAGTTACAGCTCGAAAGGTTTAAATTTAACGTCTGTTATATATAATTATATTTATATAATTAAACAATTGATAACTGCTTGTAGAAAAGGCGTTGAAGTGTTACGTGTTGCCTCGGATTTCTACCACTATTGTTGGACTTCTGATATAATTTTTTGTTGTTTTTTGACACTGTGTGGCAGGAAAAACCTGAAGAAGACATAAAAACATGCAGAAACGTTGTTACGAGTAAATTTATTGAAAAAGGTCTGTCAAGTTCATCAATTGTTTAAAAATATTCATAGTTTTTAAAACTTTCCTTTTCAGGCTTAGGCACATCAGGAAAAAGAGTATGGATCTCATTAACCCAAAAAACATTTACTGAAAGTAAATATCGTCCGTTTTCAGCATTGTTTAAAACTTCCATTCCGTCCACCCCGCTAGCAGGGAAACATAATGGTAATCTTGTAATGAATATGAGAAGGGTACTTTGAATAATTAAAAATAATACTCGATTTAAAAGTTTTTGTTTGCGTCTGTAGTTCTCCCTTTCTTAATCATTGGATTATTACCAACAAGCTGGCAGAATAACGTACCCTTTAGTGATATTACTTGTGATTTTTCGTCTAATCTCTTCTCGCCTATCGTCCCACGAGACTAGAATAGCTTCAACTATTTGTTTGTATCGTAATAGAGAAACCATAATACGACGTTTAGAACGGTAAACACAGTTCGCTTACAGGGAATAAGTAGGAATAAGTAACAGTGTGTTTGTAACCCTTATATACACTGAACGGCCAAATGATTATCACTAACTGACAGCGTCATAGTTTTGCCACTAGAAAGCGATAAGCTAAAAAAAATGGTAATGCAACACAAGTGAATAATAGTACTGTGTTATTTGCGTAGATATGGGCAAAAGATGTGATTTAACAGAGTTTGGACGCGGGATGATCGAAGGCACTCGAAGCGTCGGCACTAGTCTCAAAAAAACTGTTCTAAAGTTAAATAATTTATTTTCGTTTGAGTAACCTTCTATTAAAGTCGCAAAGAAAAATGAAATTTGGGGCGTGTCCGTCCGATGAAAATACACCACGTCCACTCCCTTCCCTTCCCTTCCCCTCCCCTGCACTAGTACTAGTGGACATAAAACATTTGGGAAGTTTCGAAACAATTAATTTCTGCAGAAAGAACGTGGCAGTCCCAGCAAGATTGCTTCTTGGGGTTGTCACTTTTTTTTGAAGAAGATGCCGTCTACGTGCGGCGACGCTAATGAAGCAACCTTCATTTATCTTGTGGATCTCACAACCGCCATTTCCCACTCAACTTCGGCTTACAACTCCGTAAACAATGTATCTGATGCATTAAAATTAGATATCTAAACAAATGTACTTAGAAAGGAAATCCACAATACTATTTGATACCGCCCTTCCTATTCTAAAATTATTGCAAGTCTCAATTAATTCATCAATATAAGATTAGAAGCGTGTAATAATGTTTAAATTTTCATAATAACTATTTTATTACAACGATCACATTCCATTTTAACACAATATACACTTAAGGAAACCATTCAAAATAGTTAATTCTATTAAAGCTAAATATACTAATTCATTTCATATGGTGTTATTTCTTATAAAGATAAATTAAATTACCATTTCACGGATATTTTATATTATATATATTTATTATAAATAGTATTATTTATTTCAGTTATTGTAAAGAACCGGATAATATTAAGACAATATACTGAAGCGTCGTTGTGTATACTATAATATTTTAAAAATGTCTGCAAAATTATTACATTAATTTTGTATAATACTAGCTGGGTACCTGACGTAGGCCGCGAATTCATATTTACTAGCCCACAACAATATTCAATTCAACAGGAATCTCACTGCCAATACGCCATTAAACCATTAGATATACACATTTTTTAAATTTTACTTTTTATGCCCCCTACTTTATGACAGTCAATAAATCTACTGGTACCGTAAATAAACACATACAGAAAACTACGGAGAAAATAAAGAGAAGATACTTGTATCATCGCTTTGATATGATTAGCCTTAAATAATGTGTATAAGGCATATACACATCTACAAAAGTAAATGTGGTTGTGAGCAACCAAGGTTTTAATATAATGTGCCCCAATCATCTGCATTGAAACTTACAAAACGTTTACATAGTTATTAACTAATTTAAAACTATCAATATTTAAGTGTTAATTAAAATTAAGCATTATTTCAAGCTTGACAGCCACTTAATCATCTCTTTTGATAGGACGCGTTTAGCGCAAATCTCAATTATTGATTTGTTATATATATATATATATATATATATATATATGTTATATGATATATAATATATATGTTTCGGCTGAAATGCGTTACTACCCTCAGTTATTGAATTAGTATTTTATTATTTTTAATGTTCATCCAGAGTAAATGTGTGTTAATTGTGCGGCTGATACAAGCATGGCCAAGTTCAGGTAAAAAATTCTAGGAAGAAGTTTCTATTTGAAGATAGACAGATTCCCGGAAACCGCCCTTGCCCTACAGTATTTTTTACCAGCCAACCAGGAAACACTTAACAGATTTGTATGGGGACGCTGAGGCCAGATTTCACCAATTAGGGGAGCTGTAATAGAAAAAAGGAGAGGAGAGAGAGTCGAGGCAAAAATTTTACTCAAAAGTCAGAAAGAGATTTGTGGTTGTGACTTGAAGGAGAGAGACAGTGGGTGGAAGAATCAGAAGAACACGTGGTAAAAAGAACCGGGTGTTGCTCCAAGTCCTTAGTAGTAAGAGGTCGGAAGTTTCTGTCCTGGGAGTGTTGCAACATTAAGTTTAATTTTGTATTGTAGGTCAAAATTCCTTTTTCACCTTGAGAGAAAGAGTATCATGTTGAGCAGTCGGCAATATATATTTTAAACTTAGCCTATTTCTTTTGTAAATAATTTTCCTTTGAGTTTTATTCAGTAAATGTAAATTTGTAAACATACCAAAATTTCATGCCAATCTGATGAATGTACAGGAACGCATAACAGCAAACCCGGCAAGTCACAGTGCAGTTGTTTCAGCCACGGAATATAAAGCGTGCGTGCATAAAATGCATTTCCTTTTATTTATACAGATAAATAAACAGACGTAAATCAAAATATTATATATATATATATATATATATATATATCTGTGTGTGTATGTAGAGCTTACGATTATATAACATTCTAATTAAATGTTAAATATATTTATTATACCTAAAATGTCTTTACCTTCTATGAATCACTTCTGAGGTTCTATGGCATGCATAACGTAACAAAATTCAAGGACTAAATTGCGGAAATGGATTACTCATATTGAGAGAGACAAAAAGTTTGTTACAACACGAGTGCTTAAAAGCAAAATTATTTATTTATCCAAACTTTTATAAAACTTAGTGCATTCCTTGTTGTCTCTAATAAATGCGAGACTCTGGTTACAATTGTTGCACGAGGAAACATGTTGCGAATAAATTTGATGTTGACCTGAATAATTCTTAGCGCGCGCAAATGGTCACTTGTCATGTAATAACCCCCGGCACACTCTTTGTGGCAGAATGGCAGACAGTACGCACTACACCAAGCATTTTTGACCGTGTTAGAAACTCGGTGTGAAGAAGAGCATCTGGCTGTGGTAAGTCAAAATGGTCACTTTGAAAATTTCATCTGATATGTGAACAGAGGGATACACTAGTTCGTGGATCGTCACCACAACTTGGAGATGACGACAAATAATTTTTGGGTGCTAAGAACTATTTAGGTCAACATTCATTTTATTCGCAACATGTTTCCCCGTGAAAAAATTGTAACCTGAGTCTCACATTTTAGGCCAGATGACAAAGCATGTCGTCATGCACTAACATTCATAATAGTCCGGATAAATCCGTAACTATGTTTTACCGGACCCAAGGATTAAACACTTTTCTTTCTCACAATATGAGAAAACTGTTCCTGAAATTATGTCGTTGATTTTTGTAACAGTTATTTTTTTTCGTCTTATTATTTTTACTGTTTAATTTCTACACATTTTTTGTATAACTATTAAAATTTATTAATTAAAAAATTGATGACCTTCTACAGACTTTTTATTATTAAATTTAATTGTAACGACGTTTTGGCATGTTTTTATGCCTTCTTCAGGTTTTTTCTTCCCTGTAGACCAAAAATTAACCCTAGGGCGGTGAAGTTGAAACATATTTTTTTAATATATATGGAAACAAAACTTACCACAACAATGTCAAGACCTGAAGAGCATAAAAACATGCCGAAACGTCGTTACAACTAAATTTAATAATAAAAAGTTTGTAAAAGGTCATCAATTGTTTAATTATATAACAGCAGACGTTAAATTTTAACCATTAAAATTTATGTTGCAATACGTCGCGTTATAGAGCGTTTCCGTTCTACATACTGCATATAAAAAGTAAATACACTATATACATGTTACGATTTTATCGAAAGTTATACAGATTCAATGTTTTTTATATATTTTGTATATTAGATATATACGTTGTATATTTAGGATCTCAATCGTGTTACTGGTCGTATTTTGGATAGGTTCCAGAGATCCTTAACAGAATCAAGGGACATTTCTAATCAGCTTAGGGTCATCGTCGTAGTCATGCACTTTGTACTTGTTAAGTAGTCGTAATTAGCAGGACGCGGTTCGACTTAGCCAGGAGTTAGGAAACGTTGGCGGCTTCTCCCCAGGGTAACGACTAATTACTGATAGACATCACGTTAGTAAGCTGTGCTGGTGTTTGTATAAACCTGGAAGTCAGGTGTAACAAGCTTTCTTTTCACGTACACTTAAACTAAATCCATATTTGCTTAGAACTTTCTTCGTATACTAATTAACATGTTTTAAATATAATTACGTGATAGCTAATTTTCATTCATTTGATTATTGAAATTATAGCTTCTCATAGAGCTTAAGTTAACCGTTACTGGAATCATCAAAAATATTTATCGACTTGTTTTATTTGGGAAATAACTTTATTTATTTATTAAGATTTCAATAGTCGTTCTCAGGTTAATATTGTCAATGAACACAAAAAACTATTAAATTCATTCCTCTTTTATAACAGTATTATGATGATTATTAGTACGGAACTAAATAACTTTTCCATCAAAATACAATACAACTTCATGCAAGTTAAAAACAAATAAAATGAAACTCCAAATATTTTATTGGGTTTTTCGAAAAAGCAGAATCTGTTGTTTAACCCGGAAAATTATTCTAGTAATGCCATATCTGGATAAAAGAAAAGGATGCTCTCACTCAAGTATCACACTGCTTAATTGGTTTCGTGCCCTTTCTCACACTTCCAAGACAGTCCATCGAGTCCGGTTAAAGTTGATCTCCCGTCGGGACGCCCAGAAGTCTGGGTCTTAGCTGGATTTGGAACTCACAGAGTTGTACTAACCATCAATCACCGACTTTAAACCTGAGGAATAGAAGTAAAAATCATAAGATCCACTGGTACCAAAATTAAAGTTTTAATTCGAAGTCACTGGAAATGCTTTCCTAGCCCTCTGATGAAGGGGGCGGAGCATCCGAAAATTCAAGAATTTCTCATCCTACATGATGCCTGCCATCTGTGAAATTCAGGTAAGTCACCAACTTTCTGTCTATTTTTTCTGTCCTTATTAATCGTTTTAATTATCCTGACAATGTCATATTGTAAAGCGCGTCATTTTTACATGAAAGGATGATTTATATATATATCTGTTCATTAATATAGATTGGTGGGAAATAATCGCAAAAGGAAGTAACCAGGTAAAGTTCTGACTCCAGCATGTCGCGTCTTCAGGAAATGGTTCGTGATGTTTACATGGGACAGAGAATTGGCGAGTTGTCCTGGAGTAAGTCGAAGCATGTGATCCTCGTAGTGAAAGGTTCGTCGACCTCAAAAAGGAACTAAAGGATCATCGGAAGTTGCCCATATACAAGGAGGAATTTCTCAGGGAATTACTTGAGGATTTCGCGGATATGTGTGTGTGTGTGTGTGTGTGTGTGTAAGCATTGAGGCCGCTTGAGGACTCCAACACGCTGAACGGTTGTTGGTTTTTGGAAGCCTGCTTCAATTCCTACGAGTGTGTGTGAGAGAATTCTCAGTAGAGGAAATCCTCCTTGGTATCCTCGAGTATTTCCAGTCACAGAGTTTAGTTCTGGAATTCTTTGAGGATATCCTTGAGATTGCACCTGAAGGTCTTTCCTCCTAGTGTATGGGCACCTTAAGAAATGTCCCCCATAGGTCAATATTCCAACAATAAGGTGATATTTTAGTGTATGTAATTATTCATCACATAGAAAAGTGTTCATAAAGGCGTGGTCTAATACGCTTAGTTCAGGATTAAAACAGACAGTGTGAAAAGAGAAATCCAGATGAAACTGCAAATGTTGATTTCGACACTTGGAACCAGTAGACATCACGATGCATCCAACTCAAACCCATGGATGCAGCAAGTAACCTCACACCTCGATGCCGTTGCCTGTATTGTACATCTTAAAATGTATGAATTACTGAGCCTACTAAATTATCTGCTACACGGCCCAGATTTCTAAGCTTGAGATTGAATAACATATTTTTCAGAATAAATCATTTAGTAATCTTATATTAGAATCTCATGCCAGTTTTCTTTTCATGTTGTAGGTAATATTAAGCAGAAATTTCAATTTTAAATTTCATTTACTTTAAATTAATTAGTAAACCAAACCAACGAAAAAGTAATTGCTTTACAATATACTCTGTTTCAGTAAACACTTGTATCGAATACAATAACAATTTATATATATTTTAAAAATAAATATTGAAGTACACAATGGAGGATAAAATAGTAAATTTCAGATAGTGAAGGTTACACAGCCTAGTATTCAGTTTCTTCCTCAATTTCCTTTCATTAATACAGTTCTGCTCAGAAGAATGTAACTGTCTACCTTAATAATTTCTCATGCCTTCCAAGTAAGTCGTACTGAATCGATTGTATAATTGAAACAAATTATTATTTGAATTTTGGTAGTTATCACTGTTGTTCAATAGGTCAGTCGAGAGGAAAATCATGTCATTTAGAAAATCGCACTTTTTAGTATGAGTATGAAAACATCTGTTAATTTTTTAATGATTTATATTTTCATTCTCTGCGCTTTTATTTGACACCTTCATGAAAAAGGCGTGGTCATGTGAGCAACGTGAATTCCGTTATTTTTTTTATTATTTTAAAAACTTTTATCGTACAGATTATCAGTTAGGACGATAACGATACAGTATATACAATATTAAAAAGGTATATAATTAACATGATAACGTGAAGATAGGTTAATTCATTTAATTAACCTACTTTAGGAGAATTGGTTATGTTTATTTATTTTTGCGAGTACCTGACGGGCATACGACTTAGGTGGGTGAGGATTGACAGGTAGAGAACTGATTTATGGAGGATTAATGAGGATGTGGTCTGCGGACATGATGGTAGAGTGGGTTAGGGTGATCAGGGGGAAGGATGAGGTCAATCGGAAGTTTTCTTTTGAGGCGACGGGAGCGTGGAGGTGGAGGAGGATTGTTGTGAAATTGCTGGATCGTGGGGTTTGGGTGGTTGAGTGCGCTTTTGATTAGGTTTGTTATGGATTTGGAGATTATTGAGTTTACATTGGGAATTTTGATGTTTTTATGGATGACGGAATTTCTTAGGTACCAGGGAGAGTTTGTGATGGTGCGTAGTATTGTGTTTTGTTTGGTTTGAATTTTGGTTGAATGGGTTTTGGCTGTTGTTCCCCATATGGAGGAGGCATAGGACCAGGTGGGTTGTATAATGGAGAGGTATATGAGGCGTTTTGTGCTAGTGGAGACAGGGGATTTTCTGTTTAGGAGGGGATATAGAGTTCTGAATTTTTGGTTTATTTTGGAGAGGAGAAAATTAATGTGAGGTTTCCAGGATAGTTTTGAGTCAAACATGATTCCGAGGTAGGTGGTTTCCGTTTTTGTAGGGATTAATGAATTGTTTAGATAGAGATGAATTTGGGGAGGAGGGTTTTTTGTTAGAGTGAATGGGATGGTTATTGATTTGGTGGGGTTGATACTGATTCGCCATTGTTTGGACCATTGCTCTAGGTTATTGAGCGCTGATTGGAGTGGTTGGAAATCGGAGGTGAGGGAGGAGGTTTCATAGGAGATGGCTATGTCGTCTGCGAAAAAGATTGTGCTAGTGTTAGGATGTTGTGGGATATCATGGGAGAAGATGTTGTATAGGAAGGGGGCAATGACACTTCCTTGGGGGGACGCCCGCCGCGATTGGGTGAGGTTGTGAGAGGTGGTTATTTATTTTGACAGAGAAGGTTCTGTTTGAAAGGTAGTTTTGGAGTATTTTGTAGTGGGTGTCATTAAGGATGTCTTTAATTTTAGATAGTAGGGAAGGATGGTGGATTTTATCAAACGCTTTTTCGATGTCGATAAAGGTGGTGATGAGGGATTTGCGATGTTCAAAGTAATTGTTAATGAGGTTGGAGAGGCGGTATATTTGATAGGAACAGGAGTGTTTTGGACGAAAACCGTATTGAGTGTCAGGAATCAGAGAGGATAGTTGATTAATTAGTTGTGGTAGGAGTAGTTTTTCGAACAATTTGGATAATGTGGGAAGAAGACTTATTGGACGATAACTTTCAGGGTGTATTTTTGGTTTGTTTGGTTTCGGTATCATTATTATGGTTGCGTGTTTCCATTTGGTTGGAAAATAAGTGGTTCTGAGGATAGCGTTGAAGATATAGGTAATTAAGATTATTGTTTTCTTTGGGAGATGTTTTAGGTGGCGGTTTGTGATGAGGTCGTGACCAGGGGAGGCTTTGTTTTTTAGGTTTCTTATTGCGGTTGATATTTGGGGAGGGGTAAAGAGTTTTGGAGGGGTGATAATTGTAGGGGTTGTAGGAGTTTTTCTGCTGTGGCCTGGTTGTGATTGTTGTAGAAGCAGCTGTTGGGGAGAATTGCAGTAGTTGGGCGAAGATGTTAGCTTTTTGGGAGGGAGTGGTAAACCAATTATTGTATTTTTTAAGTGGAGGGATATCGGATTTTTTCTTAGTCAGGTGATTTGTTTTTTGCCATAGTGATTTGTCGGTTGCATTAAGTTGCTGAAGAAAATTGAAGTGTCTGGAGTCACTGGAGTCTTTTAGTAATTTTTGAAGTCTTCTAGTGATGTCGTTGTATTTGCGCTTGTCTGCGGGATTTTTGGAATTATTCCATTGTCTTCGTAGAGATTTTTTCTCGAGGAGTAGGTTATCTATTTGATTTTGGTGAGCGTTTGGTGGATGTAGTTTAGTTGGTTTTTGGTAGGAGGCTATGGCAGCAGCTGTGAGGATGATGGATTGTAGGTGATTTAAGGCCGAGCCTATATCTATGGGTGATTTTAATGGGATGTTGAGGTCTGTTAGCTTTTCTATTAGTTGGGAGAAGTTGTTCCAATTTATGAGAGTGACATTTGGGGTGCGATTTGTGGAGTGGGGAGGGAGGGTGAGATTAAGGTGTGCTATTAGTGGTAGATGATCGGAACTGAGTTCGTGCAGAATTTTTGGGCTGTGGAGGTAATGTGAGGTTATGTGACAGATGAAAAAGTCCAATACATCTGGTGATTTGCGGCTGTCTGGGTAATGTGTTGGTTCAGTAGGGTAAATAATCTTAATATGGGATTTGGAGAGTACAAGATTTAGGTCGTTGCCTCTAGAATTGGATGTTCTGGATCCGAAATTAGGGTGTTTGGCGTTGTAGTCACCTCCCATTATGTATGGGAAAGGTCGGGATAAGATAAGCTTTCTCCAGGTGTCCGGTGAGATATGGTTTGTTGGGGCAGAATAGAACGAGGAAATGTTTATGGGAGTGTTTGTGTTTAGAGTTATTTGAGTTAGTTTTTGGATGATATGGATGATCGGCTCTATAGGTTTTGTATTTCGGGAAGTTATAGGGTTGGGTGGGGATAAGTTTTGTTTCAATTAAAAGCAGGAATAGGAATAGATTGATTTCGTGATATTTGTTGGTAGCCCCGCGGGCGTTCCAAGTGCATATGGATAGATGTTGTGGAGGGGTGTGGATCATTTTTTCGAGTCTATTAGCTTGGGGATTATTGTAGTTAGGAAGTGGATTAGTGGGGTGATGATGGAGATCAGGTTGTCTATTTTGCAGCACAAGGAGTTGAGAAGGTTGTTTTGGTTTGATGAATCAGTGTAGGGTTGTTGGGGGATTTGCGGAGTGGTGTGGGTTTGTTTGACAATGTTCGCATAGGATGTAGGGCTTGAGCTGTTTTGTAGGGTTTGAGTTGTTGGGGGTGGGATTTGTGGTTGTTGAGGTTTTTGGAGTGGAGCCGGTTTGAATTGGATGGGTTTTGAGTAGGATGATTGTAAGGATTTGAATACTGGGCAGCCTTTGTAATTTGCCGTATGGTTACCATGGCAGTTTGTGCATACGGGTAGGAGGGGTTTTGGGATAGGGCATTTGTTGGGCGGGTGTGGGATGTCACATCGAACGCAACGGGGTGGATTGAAGCAGTAGTTTTTTGTATGTCCATAGTTTTGGCAGCGGATACATTGAGGGATATATTTTTTTGGTTTTGGGGTTTCGACTTTTATTTGGCAATGGTAAAGGTGGGTGAGGTCGTAGATGGTATAGTTTTTGGGATCCGGGAGAAGGTCGAGGAAGAATAAGGAAAGGCCGATTTTCGTGATAGGGTGCCGTACTGGGAGGAGTTGAACTGGTGAATAGCCTAACTCTTTCAGTTCTGTGAGGATTATATTTATGTCAGATTTGGGATGTAAGCCCCTCAGGACTACTCGGAGGTTTCTCTCAGATTTTATTTGGAAAGTATAGAATTCTGCTTTGTTGTTTTGAAGATAGGATATGACGTTTCTGAAATCTGGTATGGTGACGGTTTTTAGCTTGAGCTTTTGATCTTGCATGGTGTAGTAGAAGGGTGAAGAGCAGATGGATTTCAATTGTTGAAGCATAATGTTGACATTATCTGTGTTGCTGATATATATCGGAGGAGGTTTTTTGGGGGAGTCTGGAGTGATTTGGTTTTTTTGTAGGTGCATCGTCAAGATTTTGTAGGATTTGGAATCTGTTTGTCGTGGAGAAGGGAGAGTTTGTAGTGGTTATTGTGGATGAACTTGGTGTTGATGAATACGGCCTGGATTGATTGTTTATAGTTTTCCGCTTTTTGACACTGGTTTTGATTATTGGAGAGGTAGGAGTGGAAGTAGAATTGTTTGATTGAGCACTTATTACACTCACAGTCTCTTCATCGGAGTGGTCCATGTTGTCCGTTTGTTGGTCTGCGAAGAAGTGCTTTTAGCTTGCTCGTTTGCTGGTTGTACTGGACGTCTTCTAGGTGAGCTGTTTCGTTCGTGACTGTAGGGCGGTGGTTGATACTGCGATGAGTAGAGGCGATGGGTTGTAGATTTGGGACGTCGTCTGCGACGTCCATTGTGGTGTGGCTGTCTCGATGGTTGTTGTAGTTGATAATTTATTGCTGGTGAAGATATGATTCTCGGTGATTCTTGGCGATGTGATGCGGGTCCGAACGCATACGATTTTGACGGCTTGGGTAGCAGGAAGTAAACAACTGCGTGCTGGACTTGTTGCAAAGTTAGATGCGTAACGTTGCACGGCCGGGCGTGAAATGTTCCGTTATTTAGAATCCCGAATTGCATTATTTTCAGCACTGTTGACGTTACTGAGGTTGAAGAAAGTTTTCAGATTGAAATAATGGATATGCAGTCAGAATATTTACAAAAAGCAAACTATTTTTAAGGTGGGACACCTGCTTTCTTTTCATTACTTCCTAAGAAGTTCAAAAACCAGAACATTTGTCGCATTTGCTATATTCGCTTGTACCTGTGGTTGCGTTTGGTTACTTTCTTTCATTAAATCAACGAAAACTTTTCAGAGAATACGGCTGACTAAGAAACAATTGCTGTCTCTGTAAAACTCTGATTTAAACGGGATTATCAAATATTGTCAGTTAAAAAGAGTTCATAGTTCGAATAAAATTTGTATCTGATGAGTTTCGTTTCAAACTATTATCAATTATGTTCAATATATTAGTATCTATTGAATTCAAGTCTACGTTATCATTTAAGTTATTTCCTTTTTTGAAACTAACTGTACTTTGAATGTGACAAAAACATTTCTTATTTGTATGGTGAAGAAAAAAATTAATAATTTTATTTAATGACTTTAATCACATGCATAATTAAAGATATTGTGGCCCCTATCATTATTCAAATGTGACAATATTGGCCTCGAGGGCATGAAGACAAATGTTGTCGTCTTTCGCCAATTCATAACTATGTCAAATAATATAATATGACGTTATTCACCAATTATTTTTAAGAAGCAGATGTTTTTGTGTGTTCTATATACCAACCGACCGTCATTTTACTTGAAGAAAAAAAATCAAAATTAATAGTTTCGTTGAACTTATTCATAATACCGTGAACGAAGTACTAATTCAATAATTTCAAATAATATGAGCCAAAGACCCGCGGAATAAATTACAACAGAAAAATAATGTAAACGTCTGCACACGAACAATGGTTATTTAACGCGACTTTTGTCGCGCATAAAATAATACAGAGGAACTCAGGCGTCTCGCTTAATTCTACAGTACACGTGTGTTCAACTTATCTGTTACGGCAAATAAGTGGCTCGACCTGTGTCACGCGAAGATCAAATATGCACTGCTGAAAGCCTAAAATAAAGTGGAAAGTACAAACACAGAAATTGTAACAGTTACGGATAACAACCGACAGAAATATAAACTGATAATAAAAAATACATTAACTTTGTAAACAACACTATACATTTTCATTATTCTTTTTGGCTTGCTTGAATTCTTTGTCACTATATTTATATTCATGCGTTAGAAATGTCTGACTTATGTGTGTGCTTTGAATTTGTATTTTTTTACAATAAGTAGGAAAACATAATAAATATTAAGTTGGTTATGAATATGTGAAATAAATTAGTTACTTTATTTAATATTTAAGTTCTCATATTTATCACTTCTTAAATAAATGCAAACATGAAGGAAATATTAATAAGATTATGTCATTTACCATATTGAATGAGAAATAAAAATCAGGGCACAAAAATAAAATAATGATACAAAGAGTTTTCAGTGCAGTCTATTCGGGCAGTATAGTAGCTTGTTTAATAAAGCAATTTATCCAACAACCGTTCAAAATAATAAAATTTACTTAGGATATTATTGAATTAAAATATTAAATCCTCTAAACCTGTTTTTAGCTTTCTAATAAAAATATAAAATTGACATTTTCCGCAACTTTATGTACAACCAGGCATTGTGAAGTATTGAAATTTTTAGTGCATAATTAAAATTGATCTACTTGAAAAGAATATCAGACTTCTTATACCAGTGTTGTAAATTGGATGAATAAATGAAGCATTAAAATCAATTAATTATTTAAATCACACTGAATGAACAACTACCGTGAGCAAGTATTATAATTACTAATATAGAAAGAAAATTATGCTTCTGAAGTAATAGAATAATGCATCAATTTTCTGCTATAATACTTATGATTGTTAAGTAGTTTTGAAAAAGATTGCAACTATGAGTATCGGGCCTAGGAGATAGACATGACAGGTGACTACCAATGGCGGCAAAGCCACTTGAGTCGTCTCCGGATGACTAAATATTCCTAGCTTCTTCGCTTCTAACAAAGACAGAATACTCAGTTGGTCTTTAAGTTCCTAGCTTCACTTAAAATTGGACGCAAATTGATCACTGCTTTAAGAATTTTGCCCTGGTGAAAAATAATTTCCTAATTTAAAAATAATAAATGACTGCTTCAGAACCATATCTACTCAAATTTAGTCATGATCATGAACATGAATTGAGTTACAGATTAGGTCTGAAAGACGTTATTCATGATTTTACTGCAAATTGTTTCAATTAGGGTTAAGCTTTGTATATTATTTAACTCTTTTACAGTCGTGAAAGTGTATTTAAATTATCTCTGAAAATAGTTTTACCATCCAAGTTCATTGTCACTTTGTTTACATATACAAAATTAACTTGACTGTCGTAAAACTCTGGCGGTTAATGTTTTTGATTTTAAATAGAACATTTTTCCGTAAATTTATTTGTATTAGTATTATTGTCTTAATTATGAACGAACCTTGGTAACCAGAAAAAGTACGTAATTGAATTAAGTTTATTACGAAGCAAAAGTTTATTTTAATCTAGGGGTGATATCTTTCTGGTTTTCCTACGGCGTCAAAAACTTTAATTCCGGTTTTGGAACTATGAAGAATCGGAAGAAATAAGACTGTTAGTTTCCTTTCATCAATCAGCTAATCAGTCACGTGTAAAGCGTACAATTCAAGTTTTACAATTATTTAATTTATTGATGCGACCAAAATTGTAATGAAAACTTATTAAAACGGACAAATTTCTTATTATTTCAATAAATAGTAATACATCCTGTAAGTTGTAAAATTAATGCAAAGATACATTGACAGTAGTTATTATTACACGACGTGTAGTTTCTAAATTTGGAACCTCATCTGGAGTGATGTAAAATGGAGTCTTGATTGAACGATACGTCGTGTACTATTATTTCCGTCTGACGTATGGGCTGCATTACTACTTATTGATTACCAAACAGATATTATAACTAATTTTTATTTGTTAGTTTCGTACCTGCACAGTTTTATCTTTTAGAATTTGAATTTTCCAATACATAAAGGAATTATGGGTCTAATCTGGTAATTCTAAGTTCCACGTTTACTTCTCAGACAATTTTAATGCCTTAATAAATTTACAACGGTATTCTTGTGGAAATTACAAACTGTTATGAGGCTCAAATGTAAGCAAATTTACGAGCAGTTTGTCGTCAAATGTTCAATTACAATGAATTTACGTTCCGGAGTTTAGATTGTTCAGGATAATTTTGGTGTGATGAGGTCAGTAGAATCCCGCGCAGTGAGAGAAGTAAAGAATTTAATTAACCACAGATGAGATTTATACATTTTTGTAGGCCATCACTCATCCCGTTTATGGTCTGTATCTGTTGGCGAACGAATTACTGCGCTTGGCACTTGACTAAATTCGAAGAGCGCAAAATTAATCACGAAATTCACCATTCAATCTTGATTTCGTGTTTGGTCCTTCCAGCACGGACTGGATATAAATTCCATTAATATTCCCGCCAATGTTTTGTGTCACCGGAAATAAAAATAAAAAGTGCAACCTGAAGAGGTTTTGTCGTTCGGGGTAGACTGACCACAGTAATTATTCTTGTTCTGTTTCGGACGATGCATTGCCGGAAACTGCAGAGGACATAAATACGGGTTACATTCATTGCGGAGAGACGAGCAACGTGGGGCGTGCGTGGCCGGATCAGATTTACAGGCTAACAACTGCCGGGACACGTGTCCTGGACACATCGCTCCATAAAAACTACTACATTTCTGCCACAAACAGCGTATTCGTTCCAACATATTTACCAAGCACTTAAGAATATGCCATTGTCTGCATCCCTTACTTCATATTTAATTACAATTTGACGTTTCCGGAATGTATGATGTGCATATTATTCACTAATGTTTTAATCCTAATTACAGATAACAATAACCGAACGGCCGAAAGTTATTTGTGTGCTTTTATAATTGTGATTATGATTAAAACACTGTCGAGACTTAATAAATGAAAATATATAAGGTTTCATAATGTATGACTATATCGCTTACATAAAAATAGATTCAATCGAATATTATGATGTTCTGACACTCCTTTCCATTTCATATAGCGTGCTTCGCGGAACTATGGATTTAATTTACAAATAAAAGGCCCCGAAATTATTTTTAAGTAACTGTCAGATTTTATTTGGTCTACCTAAAAATATATATTGTGTGAGTAAACTAAAATTTTATTTGTTTTTCTATTTCTGTAGACGTTCCTGAAACCGTTAAGTAGACAATCAATACCAATAATACACCACATTTTATGGTAGTTCCGCCAGAAAAGGCGGCTCTGCCATTCAAATCAAAAACTCAATAGATCACAATCAACTCACGTCTATAACTCTCTCCGAACTCCAACTAGCTGTAATAACATTAAACGCATCCACAAAAACTCCCATTAACATATTCTCATCCTATTGATGCCCCAACCAACCACTTCTCAACCGACAACTGGCGAAAGCTTTTCTCATCCCGCCCTTTCCCCTACATAATAAGTGGTGACTACAACGTCAAACACCCCAACTTCGGATCCAGAACATCCACACCTAGAGGTAATGACCTAAACCATATCCTCTCAAAACTCCACATTAAGGTAATATACTCTACTGAACCAACACATTACCCAGACAGCCTCAAATCACCAGACGTACTGGACGTTTTCATCTGCCACAAAACCTCACATTACATCCACAGCCCAAAAGTACTGCACGAACTCAGTTCCGATCACCTACCACTAATAGCACACTTCAATCTCACCGTCCCTCCCCGCTCCACTAATCACACCCCAAATGTCACACTCAGTAACTGGAATCTTTTCTCCCAACTAATAGAAAAGCTAACCATTCTCAACATCTCACTAAAATTACCCTTAGATATAGATTATGCCTTAAATCTCCTGCACCCATCATCCTCACATCTGCCGCCATAGCCTCCTACCAAAATCTACCAAACCCTCACTAAAATCAAATAGCCTAGTCCTTAAAGAAATCTCTACGAAAACAATGGTATAATTCCAAAAACCCCACTGACAAGCGTAATTACAATGAAATCACTAGCAAACTTCAAAAATTACTAAATGACTCCAGCAACTCTATACATTACACTTATCTTCAGCAACTTAACGCAACCTACAAATCACTTTGGCTAAAAACAAAATACCTGACTAAGAAAAAAAGCGATATCCCTCCACTTAAGAAAGACAATCCATGGTTTGGCTCTCCCTACCAAAAGGCGAACATCTTAGCCTAATTACTGACCAAGCAATTCTCCGCATCAGCTGCTTCTACAGCAATCGCAACCACCAAACCAGCAAAACTCCAACCCCCTACAATTTTCACCCCTCCCCAAATATCAATCGCAATAAAAAACCTAAAAGAAAAACCTCCCGAGGTCATGACCTCATCACCAACCACCACCTAAAACATCTTCCCAAGAAAACAATAATCTTAATCACCTATATCTTCAACGCCATCATCAGAACTACCTATTATCCAACCAAAAGGAAACACGCAACCATAATAATGATACCTAAACCAAACAAACCAAAATCCCACCTTGAAAATTACCATCCAATAAGTCTCCTTCCTACATTATCCAAATTGTTTGAAAAACTACTACTCCCCCACCTAATCAATAAACTCTGCTTCTTGATTCCAGACACAACACGGTTTTCGCCCAAAACACTCCTGCCCCATCAAATATACAGCCTCTCTCACTTCATGCTTCATGGCTCACCAAGTGACCTCCTATACATCTAACTTCCATTTATTTTATTTCAAAGTCTTTAATATATATATCAGTTCTTCTCACTATACCAATAAAAATTATACCAACAATCTATAATGGTTCATACGTATTAGCAATCTTTTGTCTTATATACCAAATATAGCAAATATGCCCGACTCCAATTCTGTAAATTATAGATTGCTTCTTAACATTTTTCTTGTAGCAATGTGTAAAATTTATATATATTAAAGATTTTGTAACAAAATGACAAATACAATATATAAGGAGAGGTGAACAGGGCCTTTCCTATTCCTAGGGTCAGGCCCGGTGCCCAAGACTTGAGATTAATACAATTACTATAATTATGGAGGAAGGTTAATAGAACAATTTTAACATAGGCAGGAATTCGATTTAAACAAATCACGGTAAATAAATTCATGATAAACAATGTAATGTAATGGCATTGGTAACTTTTAGGAAACAAAGAGAGTTACAACATTTTAAAATAAACTCTTTTCTATAATTACTCGTTCACTTGTAAATAATTAGTAATACGGTTTTAATAATGCGAAAATATTCTATTTATCGCGACTTTGTGTACCAAGCAGACTAGACTCCAATTATACGGTAATTTGGATGTTGTCGTTTAACAAGCGTGTAACTGTTTGGAACGGAATATTAAAAAAATGAATTTTTTTCTATTAAATGAGCAATTTTAATTTTCTCCTCGCTGCACCGTTTATTATATATTCACAAATTCATTGAACTATAGGTTGCAGTTTACAACACCGCAATAGCTGTGCCTTACTTCCACTGCAAATTCAAAAGATACGAAATGAGCGCACCAGATTGTAGACGCGTCAAACATAACTAGTGGCGCTAGTGGCTTTTGCTGTGATATAAATTAATTACTTTAAATATGGTTAAACCTTTTAGACTTACACGCGCATAACCTAGCGGAACATACACACACTCGCATACACACATACAGGCAATATATTTACAGAGATGATTAAGTGCAATAAGCACACGATTAATTTTCCCATGAGATTCCTTCCTGTGCCATACAAAGGGAGATAAAGAATTATTTAATTGTATTGCACAAAACGGAGCAGCATCAGCTCTTCGAAAAACTATTGTTAACAGATAAAAATATTCATTTAGAAAAATTATTGTTGCCCACTAAGATAACTATTCACTGAAGTGCATCACCTTTTTTAAAGTATATAGTAATTGAATGTGCCAAAAGGAGTCTGAAGGAATTAATTAAAATGTAATGCAATGAATGTTTAATTTTGTGACACTACAATCCATTGTTAAATCGACATTATTAAGTTGAAAACTTATTTTGTTTTCCTCATTCTAAACGTTATGTTTTAGTATATGCAAGAAATAGAAATATACCTGCCGCTAGAATTTCCCGACCTTGCTCTAAGCAGAATGACTCGCGAGCTGGTAATCAGATTTTGAGTTTAATACTTAATCGAAATCAGGAAAGTGACGTTAATGTTGGCTGAGTACTGGAGTCTAGCGCATATGCGAACTAAAGCTGCTTGTAAAACCACCGGTGCCATTGTAATCGTATTACGATAATTTAAGCGAATTAGTGGTTAGCTGACTAAATAACGGACTTACATTGAATGTGTATAGTTTTATACTTTTTGCAACTAGGTGTACGTGAATTTAATAAATCAAATGTTTGGGAATATTAGAGATCCGTTGTTTCTATATGGAAGCATCTTTTGCTTAAAGAAATGCCATTTATTTATAGAACTGAAAAATTATAATTTTTATATATTATAGATGTATTTGGGTAAAATTAACTATTATATGGATTTCTCGTTGTTCTAAATAATCGTTACTGTACTTTTATATATTATAATATATTCGCTTAATCGCAACGTTTAAGTCCTCTTGAGATTTGAGCATAGAATATTCCTGTCCACGATTTACATCTTCGTTCACTCTTTCCATTAATCTTCTCTTGTCATATTTTCCAACTAACACACTCGTATTTCCGTTCGACTTTACAATTCCAAATTTTACTGCTACGATTGGAAATTGAAGCTGGATAATGTTGTAAAACTATATTTTGTAATTCAATGAAGCATTCTGTTATAGTTTAATGCTTTACCACTTTTCTTGAATATTAATACTTCACGTATTATATATTGCTGAAGAAAAAGATCGCAATTAAATGTATTATATTTCAAAACGAGCATGATATAATATAATTATTCCTGACTTATTGACATGTGTCCACTATTTGTGGATATTTATAAAGACGAAAACTTCATATTTGTACGATTTTCATGGAGAAAATAAACATATATTGAAATAATTAACTTATCAACGTTTTATATACAGGTTTCTCGAACAAAATATTGCCCACAGTATATATATCCCATACATTGTTTTAGATTTTTTAATATTTCTGTTTAGGTTTTTTACGTCCTAGTCACATAGTCAAGGTAACATACCTGCAATGTACTTTAATTATAAAAATGAGACAAGAAGTGCAAAATATAATGTATAATGAAAAATATAGTAGTTATGTCCTTCCTCACTTGTAGGTTCCATAATCTCAGTGATTTCTATGAATAAGGCTTCCAGAATCCTTGCTAATTCCGTTCCGACGGAATATGAAGTAAATTCACTACCATTAATTGTTCATAAACTGTAATAGGGATATACGTAGGTAAAAAAATAAATGAACTAAATGTTACATGTGTTCATATAAATATATATATATACATATATTCGTCGAATAATTGATAATTTAACCAGTAATGTATCAAATTAATATCTGTCACAAAATATTTTACGTTTATTCATATTCCAAATGAAATTCATTTTCATATTATACAATTATTTATGTGAAGTAATAAAGTTTTAATTGATTGCAACAAAACTAGACTGGTTCCTATTTCAAAAAATGGGACCGTAGTGTGAAAGTACATATGTGGCGGTTTTCCGTAGTAATGAGAGGCAGTAATAAAAGGGTTAAGTGTCAAGCCAATATTATTAAACACACAGTTTTACCACATCAGGAAAAAATTTCAATGTTTTTTACAAACTAAATTTAGAGATTAAAGGTTAGGATATGAACGGAAGAGGCTTCACTCAATGCATGTAACTCAGGAATTATTTTCGCTCATTTACAGAAAAAGGTGTACTTCAAGGATTTTTTCTAATATTTACTTTGATTGAGTTTGAGTACAATTCAGTGGAATCCAATTGTTGAATTACTGCGCTATCATACGAAAGTTTGTTACAATTCAACAGAAAGAGTTAGTAAAGGTAATTCAATAATGTTTGAAGTAAAAAATTTGAAGTTTATTTTCTAGTAATTCGAGTAAAATTAATCCATTTTTAAATAAACTATTTGTAGACAAGCTGACTTTTCTGCATGAACTGTTTCGTTTCTTAGCTACTAACAATAACTAAACAATTTTGAACAGCCTTTCCTATTAATTTTTTTAGATCGTTTCAACTGTAATTTTTTACTTGTAATCAAACCAATCCAAAAAATATTAATACTATAAATAAATGAATGTAAAATCTGACACATTTAAAACATTTGAAAAGTTTTTGGAGTAAAAGTGAGTTAGTAATCGTGTTTAGATTCCAAATTTGGTTATCGACTTTTGAAATTTCCAAATGCTAGTGGCACGTAAACGTCCGTAATCACGATTCAGGTCGCTCTTCGTCACCTCATCGCCGTCTGACTGGCGCCAAAAAGGACTTTGTCATTTAGAGTGATTCTGACGAGTATCACCTCTGATTAAATAAAATCTTAATCAACACCTTACTTCATAAACAAGTAACGTATGATGTACGACATTAACAGGGAACAGATATAAATAAAGACTGTAGCGGCTAAGAGAAGCCGTAAATACGTTTATTCGCTACTCTCGATAGTAACAAGAGGACTTCAAAATTACTCGTGTATGAAACGGCAAATGTGAAATTTGTTACAAATTTCTGCTGGTTTGTTAGACAGTCATAAATGTTGTCTTTATCCAATGTGTTCTCTTGTCAACATCAATATTTTGTGTCAATATGTGTTACACCTGACAATACAGGACACCTACTTTATTTCTTTGCACAAATCCATAATCGCATATCTAAACTTAAAATTTTCGAATATTCATGTTAATTTTAATCGCAACCTGAATTCCTTTGATACAATTAGGCTAGCCAATTAGCTTCGAGACGGGAGGGTGTGCATTGTCCTGGATACTGTATGAACGTTCCTATTGTGTAAACCATTCAATAGGCACTATAGCGGCTCAATGCACACAAAAGAGACCAGTCACAGTTGCACTCTGAAATTTCATAGGACGCCTTTACTGGGTTCAGGTATTCCACACTAATACCTTCCTAGTCTTTAATAAGAAAGATAACTTCTAAGTAAACTATGAAATTATGTTTGACATCCAGAACAATTCGATTTGGATTTCCATAGTTGCCAAGCTTTGGCGTGTTACAGAAAATTGTTAACATGGTGCCATATAGACAGTAGAGAATGTAGTACCTGTTTCCAAGTATTTATTTAATGTAGCACGACAACAATTATACGACGCACAACCAACACTAAACAGAACAAAGTTTGTCTCCTATCAAGAAACAAAATTCCTGATTTACCGTTTTTTCCTAATGGACATGTATTAGCATATATACATTAAATTTCTTTAATTTAAAAGAAGAACACACAAAACGTAGTGTTGGAATGTATTTAAATGGCATCTCTATGAATCAAGTTCGCCTCCTATTAAAATTTAAATCCCCCCCCCCTGAACCGTGGTGGAATCAAAAATGCAAGCGTCTTGTTGTCCAATAACGGTTTTTAGTACAACATATTTCTGCGAATCTTTGTCCTCCACAATGTAATACGTGACGACAAAGGATCGTTTACAACTGGTCAATCAACATTTTACAGAATTTCTGCGGATAATTCAACTAATTTGAAAACCAAATTTTAAAAATGTGGTAATACACTATTGTTATAAGTTATTATAGTTCTTATTACACTTGATTTTTATTATATTAGACTTTTATTATATTGTAATTTTATTACTAAAATTTTTAAATAATTTTTTTCCATAATAATATTTTGATCTGTTATGATTTTCTATGTGACTTGTGAAAATATTCAACGACGTCAAATAAAAATTTATCGAATGATAATGATGAAAACCCTTGATTTTAAAGCTGTCATGAACGCAAAATTATATTTTTAATCTGATTCTGTAGTTTATTAAATTTCTGGAGAAGCTTTCTGCCTATGCCGTAGTGTTGTACAACTTTAAAAAACAAATTAATTGAAACATTTGGATTGAAACCATAAAATAACATAAGAAATCATTTAACTAAGCTAAAAGATAAATCTCCTGTTACAGGACAAAATAATGCTACATATAAAAGTTAATGTAAATATTGTGATAAAATTACGTTGGACGAACAGGAACAAATTTAATACCAGAATTTGCAATAATAAAATAATGCAAATAGAAATACCAAAACAAAAGCCGCCCTGTCACTGCATCATTTAAATTTGAAACGAAAAAATAATACATAGACAAAATAATATAATTAAAAGAAATATTTTAGAATCAATATGTATTTTTATAAATGAGAATGGTATGGATTTTAGAAAAGAAAGTGATATATCAAAATACCGTGCAAAAGTTTTAGAGTAAATCAAATATTTTACAGTTAAAATTGACAATTTTGTGTTTTTTTCGACTTAAACATATCAAAAATAGTTATTCGATAAGTCGATTCTAATTGTAACAATCAACATTAACACATTTGGTGATTTAAATTTTAACGTGGGTAAATTTTAAGTTCTGAACTCATTAAAATAATTTTCAATGTAATTTCCGACGAGTCGTGGATGTATGTTGCCGTTTGTGTTTGGTTAGAACAGGAGCGGTAAAATTTGTTGAACTTTAGGAACTCCGAAGTTTGACAAATGCCCTGTGTAAGCCAGCGCAATCTGCAATCATATACATTCCATGGAAAACTAGAAATTATATATTACATTATAAATACATACCAAACTTTTAGTTTGACAAATGAAGGTATGTACAGTAGATACATTATAACCAAAATAACTTTTACATTGTATAAAATTCATATGTTATGTTTGTAATGTTTCAATTAATTTATTTTTTAAAATAGTAGATAACTGTGGCATATTCCGAAAGCTCCTCTAAAAAATAATAAAATTTATAATCAGAATTACTGATATAAAACCAAGGGTTTTCCATCATTATCATTGAAGTATTTATTGAAATTATCTATGTACACGTGACGCCTTGTAAAATGCAAAAACCGGATTCCGGCTCTTTTAGGCCGTGGCTTATTTTTTTATGTACACCCGTCGTCAAAAAAATGGATGTAAAAAGTGCCGAAATGTTACATTTACAGTAGAATAAGCTTCAATGTATAGTGGAAGCTATTTCCATAAATATATTCTACATAGCTATCTATTAACTGCAGTGAGTACTTAACAGGCAGGGTATTATTTAATAATGTAGGTGAAATGATCGCTTATGTAAGAAGCGAAATTACATCAGCATTATGTGTAAAACCAGTCTAACGTAAATAGCAAAATCAAGGTGATTGAGTTATTTTGTGTAAAGTATTTTTTTAAGTTAGTTTGGGTACGAAGGATTGCGATTTCCGCACTGACCGCCTAGCCTCATTTGGAAACAATGATAATTAGCACTCTTTCATACCCAGGCCAGTTGTAAATGCATTAAAATTTTTTGTATATAACTAAACTCACGGGCAACCTGAGAATCCGCGGCTAGGGCAATGCTTGATTTTGCTAGAATGAGCTAGTAACTATAAATGTCAATTTTGTTAATATTAGTATTAGTTAATAACTTGAACAGTCTTTGATTAGTTTCTTTGAAAATAAAATCATAAAAATTATTAATTTTAAAAAGGAACCCTCTTTAATATATATAAAGCAATAAAATAAATAACCACCCACCCTCATCACATAGGAATCTATGCAAAGTTACGTGTGTTTTTAGAAGCGCAATTAATTAGACGATATTTAAAAATTATTACCCATACTTGTTTGATATTTTGG
This sequence comes from Eucriotettix oculatus, assembly GCA_034510155.1. NCBI lineage: Eukaryota > Metazoa > Arthropoda > Insecta > Orthoptera > Tetrigidae > Eucriotettix > Eucriotettix oculatus. Next base: position 61,934,108 of record CM067380.1, read on the forward strand.
GTAGGTTCGTTGATGGATTATCTTGGCTCTATAACTCACCCATATCTGCTTATAGACAGGGATTTATGTTGCTTATGAAAGATTAATTTGGTTGCCGTCATGATATCGTGTATTGCTAATGAATTAATTATTATGGTTGATGACAATCTCATCAAGTGAACTTGGAAGCGTTTGTATGACAGACCATTGAAAGCAATCTAATACATGAAGCTGAGTGATTGTGTGTGTATACGTTCCTTACACATATTTAAACGCTTGGAGCAATTGCAATCAAAGTTTGTAGTCATACTCCATACGACACGGATACAAACATTGTGGGGTAAGAGAAAACTACTACACACGTGGAGGCGGGAATGGGAATATTAAAACACCCCACTACCAAACGTTATACACATATTACTTTCGATTCAGAACCAACACTGGATTGGTTATCACACCTACAATCTATAGTATTTTTCAATATCTCAATGTACCGACGATATTTTTGATTGTCCTAAGAGAAAGTTTCCCTCTTAAGTTACCAGAAGTCATTTTGACTATTAGGGTACCGTGAGTGTTTTCGCCTACCTTAACACACCGGAGAATTGAATGAACCGCTTTTTAGACCATTTTTAAAGTTACTGTGTTTATTTATGATATTGACTGGATTATGGAACGTTACATCACGCCGTTTATGTTGAAACATTCCGTTCACTTACATATGGTAAGGGGCGTGTAAACGTAAAGGTTAAAAATGTGACCTTCTCAGTGTCTGTTTAATACAAGGGATTATTGTTGAATTAAATACTATAACGCGCTAATGTTAAACAAAATAATATTGACTGTGAACGTTTTTTTGGGGTTAACAGGCTACATGAGGGTGATCCTGAAGCAGGCAACTCCCCTTTAATAGCATAGGAAGGGACTTAAAAGGGGGAATGTGGAAGGGAGAGCAAGGTAGCCCAGGGTTGACTAGGGCCCCCAGACTATATTGTAAGAGTCCTACCCGGTGTTTCACCTAAAGGTGATGCAGGGAAAAACCCTAGAAAACCTGCATCAGGTTGGTCGGGCTAGTGGGTACTACTCCCGCGCCCTTCTGATGACGGGAGACTGGATTGCTGTGGGAACGCAACAAACCCGCCTCCGTGCCTTGTTCAGTATTGAGAGGCAGTTGGCCGACTGGTCCAATAGGATCAGCGAACAACTCTTACCGTATGCCGAAGGTCTTCGACCCCCATACATACACCTCTCAAACTGCCAAGTTCGTCTCAGCCTGCAGGAGTCTTAAATTAGCTACCTTGGACCAAGACCAAGGGAAGAGGGATAGAGGAAAACCAGGAAGGAGGAAGTCAACCTCCACCTGGCTCTCACTCATTTCCCAGCAGGATATCCTCCTGCTTGTGATGACTGTGAACGGCCCAACGCGTAGATTTTATATGCGCCGCACTCGAGAGATAAACATATTTCTATTTATTTTAAGTCCTTAAAATGTATTGTTACTTAAATAAAACGTTCATCAAATTTACAAGCTATTTTGCACTAAACAGACCAAATAGACAGATTAAGTACCTTATTCTTATAAGTGAAACTATAGATATGTATATATATATATATATTTAAAGAGCACAAATTTCGTACGTGTGTGTGTTTGCATGTTCCGCATACAAATATAAACGCGTAGAGCAATTACAACAAAATACTTCACACACGTTCTTTATGACTTGAAAGTCAGCACTGTTGGGCTGGGGGTGGAGGGGGCGGAAATTTTTAAATATACAAAATCGACCGATATTTCAGTCGAATAAATACTTTTCGGGATCAATTACTTTTAAGGTGTTTCCCGCGACCCTATTTTAATCCAGACTACCCTAATAAAAAATAGGATGGAATACATTATGCCTTTACGTAGTCTACGTATATGAGTGCGACGGAGGCGACGAAGACGTTGTTAGATTCAAACATTGATATCCCGGTCACCACCGGGCGCCCAGGTAGTACAAAACAAACCCAGTAAATTGCGGACACTGACCAAGTTGGTAATGAAGAAGCCACTGTGATGTTAAGTTCGTAATCATGTAAATATATAATTATATTTCAAAATGACGCTCATTATTATTCACTAAAATGAGCGAACCTTCTTGAATGCATTAAGAAACAAAAAAAATTCGCAAAGTTTGTTAGTAAAAATATTTTTTGTCTCCCTTGTTTCTATTTCAAGGAAATATATCGCAAATACATGGAAAATCCTAAATTTGACTTCGTTGATAATTAAATTTATACCAAACCAGAGCAATTGAAGAGTCAAGCTGGAAAATTTTTGAAATGATAAGTCTCAAGCATGCTGATAATTTCGATTCTTATGTGAGACTAAAACGTCAAAATATGGGTCTTAGACGTAAAAGCAATTTCAAGAGCCGAATTGAGTTACCCGGTTATTAATTTAAACTAGCCCGTAGCATTATTTATTTCGATAGCAATCTGTAACGTAATTAAACCATCAGACAGATCGTCAAATGTCAGAAAATTCACCTTTCTTCGCCCCCTATCATCGAAATCGCACAAACGAACGTTGAAAATAAAATGTCTCATTTTATTTTCATGTAGTACCTCCGAACGAACAAGTGTATACATCGTAATTCAAACAATGCACTTTTCACATTTGCACTCATAATTTTTTCAATATGGAATTAATCGATAAATAACACTTACTATGCATGCAATTACAATACACGGAATTCATAAGGACTAAGCAATACTAAAACGAAACGTCAAAACAATGCCAAGCTCCGGCGCAATTAGCTTGTGAGGCGTAAACCCAATGCCACAGAATATTCAAACGTTATGCTGAAAATTTGGGATTATGTGATTTTTATGTCGTCCAAAAGTTGAAAGAAAATTCACTATCCCGACAACGGAATCACATACCGTGTGGCTAAGTACTAAGTGGCCCCATGAATAATAATAATTCATCAACATTGTGAAAGTCTTTTAGGAGGATAATAATTACGAGCACACGTACACCAAAATTTTATTTATAAATATATATATAAAATGCTGCCAGTGTTACATTAAGCCAGATGCTTCACTGGTTTTCAGCCAATGGCTTGTCAGTCAATTGTGATAAAACTCACTTCATGCAGTTTCAGACAAAGAATGCCAATTTGAACTCAATAAAACTACCAACAAATAATTGTGAAATAACTGAAGTTGAATGTACAAAATTTTTAGGTATATCCATGGACAATAAATTAAACTGGAAGGATCATATTAATATTCTCCTGCAAAAACTAGGCTCGGCAACCTTTGCTCTTAGAATTATGACAAGTTGTAGTGATCCTAACATAAGAAAATTAGTTTATTTTGCATATTTCCACTCTATAATGACATGGTATAATATTCTGGGTCAATGCATCAGGGAAAGATAAAATATTTACACTTCAAAAAAAGGCTGTTAGAATATTATGTCAGGTCTCACCAAAAACATCTCGTAGGGGACTTTTCAAGAAAACTGGAATACTGACACTCACTTCCCAGCATATTCAATCACTCATGTTATTTGTTATTAATAACAGTAACCTCTTCACACTAAACTCAGATATACATGACTTTGATACCAGAAGTAAAAACAATTTACACAAGGAAGGGAAGTCTCTAACCGTAATACAAAAGGGTGTACATTACAATGCTATTAGCATATTTAATAAACTTCCCACCTCCATAAAACAATTAAAAATAAATCCAAACAAGTTCAAATATGAACTAATTAAGTTCTTACTAAGCCACTCCTTCTACTCTGTTGAAGAATTTATGAAGCTGAATGTATCATAGGGTAGATATTTGTAATTATGAAAGATAATTATGTAAGAACATTATTAGAACACTAATGTTTTAGTATAGGATGTAAAAATATTTATCAATTTTATATATAAGGAACAAGTTGTATTTCTTCTGTATAGAACTTAAGAAAATCTTATTATAAGTTAAAAATTAATGAATAGTTACCGTATAATTTAATATTAATAAAGCAACCTATGTAAAATCTCTGACTCGTTCCACATCCTTGAAGCTTGTGCTTCTCTATAGGATTTATGGAATATGATTTTTTACTTATACTTATATATATATGCATACAGTATAAATGTATTAAAACAAAATAAAGTACAAAATACCCAGTGAATGAACAGAACGCAAGCACTAAAAAACACTTTACTAACATAGAATATATAAGAAGAGTAAAATACATTTAATAAGAGTTCTGAGGTTTGTGAGAATAGAATCAATGAATTATAGTGGAAATTTGGCATTATATAGGTATTGCCGACTTGACGATAGGGACTTGTCGAGAACATTTAAGAGACTCTTAAACGATTATTTATGCTGGTGGACTGCAAACAGGTAAATCCGCTGCAAGTTCGCTGTATCTGTAAACCACGCCTCGGGTGTCATGAATTAACCGTCTCAAAAAACAAAAAAAAACATTATACAAAGGGTTTCCTAGGAGTTCATTTCATTCCTTCTCAGATACTCTAGGTTGGTCGCAGTTTAAAACAGTGACAGTCGTCTGTGAAATGTGTGCATGTGTGTGGTAAGGGTAAAGTAACTGAGACATAGTTCCACAGCAACAGTTTCGAGACGCTCTCCGGAAACAGGAATTTCAGAAACGCCGAGATGAAGACATGTAGAAGAGCGACAAACTATATTTCAGACTAAAATTACAAACATTGTTGGACAAATGTTTCATTATGATTTGTATTAGCAAACTTAACCTTGAAACTATTTTTTCAATTCATGAATTATCTCAATCATTCCTATAAAAGTTGAGATTTTTTGGGAGTCTTGAAATTTCTTCGAAAAGAAAATATCTCCCGGGTATTCATATTCAATTTGATAATAACGTCTTAGTCATCGCGTGATTGTACCGTTATCCAAAGCGTAACACATTTAAACTTTTACCATTTCACACCTACTTCCCTACACGGAATGTTAATTTCATTATAAACTGCATGATGACGCACAGTACCTTAACTAAGCTCAATAACCTAAATAGTGTATAAAACAGGTCCGTTTTATTCTCCAGTACGTTAAGGAAGACCGGTACCTTGGGAAAGAGAGAACTACTTCCGGTACCTTAAGAAAAAACAACAAGCCCCAGTACCTAAGATAATAGAATAGATCGTATGTTGTTTTACTCATCGCGTGTCCACCCTGGATCGTAAGTAACACGTGTATCTAGTTTGGTAGAAATTGCTCCAACTCAACACCAACTGTGGGTCTAAAGTACAACTTATGATGCATGTTAAATGTTAGAAAAATCAGCTTAGTGACGTCCATAGCCCCGCAATATAAGATTGTTTTCATGTAAATTTTATGAAACGCCCGTTCCACTCCCATGCTGAAGAGGGTGGAAGCTATACATAAACAAGATCGACCAAGAAAAGTCGTTATTCGATATTGGCCGTTTTGGCATGTTTAATAATTTCCGCCCTCTTCAACCTCGTTATTAGGGGTGGCATAGGTGGAGTAAGCTCCAACAGTGTTTGTTTCTCAGTGGCATGTCTGCAACCTTAATCGAGATTGATCTACGCATATAAATGAGTTTAAAGGATATGCTAACGTCATTTTTATTATGTAGCTATATTTAGTGAAAGAATAAATTTTTGTACTTATCTGAACCGATTCTAAATACCCCGATGCTCTAAGTCCAGTAAGTACGAAAGGGAACTACTTACAAAATTAATAAAAGGTCTCAAAGCTTCAATAGTCGCCAGAAAATGGCATAAAATTCTAAATTATCATACATAATAAAGTTAGTCTCCATGTTTTAATTTACATATATTTTACGCTTGATTATAAATGTATGGAACATATTAAAAAGATACCTCATATATAGAATCATGAAATTCACAAACATTGCTAGTAGAAGAAAATTAACTTTTAATAAAATCATTGTAGTCAACTTTAGAAATAGGCGACAGAATTAATATAAAATAAATGACTATACAACTGAATTTTTAAGAAACTAAAACTTTTGAAAATTACTTTTTATCACTTTTCTATTATTGAATATCATAAACAATCAAATCACCACCACCACAGTCTGAAGACAAGTAATTAAATTCGCCAGATATTTTACGTGCTGCAAATGAAAAATATTTCTGGAGTAATTAAACACATTATTTTAAATCCGAGTGTGTTCTATAATTCTGGATTATACATTTCATAATAATAAGCATGATGTATTTTATAATACAAAAAGGAAAGGCATTAAAGGCTTGTAAATGACGAACGTATAACGCGCATTCGATGTCTATTTACAATTAATCGAAGTGCTAAAAATCACTCCAGTTGCATCTAAATTCCTTTCCGCGACGCAAATCAAAGGACAGCTCACTCCAAATCTCATTGAGTAATTGAATTCAGGTTTTAAAATATACATACAAGATTAAGCTGACCCATGTTAAAACTTTTTCAGAGGAGTTCAGATAAAATATATGTTTTGTGTTAATATTTTATTAACTTTAATACGGGAGCATTTTTTAAAAATCTCTCAGTTAATATTCAATAACCCTTGAAAGTCATGGTATATATATATATATATATATATATATATATATATATATACTTATTTACTTTTACGTTTCACGTGAGTTAACAAAATGACTGTTTTATATCAAAACAAAATTTATTCCAGAGGCTGGAAACTAATTTCCAGGACTTAAAATATCGCATGGAATAAATTTTGATAATAACAAATGCATAAATTGATTCGGAGGCGACACATATTTTATTATACTTATCGGAATAATAAGTTGCAAATGAAGTGGGGTCATGCTTAAAGTAAATTAATGTTTGATTTAGCACTTTAATTTTAGCCGACAGAGAACCTCGAGTTAAAATATTTTAATGTAATAGATATTTTTTCTGTGTAATTGATAAGTGAATAGACATTTTTGGTCATATACAGACATAATACACTACAAATTTTAAAAATACGTTTCCTTCGACTTAACAGAGTTTGTCAGATGTATAAAAAATAAATATTTAAAAACACTTGATAACTCATCAATAGCTTGACAGTTTTTCTACACGCGACCTAGGTTTATCTCAAAAGTCTCTCAACAAATTAATTATGAATTCTTAATTTCTAACTAAGTATACTAGGATATTCCACAAATACTGAATTAACTATTGGTTCATTCCAAACTACAGTTAAACGAAGAAAATTCTGACTCCTCTCCGATCAAATCTGGAGTACCACAAGGCAGTGTTCTTGACCCACTTTTGTAATTTTGGACTCGTAAGATATACCACTCGTTCAAGAACCAAGAATGATACAGCCTCTCTGTCCTGCCACGAGGACCCTCAGACAGCCTCAAATAATACACAAACCAATCTACAACAAAGGCTAGAAAAATGGAAAACAAAAGTTAATGAGAATAACTTTGCAATTCAGTCTACGGAAAGAAACTTGCCCCCCAGTCTCAATAAATAATGAACTAATTCCACAAAAAAGAGCACTAAAATATTTACGACGACTAAACGTAGATTCTAAATTGACTTGGAAAAATCTAATTAAAAAAGAGAAAAGAAGTTGAGATAAAGACAAGAAAACTACTATGACTGAAGAAAATGATGGTTATCTACAAACAATACAATTCTGATTCATAAGCTGAAATCAGATAAATATGGGTCTATGGGATTGAGCTATAAGAATGTGCAACAAATTCAAATGTATATTATTCTAAGACGCCAGTCGAAAATCCTCTAGCAAATAGTAAACACCCCATGGCACATAACGAACCTCACACTTCATACCGATTTAAAAGTTCCAACGGTAAAAGAAGTCATCAAACATCACGTAGCCCTACCCAATCATGCAAACCCACTAATAAACAACCGTCTAGAATAAGTCATCAATAAAAACCTCAAAAAGGTGTGAACTATTTTAAGTAAAACTAGTCATTATTTAAATTATAGGGACGAAATCATAATATTAGTAGCCGTCAGCATTTTAGCTTATAGAATTTTAAATTATTCCAATTGATAATTATATTGTGTTAAAAAAGTAATTATTAAACGGCGAACATTTATAGGCCGCGCACACTACAAATGACTTAACAAGATTTCGTGACGCTTTCAAACGAAAATTGCAATATTTTGTATTTATGAAGCCCTTCACGGCTGTATTTCGAACTATTGCTCACTCGGTTCTTTAAAAACTTCGGAAAAAACTCCATTCAGGTAATCTGTATAAATGCAGTATTTTGCAGATGAATAATTGTTCATTAATTTATTAATTTCTAAGTAATACAATGTTGTCTATTATTAACCTTGCCGTGTACTGTCCATAAAAATTTGTTAACTTGAGAGTCGACATAACTCAGTCTCAAGCTGTGCTGGCAATGTGCCAATTATTCTGTCATTCTCGGATTTCTTGGTCACTTTTCATATATTCTGGAGGAAGTGGACCCTTGACTTAGTCTTCATTCCAGCATTTTTATGAATGATTTGGGGAACGAAATTCCATCCACGGAACGATGGTTGTACGGGAATTGGAACCCAAAACTGGTAAGAAAACTGGGATATCATTTTAAATGTCAACGCAACCATAAACGTTCCTTATACTCAATTATTCATTTAGCACACATCGTAGATGTCCAATAAGTCATAACTATTCGTACTTTATATTAACTTCTAAATTTGGTGGAAATGAAAAATATTATAATTTTTAACTATTGTCGTTGCATATAATTTAATGTCTTAATAATTTTCCTCCAATGCATCAGCAATCTGAAAGAATTCAGAACACCGCAATTTTTAATAAAATGATTAAAATTATTCAACGGACGATAGAGGATAAATTTTCGCTGTACGTTTAAATATGAATTTCTGTGTGCAATTTTAAATTTGTGTAATAATAGTGTAGCTATTATAATTAACTAATTGTTCACTTTTCAGAGGTTTTCATAAAATATGATGTCAAGTATAACATCACAGAAGAGTTAATAGAGGTTATAAAGGATAAAAAGGTACATTACGTAATTCTAATCAATAACGTATAAAACAATTAAAATTATAATTTAAAATTATTGGTATGTCCAGACATCCACGCATCTTAAGTTATTGATGATCATTCAGACCATCTGTATAAATTTAATGATTAAATTCCACTTTTAATACCTTCATTAATCTCCTATTTATTAATTATTCAAATAAAAATGTCATTTGTCTTATTCATCACGTGAATTTGGATTAAATGTAATAAATGATTTTTATATACTAATATAAGGTAGGAAATTGTATGTACCTTTTAAGTGGATTTCAACATTTGTCAATTAATGCAACAGTGTAATTTTTAATTTAATTGTCACTGTCTTTCCGATACTGCTACTTGTCAGTGGCATCAAACTTTATTTAACAATTGCAATGTTTTATTCATTGGCCGATGTTCAATTTAATTGTAAGGATTTTAGTTATTAATAACTAGTATATTTATATATGTTGCTATGTATAATCATGTTTTCGTAATTGAAACTCTGATAATGAATGTTAAAAACGTGGAAAGCTTTTAATCTTAAGATTTAGTAAATTGCAAACTGAGTAAAGGTCTTTTTCATTATCTCTAAAATATAATAACAGTTCGATATTACTATATTCTTTCATTTTTACTTTTCCCTCATTTCGTGTCACATGATACGTCAAGTGGCCTACATAATAGTACACCTCGGATACGAAATAATGGACGAGACCTCTGGTATGCAACCCGCTTCACTTAAGTACCATTGGCTTATAGCAAATGGTAGAGATGGCGGTTGTTGCCAGCAAATTAATAAGTTCTACGATGTGTCAAATTTCTCACCTCCTGTTTATCCTTGCTGTTATAACTTCAAAAAACATTCAATTAAACAAATAACCGGTTTCTAGGGACTTGGAGCTGAGAAAATGAAAGACGGAAGTAATAAAACTAACTTTTTTGGAAAAGAATTACGCAATTAGGAAAATTATTTTTATTTATAAATAAAAATCTATATAATTTTTAACTGCAAATAAGTTAACTCTTAATACCGAAAAGACTAAACTACTACAGTTTTCGTCAACTGTTAATTCTTCTGTGGAAGACAAGAGATTCGCTAATGACGCGTCGTTTCTTGGCCTTCAAGTTGACGATAACCTACGGTGGAATCGTCATGTCGAAATACTCACAGGCAAACTTAGTTCCGCGTGCTACTCAATAAAATTACTAATGCAGCAAGTTGATCCTAAAACCGCGATTATGGTCTATTATGCGTATTTCCACTCAAATATGTGCTACGGAATAACGAGTTGGGGTAATTGCCCTCGAAGTTCTGACGTTTTCAAGTTACAAAAAAGAGTTATAAGAATACTATGCGCGAAAGATTGTAGGGAACATTGTAAACCTCTATTTAAAAGCTTAGGAATCCTAACATTCCCGTGCGTCTACATACTAGAAATTCTAAAATTTGTAAAACGTAATTTCAGCCTATTCCAAAGCAACGGGCATTATCATCAACACGGTACTAGAAACCGATCAGTCCTCAGAGCTGATAAACATCGCCTTCACCTTTACGAGAACAGTATCCACTGCTCCGGAATAAAACTCTACAACAGCCTTTCAGACAACATAAAAAATTTAAACAGTTATAATCAGTTCACTAAAGCATGCAAGAATCTCCTGCTAGAAGGAGTTTATTATTCTATTCCTGAATTTATCAATCGGTCTGAAAGTAATTAAAGTCTATTTTTGCAAAAGTGCTGAATCAGTGGTCATCATATGCAAACAATATCAGGTGTATATTATACGTTATCCTTTCATTAACGGTCTTTTCTTCTTTGTTTCATGACCTAAATTGACGAGATCTGCTGGAGCCTGATTTCCCACGGATCTACACACGTGTGTTTCAAAGTGTAGTGTATTGTGAAGTGCGTGGATCTCTATTATACCGCTATAGTGTTCCAAATTGACATTGTTTCTCTAGAAACTATATCTTTTGTATATATTATGTATACTTTCTTTTATTTATCTATCATTGTATACATAGTTTCTTTTACTATCCCTCTTATTGTTTTGTACTCATATTCTTGATATGTTGTGTTCATATTTTGTTTGCTCTGCTTTGTTTTATTTATTTATCATTGTATACATAATTTTCTTTACTCATATGTTGTATCCATATTTTGTTTCTTATATTCGTATTCTTAGTGTGATATGTAACATATTATTTGACTTGTCCTATTTCCTCAATAGAGGACTAATGGATCCAATAAATCTTATCTAACTGAAAAATAGTTTTGGTTCCAATACGTCCACAAAACTAATCTGTTAAAGGACTTCTGTCATATGAAGCAGCATTTGATAACAAAGTCATCATATTAGAGCCCAAGGACCAGGGCTTTCTACTTTATTTTGGGTAAACTAAAGCAATCAGAGTCTACACTAGGAATTATGCGATCCAATTTTTAACGATTCTCGAGTTCCTGGGCCATGGCGCTGCTTTACTATGCAGGTGGCATATACTATACAGTTTTTCAATTGAGAAGACGTTAACAATAATGTAGTGAAAATAGTTGTAAGTCAAAATTTTCGATAATTAGTGACGCAAACGTGCCTATAATTTCAATTAGAAGATTATAAAACAATTTCTATAAACTGTAATCTTGTTTCACAAGGACCACAGGAGAAATCCTGAATGAAAAGTATTCTATAAATGTGTATTTTCTTTTTCCTAATAATCTGGTATCAATAGTTTGTCTAGTTTACAATATAATTACATTGTTCACAGTTACTGTGTGCAGACAGTGTGACGTGAATCTAGGGCGAACTAATCGAGTCTAGTTCCCGTATGTCGTTAAAATTACAAGAGATTCAATTACTTTGCTACACGCTTTGTTGAATCTAATCAATTTAAACTGCTGACTGCATAATCTCATAAATTACAACTTAGAAGTATTTGGGCGACAGGAATGGGAATATAACACATTAATAATCCTTGAGAAGTTAGGACAGTCTCTCAGTTGGATTCAATCGAGTGAAATATTTCTTCATATTTCAAACGAAAATTTCTCTTATCAATCTTGTCATGCAATATTTATTGATAATATCTACACAGTGATGGATTAATAAAACGGTCAAAACACGCAAAGGGGAAATATCATGAAAAATATTCAGAAACGTTTAGGAATCTGCCTTTAAACAATTAAATTGTTTCCAGAAGATGATAATCACATTTCAGGCGTAGTTTCTTTATTGCTTCCCTCTGTTACGTATTTATATAAAATTTACTTTCATTGTCAATTAGATTATATATAATCTCAATAACCAATTAGTTACAAAACAGTAAATTCCATACTTTTGAGCTATTAGTGACAAACTGTAGATGAAGTGACTTAGAACTTTAACCGTAGGTAATTGAGCTAGTGAGTAAGGAGTTCTCTGCAAAAACTAAAAATATTTTATAAACCGTATTTTCGCAAAGTAATTAGTAAATATTTCTGTTGTCTTCTTCACTCTATATACTAGAAACGCATTGAATCAGTCACTAACTGAAACAGGCGTATTAGGTTCGCTATATTCTGTGATTACAAATGTCAGCTGAATTATTGGCAAGGACAGTTCTAAGAAATTAATGGACATTCGGCTGGATCACAGAGAATGATTATCCGTAAATCCTATTAGGACCCTTTTCCATTCTGTGACATCGAAGCAGTTTCCACTAAACAGATATTCCCGAGTGGCAATTCCAGAGAAATCTCTTCCAGAGTTTGTAATGCAGACGTTTAAATTCACAAACGACCCTGTTAAGTACTCACAAGGAGATTTAAGAAGAGTCACGGAGGTCTCGGAGGAATAAAATGAAGATGTCTTCCGTACCTTACGCAAGTACGGTATAATGTGCGAATTATCACAGAAACTATATTTCCCTGCACATTTACAATTTAATTGTCAGTCTTGTTCACTCAGCACTCAATGATCAATACGCCAATCAGAATAATTAGCAGCGCGTGCTACAAATCTGACCGCACCAAATGCATTTCCATACACGTAATAATTTTTATCGTTTCAATTCTGCGATTTCAACTGCATGGATTATAGCATAGTGGGAAGTCCAATGTATGACTGATCCGAGTAAAATGAACTGTAAATGTTAAATGAAATTAAGTAAATGCTAGTTTTCTAAGTCTATGAATTGTTTCATTATCATTTTGAAACAATAAATATTATAAGAAGATAAACAGATTCAAGAAAATAAATTTTTATTGAGATTATAGACCCGTTAACAGGAAGCGTTCCAGTCCTTAATTTGAAAAAAATCAGAAAACTTCTACAATTAATACTCCGGTTTCATGAGTTGTAACAAATACTCCCGACATCCAAAATGGTTGTTACGAGTGTAAAAAACATTATCAGTTCTCTAATAGAGGCAAAAACACAGTACCATTAACGATTTAAAAACACCCGTTTTACTTTGAAAGATATGTAAATATTTCCAAAATTTTAAATTTATCAGAAAAGGTTCCGGTATTCTAAATAAATGAATATTTCACGTGGCCCGTACTAGAGGTGCTACATCCCAGTCGGTACTTGTGTCTTGATCGTAAATTGCTTTCTATCACTCTGATACACAAGTTAACCGGAAATTTCAATGCCAAAATGGATCTCTGTGTCTTCCATAATCCCGAATTCAATCTCGGTTGTTTTCGCGTTATTTTTGTGCTACAAGCCTCCACTACAAACCAGAGTTTTGATATTCATTCTGAAAGTGATGGAAACTATACAAAAAAACAACGTAAATATTTGTATAATTAAACACGAAAAATTATAAACGACGCAAGACCGGTTGTTTTTTATTGTTTTAAATTTTCCACCCGGTCCAGGAGCAATAATATTGTCTTATCCCTACAATGCCTTTATACGGCTCATACGTAACGTATACACAATTTGGTTGGAATTTCTCTATGCGTTTACACAGTACTTGTATAAAGAATATAAAACAAAAATACATCATTTTTTATTATACATACAATCCTTACATATACTTAACCCTATAAGATTTTACAATAACCTAAACTCGGTTTACGATTTGCACTTCTTAATTTCCCTAAACCTTATTGCGTGGAATTTCAAAAAGATTCTAAGAACTCGACTGCGGTAAAGCTATCTGTAGCATGCATGGGTTGCTGCCTTACCATATAAACTACCTCCAAATAAATTGCAATATTGTAACGAAGGGTTTTAAATATTTAAATAGAATAAGACTATCTAAAAGTGGTGTTCTTTGTACCTGCTCGTCTCCATACCTCGACATTCTCCAATAGGGCGGCATAACAATCTTCTCTTGTAGAGAGTTACACGAGTCTGTTCAGATCATGTCACATCCCCAACAGCCTAGCGAAATTATATTTTAATGTTATTTTTATCCTAACAGAAAAACTACAGACCGACGTTTAGAATAGTAAACAGTTTGCTGACAGGGAATAAGTAGTAGTTACTTTTTAGCAACTATTAACACGGCTTTTCTTATCTAATTCATTGCTTTATTTTTGCAACTCTGGGTTTTAGCTTTAATTTCAAACCGGTTGCAAGACTTTCTCTCAACCCTGGAAAGCATACTTGACCTCTTAAGTTATTCCTGTTACTCCGTATCAAAAATTTATGATTTTATCAACAATGTAATGAAATAATGTTTTTGACAATATTCTCCTATTTAATTTTTCCTAACATTCTTGATTGTCATTGAAATTTATGACCTAAAGCGCCTCATAACATAAAATTTATTGGCCATCTGAAATCTCGCCCTGCATTATATTTATAAATGCGTAAAGAACAGTGTCTACAGGATTACATATTAAGGCTTTTTTACCTCTGCAACAAATAGGAAAACCAAGTATAACATACATTCACATGGTGTGCAATTTGTTTCCAATTCACAACACACGTTAACTATTACATTATCAAAGTCAATCGAAAAGTAGAGACAAATTATCTGATGATTACGAATTTTATCTGACGAAGATTCCGTAAAATACTTGGGCACGTATTCATTTATATATTTTCCAGCTATTTCAACAGCAAATGGAGTTATTTCACCGACCGCTTTTTTCAAAGTTTGACTCTTTCTTTATTCCTTCAAGCTATAATACCTTCAAGGCAGGTACGGAAACTTTAAAAGTTAAGTAGAAGAATATTATGAAATACATTATTTCACTACATTGTTGATAAAAGTGTAATTTAGACTCCAAGTAAAATAACGGGGATGACTTAAGGGCTCAAGTATACTTTCCAGGAGTAAGTTTGTCTATTTCTTAGCTGTTGTCGTCAAGGTTTAAATAACAGCTCAGCAGTCTAATTAAATGAAATAAAAGCGGACATTTAAGAGCGTTCCCAGTAGGAGTATGTAATTGTTCGCTGTCGCTGTAGAGAGGCGAACGTCACTTGGCAGCTTCCAGTCCTGTGCCTGGGATGTCTGAGGACTATCTTACCGTCGCTGTGGATTCACTTAGCGGGCGCAGGTGGACATGATAATCTCGCTATTTACAGAAATATTTGCGCTGTTATAAAAGCCAGCCTGGGGCATGAGAAGAGCAGCTTTGCGCTGTCGGGTAATGGAGCCTTCCCGTGTGTCACGCACTCACCTGCGAACAAACAAACAAAACAAGTGTCAACAACAAGCCTCGCAATTCAAGTAGAGTGCGCAAATACCGCGTGTATTATTTGTTTGTGTCAGGCTGCGCTCAGCACTAAATACAAGCCACATCAATACCAACGATTAGAGCAGTAAGATATCAAAATCACCTCAAATTGTAATATGCTCTGCTGGATAAATAAACCAATTGAAGAAGAAACCACTAAAAAAATGTAATAATTTAAGTGAGAATACTAAGAGATTTACTTTTAATAATACTGGTGATTTATATTTATAAAGACGTCTTGCTTAGTAAACCTATTAATTAAGCGATGTTCATAAAAGAAAATTCATACATACATAAGTATATATATTTTCCAGTAATTTCAAATTTCAATATGAGAAAACATCATGATGAAAAATAAGTACATGTATAGATGTTATACCAATACAACGTCATAAGTTACAAAAATATGTACCCTGTGACAATAACATTAATTTTATATATTTATAAAAGAAAAAACAATTTAATCATTAAAAATAATAACATTTTCTCTTAAATTATATAATTTTTTTGTTAATTTATTTAAAAACAAGACTTTTGTCGAAACCGTTTTTATTAGTTCTTAAAAATTGTTTATGACTGTGTACAAGTTATTACTTTTCGTTTGTGGGGTACATTTTTGATAGGTTACGATTTTTTTTAATAATGGCGTGCTTCATTCCAAAAATAATTTATTCTGTGTAACAACTAATTTTACAATCTACTTGGCAATATCTCAGCCCGATTTCTCAATATAATAATTTAAATGCCAATATATTGCATAATAATAATGTATCTAAAGTAATTAATGTTCATAACTTTCCGTCGGCAATCTCTTCTATGCATCAACCATACAGTTTATTTCAATGACACATCTATGTGAATATCCTAAGACAAATCCTGATCCACATTAATTCCAAGGAATATAATGGATCAGAAAGTTGGATTATCGAGAGTAAGTCTTCACATTTTAGTTTTATTATTATTATTCATATAAAAAACGTTTGTCGTAAAGACTATCAGTTTGGACAATAATAGTTAGTTTTTGAAAAATTTACCTTTAGTCCATTTGCCTGTAAATTAAGAGTAGCAGTAGTAATGTTTATGTTGTTCTCAACTAGAAGTAATCAGCGTACTGTCAAGAGCGTACGACAGTAAACTTCCCTTGCTAATCTCAAGGCATATCTTTAATATGTAATATGAAAAGCTGGTAACACAAAATGGAGCCTTGTGGGACACCAAAGCGAACTTCATTTATTTTTTGGATTTAATTCTATTAAATATTTTTCTTAAAAATAATTTCAGTATACTTCTGATGAATTAAAAAGATTCAGTAAATTCCATAGACGTTTCATTTTTGCAAAATATATAATGATATGCTAAGTCCAAATTATTCGACAGATCTAAATGCGTTCCTACTAACTCACCTTTATTATCAAATACCTTTCAAACAGTGTATATAAATTGTGCGATACCATCTGGAGTTGAAATTTCTTCCCTAAATCCATTTAATTCGTAAATGTAATTATTACAATATCTGGAGATAGTTCTAGCATTCATCCTGTCAGCGTCTTACTTGAAGCTTAAGTAAGGGAAACTCAAAATATAAGGTACCCAAAAAAGAATGTCCCAGATTTAATGCTATAACAGTTAAATTTAAATAATTTACTACAGTTCATACATAAAATTTCATGTTAACTGACCTAAGTTTTGTTACAAATGTTCAATATGTGCAATGTTAGTTATACGGCACAAATACAACCAAAAATACGATTCATCACACACTTTGGTTAATGGAATCTATTGCCTCTCCAATTCTGTGTCTAACACTGTCAAATCCTCTCAGAAAGTCCACGGCGCGGTAAATAACAATAAAGATGTTTTGTCACTCGCATATGTGCTTATCTAAAACTGTACGACTTACTCCTTAATAGTGATCATGAAACGTATTTCAACGCTTACAGTTCATACTATTTACTTTTATAGCAGGAAAAATATTTTATGGACGCCCTGTAAAACTAGTTTTGCTATTCCGATTATTCATGTCTATCATACAGTAATAAGATGTTAAGAAAAGCAACATTTTAGCTACTCATTGACAGTGGCACATACGATTCTAAATAAAAAGGTTGGTGACATTTTTTACAACCAGCTGTGATATGAAAGTTCTCAACTTTCAACGAAGCGCAGTACGAGCAATTCGCTACAATTATTACGAAGCCTTATCCCTTCCTGAATATGTGCTTTAGTCCTGGTCATTTTTGTCAATTTCAGTTTTTGTATTATTTGTGTAAAACAAATGTTGCTTTCTGTCAAGAAATAATTTATATTTTCATTGTAAAGTATGTTCCTACTCCCATTACTGAAAGATTTTCAACAACATATCTAAATTAATATTGTATTTATAACGCTTAATAATAAATTCAGTTACATCTGGCTGCTAAATGAGAATAAAATTGTCAGTCGTAATTTAGGCGGTATCACGTGCCTCGTAAAATAGCCAAGGTATGCAACCCAAAACCCACGCATGTTCAACGGGTAACAACACTTTACGTTGAATAATATTTTTGTTTATTCTTTTTAAGATCTTAAGATTCCAACTTAATTCTCTCAGCACGCTTTATAATTCAGTTCGTTTCAGAAGACTGATTCAATATTTCGTACGTCTTTTAATACTCAAAATTCCTGCACTCAATCCTTTTAGAAGCATTGTACATATAAACTAAAGTAGTTCTTTTATATAACAGTTCGGCTGGCATTTTCCATCTCTTGTTTCTGAATACGTAATCGAGCAAAAATAGTAGCAAAACTATTTTACTCCTTCCACCAGATTGAAATTTATAATAATGGTCGTGGGCCATTACTTTAATTTCAACTAATTATAATATCTTTATCCGTCATTTAAGGGAAGAAAGGGCCTTTGTTTATTTCAACACTTTTCCAGAAGTTTCTTCCCTTCCAAAATGATATTTAAATATTCAAAACTTAGCGTTGAAAGTTATTACATTTATACGTTATATTTGACAATGATTTTACAATATATTTGCGAGAAATGTTGTATCACACGAAAATAGGTATTTTAAAATTTAATTACGAAATCACTTTATTACAACATACAATTGTTTATAAGAGGACACTGTGCCGTCATTTTTCTATAAAGGTGTTATATAAAATAAAGTTTAATTGAAACAGAAGACAATTTATATAAAACAGACGTACTTTCCAGATTTTTTAAATATTATTTTAATAACGATATGGCAAGTAAATAACTAACCCATATACTTGTATTTCCTATAAATTAAATAGAAATTTCACATGTTCTTAATTGTTGTTTATTTATTAATCCAATAAAGCTGCATTCACTTTCTTAAAATCAAAATAAAAGTTTTCGTATTTGAAGAATAATTTATTTTCATAACTGTCCCGTAGCTCTTACAGCCGAAATTGAAAATGATGCAAGTTTATTTAAAAATGCGTAATTAGCATGAGCAATTATTTTTATGTATTTGCAATTAAAATATAAGGTAAGTCTGCTTTCTGACACCAGTAATCCAAGTACTTCATTTAAGTACCTTACGTCGAACCCATTTTATTAATGTGAAGTTGAATTGTAAATCAAATAAATGAACGCCTTATGCTTATTCGAATCTCACGTGAATGAAAC
The DNA here is from genome assembly GCA_034510155.1 of Eucriotettix oculatus. Taxonomy (NCBI): domain Eukaryota; kingdom Metazoa; phylum Arthropoda; class Insecta; order Orthoptera; family Tetrigidae; genus Eucriotettix; species Eucriotettix oculatus. Next base: position 61,953,435 of record CM067380.1, read on the forward strand.
TTCAGACTTATGCACACTTGTATAGAAATATTTTGTTTTATAGCATAAACTATTAAAGGAATTAAAGCGTAAATTATTGGTATTTAAGTGTAATAAAATAAATTATAGTTATGGATAAAGTACTGATTACTCCTTATTAAGGGGCATTTAAATCCTCTGAAATAGTCCTCTGTTTCTAGCCATGAGTTCCTCTAAAATCTCTTTACGATGTGATCGCTGCGTTCTGTGTAAACGTTAACCTGGAAATATCACCTTTGTCACTTATTGCGATTCTCGGCAAGGTGACATTTGCAATGCATTTTTAATGTACTTATTTCTTTGTTAGAGTATGTCTGTATTCGCAGCACGCTTCCCAGGCCCCCCAGCCAATATACTGCAGACTTTATATTGGCAATACTGATGGCTTCTTCCTTTCCACAAAAGGGGGTTGAATCCTATGCAGACCCGGCAAGATTCCAAAATCAAATACTGATCGAATCCACTCTACTCCTATACACTTTTATATTGCATAATTACAAAAAAAAAGCCCACGATTATAATTTTAGTAAATAATTATTTACTATATAAACAGCTAATTGCTTTGCAAAAATACATTATGAATTGAAATTATATAATACCTCCCGTTCATTCCATCACAAACAGAATCGTTATGCAGAGGATTAAAATAAAAGACAGGAGGATATTTCTGTATTCCAGAATGATACAATAAACCTATAATTTAACGAAATAAGTGGTATACATTTTTAGTAATACTAATGCCTTTTAGAATAGACTAATGTTATCATACAGTTTTAGTTTCCTTCAGGAATAACATTTTACAATTTAAATTGATCATATTTACGTAAAATTTGAGGTTTTTATTTACCTAAAATATTATTTCACTCATTTTAAATCAGTACTTCAAAAAATTTCCTTCATAAAAATATCCAAATTATTCAAGATAACATAAAATAAAATCAAAATTCAATACGTGTCTTGGGCTTTCAATTAGTCTCAATCATATTCAAAATTCCATTAAAAATATGTTTAATAATTTTGTTGAAAGTTTAAAGAAACGAACCTTTCGGCCAGTTATTCTGTCGTAATTTTCTTTATAAAATAATATCTTTAAAAATATTTTCAATTCCAAATTTATATATATATGGCATTATGAAAAGATTTTACTAAATTGATGTAATGTAAATTATAATACAGGTTATTTTGTTTCAATCTTAATTTTATTGAATTTAATTTATAAAAATGTTTGGATTTTTATACATTTTTACAGTCTTTTACCAATATTTCAAAATTTTACATTACCTTAGAATGTCCCAAATATGGTGACGAAACTTCAGTTAAACTAAACAAATGATTTGCCTATTTCAGGTCATTAATTTATTTCATTTTATAGAAATGAAAGTTTTAAACTGAAAATTTATATATATATTAGATTCTGTCATTGGAAAATATTTTCAAATAATTCCTCTTCTGTAGAGATGATAATGGCAAAATGATTGGTCAAAACTCATTGAAAAAACACAGGGTACATAAGTATCAAATTTTAAAAATCAATCATTAAATGTACAATCCTTCAATCATAAATCAAAACTCCATTCGATAATAGTCATTATCCACATTCCCGTATTCCTTAGTAGGATATTGTTAGTAAAATTATGTCAACCAGCCCCAAAATTCTGGTAATTTTGTTATACCACAATATTGAAATTAAAGGGATAATACAACAAACTTCATCACGTAAAAGAAGCATTACATAATTAATTAGAGGTCTAGCAACGACACGGAAATGTAAGCAATTATCAAATTCTTGGCGTTGTTACAAATAGATTTGTATGAAAAATGTGATACATATTAACATAGAATTTTATGTGAATTCTGCAGTGTACTAAAGAGGCTGTAATTGTTACAAAGTTGTCCAATTTAAGTAACTTAATTAATGTCTACAGTATAAATAAATTTCTGGTGATAGTGCTGAGGAGGATTCGTTATCATTAAAACTTTCCCGTTAGCTCTGAAAGTTTGAATTGTTATCAATATATTTAACTGAAGGAAATCCCAGAACTCGTTTTAAATACCGTCAGACGAACAGCTTAATAGACAAGTTTTTAAATTGAACTAATGTAAAATTATTATCTTAATGTAATTATGATATAACAAAAAGTGAAATATAATAAAAATGTAACAAAATTAATAAATACGGTCCCATTTTATCAACAAATATGTGATGATAAAATTGTTTTTAAATAACTTAAAATAATAAACTTAATACAATATAGGTCAGTATATTGAGTAATTTGTAAAGGAGAACAAAGAAGCATAAGACACTTGAAATCATTCAGTATTTGTACTGTTAAGCAGAACTAACCAAAACGATTGTACAAATTGATTGAAGCCGTAATATGCCAGGGTAATTCAATAATGAAAGAGACAAATAAATGTGAAAAGAAAATTTTTGTAGGAGTTGTTTTGTACTTTCTTGATTTTTGGTAGGCGTCACTGGGATAAGCTGAGAACGCCTGAAGAATAAATACTTTTTTGTCTAATTATTTCATAAAATGGTGAAAGTTGTATGAACTGCCAAATATTTTAATAACTGGGTAGAACAGTTCAAATACGGACAAACCTCAATGAGTGACGTGCAACGTCCTGGCCGGCTAGATGAAGTGTCAACTCCTTTACTTGAAACCCGCATTGACAACATTATTCGTGAAGACCGGCAATTTACTGTTGAAGATATAGCAAGAAAGGTTAAAATACGTTTTGGCATAGGTCTCCTTTTCATAGCGTTATCAGTAATAAGCTCAAATACATCGAGACAAGTGCAAACCGCAACACGAAAGAGTTAACGCAACCTAAACCTAACACAAGTCTCAAAGTGAGCGCAGTCTTGAAAGGGTAGGTGACCCTTTATAAACTTTGGTTCACAATTTTGAACCGTAGTCCATAAAAGTTCAGCAACAACGAAGACGCCAAAGAGTTCGTGGAAAACTGGCTCGAATAACAAGACAAAGATTTATTTGAATCAGGAATAAAAATTAGAATTCATCGTTGGAACAAGAGTATTAATATTGGAACGGAATTTGTTTAGAAGTGTCTCATTTAGTATAAATTCAATTTTTTAGATCAAATTTTCTCTAATTATTGAATTTCCCTCGTAATTACCACATTTACCCCATCGATGATTTCGTTTTTGGTCGATATGGTCGGTGCTCAGTGGGCGGAAAACTTGGTTCTGCAGGTGAAATCAACGTGAGACGGAGATTCGCTCTAATATTTTCACGTCGTGTGTACGTGGTCGTATTTGGCGTCAGACGTCTTGATGCTTGGCATTATTCTTTAAAATATCTTTGCAATCGTGCTACTATTTTTACCTATCGACCTAAACGCTTTCTTCATCACTGGAAATTTGCTTATTCTCTGCATTTTTTCTTCGATACTAGAACTACTTCTTCCCTTCTTCATTACTCATTTATTTACCACCATCGTTTTCCTATTCTTCACCGCTGGGCAAGCTTCCCCCTACCCCTGTTCCCCTCGCAAGTTGAAAAATACCATCTTTTAGACAGTCCCAAAACGAGACTGCGCCAACTCTATATTTAAAAGATTTAAAATTAAATTAATTTATAACCTAAAATTCACGAATGACACAATAAGTAGTTCTCTAAGGTGCATCATGTATAGACATACACTGAAGACATTTATGAAACACAAAAAATCTTTGCGAGTATCGTATTAAATTTATTAACTATAAATTTAAGAAATATGCTAATATGAGAAGTATAATATATACAGAAAATTATCCTTCACATGCTTTGATGCAAGTTTCAATGAAAGAAATGGGAAATTAAAAATTATATTTCAGATTCAGTTATTATATTTTTCAAAAGTTGTCACAAATAACACAGCATTAATGTTAATGTGTTGTATAAAAGTTTTAATCATGAATTCGCACAATAAAGGCAGTCTTTTTATCGTAACCATGCTGTATTCATTTAAAATTCTTGTTTCTCTCTTCACCCAAACACAGATTAATAGACGATAAGCAGATAATCCTCACGTGTTTATAGGAACTTAATACATCTGATAAACAGTCTACGAGATCTCGTTAAGCCCTACCCACACCCCATCCAGTTTGCAAGTCCGAATTTAATGGACAGATTAAAGTACCATGGCTTCGCCCTCAGCCCGCCACACACACATACTCAATGAGTAATTCACCATAATGTTGCTCAGCAATTCAGGCTTTTACGCAATTTTATTTGGTGTTGCAAAGATTTATCCCACCCTCGTGGCGTGAGAGAGATGCTTTGAATGCAATCCAAAACCATCTCATCGATAAATAATGTGGATGACCAGTTTCGTAATCAGAAATAGTGGAGGGGTTGGGAATAATTAAGTTTTAAAAAAAAGTCCTATTATCACTAATTAAATTTATCTTTTAAATTCACTTTGCAGTTGAAGTCATTTTTATTTTACTAGCAATATCGTAATACTGTATGTAATACACATAGGTGATTTATGCCAAAAAAAGTCTACCTAAGTTTGGTTTTCTTAAAAAATTTCTATTTCTAGTGTGTAATTTTTGACGTCACATTTGATTAACAAATGTTTTACCCAGTTAATTTAAGGATTTAGTATACAATATCAAACCCTAAATTAAGACATAGATGAATGAAACAGCTTGGATAAAGCTTTTTGTTTTTCTAAGTAATATATTTTTGATTTTCATATTGGCGAGGTGAGAGGCTGATAACTTATAGTCTTCTACTAGAGACACTGACGTAAATTTTCAGAAGCGCTATACTCTAAACCGCATTGTTCATTTTTTGTTTAGTTTTTAACTTTTGTATTTAAACGTGGTTACTTTCTGAATTTTTCGCACATTGTGAAATTGGGAGCCTTGATCATATATATATATACATATACGGAGTGTTCAAATGAGACAGTCTATGCTGTCAGGCTGAGTAAGTCCGAGTTTGCTCATCAATGATTCCTGACCAACCTTGCGATAATCGTCTAAGCTCCTTCAACAGATGTTGTGGGCGACATTAGTCTAAAATATTAAGCTTGTAATACCCAAACAGACATCTTCGGAACACAGTCTTACATGCTTACTAAATAGTGGAGTAGGAATCCCTATAAACCAACTAATTTATCGAGTGGAGACGAAACTACTAAATTTATTTTTTGTGTGTATAAATTATTCTTCTGTCCTTTCACTAAAGTTTCGTCGTGTTATTGACTAAATTTTCTTGTAACATTTAACTACTAAGCACAGGTCGTTTGAGAAACGAGGATCCTCGCATGTGTAAACTCTATACTCAAGTTTTGGCTTTGGAGTTATCTAATGTACACAACTGGACATTATATTTTCTTCACCAGTATGTAAGTCTAATAGCAGAATGATATTTATAGGACATGTACCTTATAATGAGACTAACTGGTAATTAACGTTTCAGAAAATTTAGAGTTATAGATCCTGAAAATTCTGTACCCAAATTAGCCACCTCTGGTAACAATATTATTACTTACCGACCTGGAGTCTAACATAGATTGGATGATGCAATGTGCCGGCACAACAATCCATGCAGCTATGCCACTGTTCGTGGCCTATTAGTCGTTCATCAACCATTGCCAAGACATTTTTAATGATGAGAGATCACAAGAACGTATTGGCCATGCAACTCTCAATCATGGACTGTAGCAAGGGAGATCACGACAGTACGGGCAACATGCATTCGAGCATTGCTCTTTCTGAAACGTAGCTTTACGAGGGCCACGTGTCGTAAAATCAGAAATGTAACCACTGCAATGTGAACAAGAGGTGATTGAGTGATCATAACTCCAGTTAGAGAGCCAGCATGACGGTGACGAATGCAAGCGTTCGTTATTCACGTTGCCTCCAGCCATGGTTTCGATCATCATGATGCTGTATACAGAACAGGAATTGGTCTGAAAAGACGACGTGACGCCTATCCTGCGTCCATAACCATCACTGATCTCACCCTGCCTCATGTCTGTGATGCAACGTCAAATTTAACTGAAGTCTTTCTCAGAGTCCATATTGCTGCAAACGTCGTCAAACATCGTTTAGACACTTTTCGTCTGGCTAACAACCCTATTTATTGACTCGATGTTCTAGACGTGGCAGTATGATATCTAAAGGTCATGCAGATAAGATGATCGTCAGTTGGTGATTAAATACCACTGAAATTTTACACGCAGACCCTGATGTCTATCCTGAACTCATCAATTCCATCTTATGAATGAGACCAACGCGAGCAGCCATAATGCAGCATGATATTACCTGAAAGCACTGCTTAAATGAAACTTCTGTATGCGAATCCTGCTGTAAATTCTTTTATCTTGTACACACTGTATCGGACACTGTATTGTTTTTTATATGATATAAGAAGAGGAACTAAAGATGACGGTAAGAGCAAAGGTGTGTACCACAGAATATGAACAGGGCTTCCCTTCAGTGTTCAGAGTATTTACAAAGATTCTCTATATTATTGCCAGTAGTAATGAAAGGTAAAATTTGTGTAAGCTTAAATACAGCCTATATCCATGTGATGACAAATGGAAAGAGAAAGAGGTTGAATATCAACAAATTTTTCACCAAGCTCGAAACTTTCACAAACCACAGACACTTCTAACTTCAAGTCAAGTAGAAAACAAATTGTCTCCTCTAACTGAGCATCTGCTTCACTGGCTTCGTATCGGAAATTAATATTATATTGTTATCCTAAAGATTGTATTTTACTCTAGAGTTTTACTTGAAGAATGTTTTGAGTGTTATAAAACCTCCTCCAGCGAACTCGAGCATTCCCTGAAGCGAAATTTCAGACATGCGTGCAATAAATAACATGATTCTTGCACAATTTCCCCGGAAAACGCCTCTGTTTGGATGCCTGTGGGAGTTTCTCTCGCAGGCATTTCCTTCAGCGTGACTGCGGGGCTCACCTGATGATGTCGGGAATGCCTCGTACTCTTTCTTCTCTCTGGGTTTATCAAAGTTCTCACATGCCCAGACACCTTCACCTATTTTAGGAGGTATATGTACTGGGGTCGAATTCCTTGGGCATATGGCAAGAGTTGTTCGCTGATACCATTGGATCAGTCGGCTAACTGCTTCCTAAAACTGGTTAAGACATGGAGAAGGGAATGCTGCGACCCCACAGCAAACTCGTCTCCCGTCATTCGGAAGGGCGTGACAATAGTACCCAATTTCCGACCTACCTGATGCAGGTTTTCTAGGGTTTTCCTTGCATCTCTTTAAGTGAAACACCGGGTAGGATCCTTAAACCACAGCCCGGGAGCCCTAGTCAACCCTTGGCTACCTTGCTCTACTTTCAAAATTATGTGCAACGAAAAAATTACAGGAAAGGAAATAACTAAATTCATGATACTAGACAGCAAGAGAGAACAGAATGCTGCGTGAATATACTGTGTCCATAAAAGAATATCCCAATTTTAATTTATAATATTACAGCTTAATTTAGACTATTTAAAACTATTTACACATCAAATTGAAAGAAAACTAATGTATGGTTTCTTACAAAAGCTCAATATGTGCAAGTTCAGTTACAAGAAACACGTCCAAACTAAAATCCAATACTTTTGTTAACAAATCCAGAGTAATGGAAGCAATTGCTTCTTAAATTTGGTGTCTAAAATCTGTAAAATTATTAGGTACAAGCTGAACGTAGAAACGTTCCTTTATAAAGGCACAAAGGAAAAAGGATATTGAACAGTGTAATTTTGGGATACGATCCTTGGTGGTAGTGGTCTGATGCTTTAATGTGTCTTGTCTGGCGACGTTGTCTTGTCCTCTACAAACCTTCATGGTGAAATAAATAACAAACGCTTTTCTGCTTATCTTAAAATTGTTACTCTATAACTGTGATCTTGAAACATCCCTCTACAACTCTTGCAGTTCTTCTATTATATAGGACAACCCGTAAAATGATAATTAAACCATAAATCATCTGCTGACCTACTTCTACAACAAAATTCTTCTCTCGATACAGTGACTAAGTAAGTTTGAGAAAATGAGTGCCTGAAGAAACTGAGAATAGTATTAGTACTCAAAAGACGAAATAATTGAAATAATCACAAAGTATTTGAAGTGTCATCCATACGTTTATGTCGTGTGAACCCCTTCCTTGTAATATTCACATATGATAACAATAAATGTAACATGACGCGTTCCAATTCTTTGAAGATTGACTTCACCTTTGGATTTCTATAACACGCTATGCATACTTTATTCATGCGTGTATGTCACAGAACTTAATGCAGCTGATAAGTAATTCTGTAATATGCAAAACGGGTAAGCGGCGATATTTGATAAAAGGTATATGTTATACGCAATGAGATTTAAGCCGAATTAAGCGCCAAATGTTTTAAACGTTTGCACGCAACGGAATTGGAAAAATTGAAAGTGGCCATTTTCACAGAATGTATTAAGTGATGCAATGAACATATTAACGCAGCAAAATGCCGATAGCTTTTAGCGTGATTGTGTCGTCGGAAGTAAACAGGACCCAAGACTATGGCGGTCACGATATATTCAAAAATCGTGAGAAAGCCACGCAGCATTTTAAAAGAATTTATAAAGACCTTGCCAACCTGCAAAGATTTCGATAGGCTATGTCCACGCAGCTACAGCGAAGGACGCAGAAAGTCAAAAAAGATGATTGGCAAGAAGGAAGGCTTTCGAAGTCCTTGAAGGCTCCGAGAAACGTCTGACTTCTGACCTGATGAGGTAAAAGGACATGGACTAGCGGAGAAGACTTTAATTCACTTATTTTCGACAGCCGATTGTCAATTTCTACCCGAGCTCACTTCTTAGACGTACGGGCGAACTTGTGCTATTTTAGAGAGGATTGCAGGAATCGTTCCTGACACTGAAAGGCAAAATTTACCTTCTCATTATTATAAACTATCTCGCTGTCTTATTTTATTCACAACATGACCTTCAAATGTATAAGTTCTTAGAGCAATTGCAACCTTAGCGGAGATTTTGTACAAATAATAACCTTAAGACAAAGTAAGAGCTTAAGAGACTTTATTTTTTAAATTTTTTTATTGATAATAACTTAGTTAACCTATTTTCCATATTCAATGACAGGTCGTTTTTAACAATGTTTTCTTTTGTTGATACATTTCATTTTTTTACATATATATATATATGACTACGATAATAAAACCATATGTATATTTAAAATTCGTTTTAGCATCTAAGCATGTTTTAGTGATATATCACAATTTGTTTTACTAATTGTTTTATATTATTTTCGTGGAGAGACTGAAGGAGACATTCTTTAATTTCCTTGTATCCTCGTCATTATTACGAAGGTTGGGAGCAAAAACCGTCCTAAATACTTTCCATCCTTCCTGCCCTTCCACTTTTATACATTTTGTTTGTGTAACAACTCCCGTTTTCCGGTTATGACCCACGTTTTTGGATCTCCATGAAGCGTTGGTCGAGTAGTTGTAGGTTCAAAATATATTCTGGGTTTTATATCTTATATATTCTCATTCTAATGATGATTTTATTACCATTGTTAGCAAATGTTAATTTTATTTCTGATAATATGGGTTTTGCATAATTTGTATTTGCAGAGTTAAGTAATTTTTTGAGATAATTATTTGACTAGTATTAGTATTGCTATAATTTATATTCCATTTTATGTTATTATGTCAATATATTTGGTCTTTATACACATCCGGTTAGTTTTGGGGACTAAGGGTAGTATAATAAAAGCAAACTTTCAGGCTCTTTTGTGTAAAGCTGTAGATCTTGAATAAAATGAGTTAAAATGGTGGCAAAAGTTGGATATTATAGCAGCTTGACAATTAAATTAATTCAATGAAAACTTTCCTCCAGAATTCGGTGTACATCATCGGATGAGCTAACGTAACGGACTAGATTCTATATTGGCCGTCCGCGTAAATTAGCCTTGCTAAACATGTTAAATAGAAACTAATACATTATAGATATTACTGAGAAATTTATTTATAGTTTTGAATATTGACGATGAATTTGTTTATTTAATAAAAATAATTCTTACATTGATGGTCTAAAATACAAACTTAGTGTTCTCAAAATTAAAAGTGTGGTTAAAATATGTAGTGTTTACTTATTACATATTATTTTTAGTGTTAGATTATAGTTCATTTTGGCTCCTTAAATCCTTGTTCTAACTGCTCAATTGTTCCTACTTAGACGGACAATAGGTTTGTGTATTGTTTAGGAGTTATTTCATCAGAAAATAGATTTTTTTGTGTTATATTCTTGATGTTGAAATAAATGAACCATTTGGGTGAATTATTAATGATCAAGATATTAACAACAGTTTTCAAAATGAGAGATGATTTTTAAATAACAATCGCTCTACCAATTAAATTATACATAATGCCCTTTTTATAATTAACGAGATGATAAGAATAGGGGTTGAGTACACCACTGATAATTTGGGCTTCCTATACCCAGGTAGGTTAGAACAAAATCTTTTATTATGACAGTTACGTCAAGAAAGTTGAGCGAATTAATAATGTCAACTACACGAGTATCTGATTAATAAAAAACGTGGTTTTCTCTGGTAAAATTAATGCAAAAATTGTTATACTCATATCAAAAATAACAATGAGGTTGATCGTCCAATAAAGGAGACACGAATTCTTTGAATACCTCAAGACAATTTCAGCGAAGAATGGTAGCATTGGGCTATCACTGACGGTGAAAATAGAACGACTGGAAGTAAACAGTAATGTGAAATAAAATTTAAACCCTTTCTTACATTCTTCTTAAAATTTAATCTTAATGTTAGTTTTGTTAAAATGTGTTCATTAAATCAGAAGATTCGTATCAATGAACATATTTTAATGTAATTAACATTAAAATTAAATTTTAACGTGACTGTAAGAAAGGGGTTTTCAGTCCATTTTATTTTATTGTATTTAAAAAATATTCATTTAAAGAGAATGTGAAACAGGAGTAAAAAATAAGTATTTTAAAACTAAACCGAGCATCTTTAGCATTTCATAATTCATTTGGATCGAATTCTGAATCGATAAAAGTTACTTTGTTATTTTGTGCAGTAACGCGTTGAAGATGATTACAAGTGCCGATTAAGCTGATAGCGATCAGCGTGGCTATGCTTGCACATAACTCGGGAGACAGGAGACAACGGTCAGGCAATCTGATGATTAGCTTCCCCATTATTCCAAGTAACAAAAAATTCTTTCAACGTAAATATACTTCATGTGAAACGCCATTCGAATTTATCAACAAATTCCAATGAGACCACGTTAAATCGGTTTTCTACACACTATTTTGGCAAGAGATGAAATTATGCGTATAATTAATTAAATAATTGTCAGCATTTGCGACCTTTTAGGAAACCAATTCTCAAAATAAATTAAACGTATGATCATTGTCAAGAGTCTGTGCTCCACTTTTTCTATATATGACACTGCCAAAATAAATTTCTGGCTACTGGTTTACTTTTCCCGCATTCTCTTCCCATCAATAAATAGATTCATATTATTTTAGCACTACCCTGATAATGGGCTGAAAATGAATAATGAAGTAAATATGTTACAGAAAATGAAGCACATTCGGAACATTATTTTCAATATATATGTGAGGAGGGAGAGAGTGAAGATGGAGAGAGACATGAGGAGAAGTAAGACGCCTTCCTTATAATTCAACACGTATCACAAAACAATATAGACTGTCCATATAAGAAACACTCTTCTGATGTGTGAACATTTTTGTATTGCTAAAATGAGGACCACCGACGTCCTGTAATCTAGTGCCTCACAACGCAGAGGTCTCGGATTCGAATCCAGGCATTGGATTGGATGTTTGTACCGTCAAGGTCAGGGAGACTGGGATATAAACTGCAGGAGAATCATTACACTGACCTCATTTCACTAAAAATTTGGGATATGTCCCGGAAGTCCATTACTGAATCAGCTGCTTCTTTCCATAATATCATTTTCAATAAACCCGCTCATATGCTTTAATTTTCTTGCAGAATCAATACCCAAGTTTAAGAATAACTGAATTGGATATAGGAAGTGGTCAAACCTATGTCGCACACACTCAATTTATTCCATAACCGACCAATTTTCTACAAGAACGCGTTCAGAACTTATGGACTCTGTGATGAGCTTACGTAGTGATGAAATATGTTTCCCCTCTTAATAAAAAAGCCTCTTCCTAAAGAAGTAGCCTCCACCTCGGCAAAAATTCCGTACCGTTCCTGCTGACGTTACAAAATTAGAAGCGCGGTATTATTCTAATGCCTCCAGAAATTGCTACATTAAGGTGTTTCTCGGAGAAAGTTGAATACTTGCTTGCTTTCTCGCGAATGCTGCTGAAGAGTAAAAACTGCCGCAGCAAATTTTCTAGAAGCTTTCGTAATTTGCTTTGGTGGCCGTACATACAGAAGAAAAATGTATTTTAACTCCGTAATTTCTGTACCTGGAGTGTTTTTTAAATGTTGCAAAGAGTAAGTAGTCTTGTGATAAGCAATTCACACACAGAGCTACTCTTAGAGTGCGTGTTAGCACGTAGCTTGAGGCAACTGGAAGTATTTCACATTTCGGACTTAACTGCATTTCCAGTAAGCTAAGGACGGTGGTGACTCAAAAGCGTACAAACTAAGATTCTTTATTTGCAGGGAAAGCTCTTAAGAGTTCCCTCTCATAGTTTATGAGGATTACTTATTAAGTTATTTAGGTTGAAGTATTGAGGACGGTATATTTTCCAATTAAAATTAACAATCATACTAATACTATTTTTATGCGGATCTCCCCCTACCTTCTTTTCGCTTTTACAACATACAATAATTCTAATTATGTGAATTCTAACCTCGGCTAACGTTATGCTTCCTCGCACTTCATGTATCATGTATCACACCAGTAACGGTTCACTAAAATCTCTTTCCCTTTCAGAAACAATCTTAAATTTTCGTATTTGGAATCTCGTTTGGTCACAGACCTTCACAGCTAACCATCTGTCAAAGCTTTATAAAGCTGGAAACATATCATTAGCGGATCTAGGAGGGGGGGATGTCTGCCCCCCCCCCTTACCACAACCACAAAGGAAAGCATTGTATTGTTTTTAATAAATTAATGCGTTTTATGAGACAATTAAAATTATTAAAACAAAACTAAAAACTTTCGTGATTAATTTGTTTTCCTCATTATCAATCATAACAGCCTCAGACACAATCTCATGGACTACAGATCCCTGAAACCCCGCAACGTCACATTAGACAATGCTCCTTGACAAAAGCATTTTCCAATCGGAAGTGAGATTTCTCTAGGTAATTTTGTCCCACGCCTTTTCGATCTTCTTGAGGTAGACAACAATGTGGAGTTTTGTGAGAGTGGGATTAGTTCTATCAGTCATCTGAAAACAACGCTCAAAGATTTAATTTGTGTGGAGCTTCTTAAAATAAGAAATAACCTTCTTGTCCATAGGCTGGAGTAACGGAGTGATGTTTGAAGGCAGGAACTGGATCTTGATGAAATTGTATTCTTCAAGGAGGTCCGTTTCGAAACGTCGCTCGTTAAGCGAAGTCCCACTGTATTTGCTTTCTAAAAGACGTGTTAAATGCATGAAATGGAACATGAATGTGTACTAATAATTGTGTATTGTATATTTGCAGTTGAGTATGGCCATAAAGGTCGAAAGCTTCTAAACAAAAAACAATTTCAATTTAAACTAAATAAAATTGTGCTAAAAACTACCTGTTTATTTATTATCTATAACAGACTATTATGGGAATTATCCCATATCATACAATTATAATAAATAATGCGATATCCACGTTGCACGCATATTAACATTCCAAATTATAAATATATTGAAACAATATGAACTGTAAAGTTTAAATGAACAGTGAAATCAGTTAACCGTATCAGAAAATATTTAACATGAGAGACAATATTGATAAAACGGGCATGATTTAAAGAATTTCGTGTAACGACATGATAAATCAAACATCGGCTATACGACCACAGATATTAAAACAAGGATTTTGTGACCATAAACTAACATTGATAGCAAAATCTGAATGCTCTGTCGTCACATGTAAAAAGAAATAAGAACCATTAATTTTTATTTGAAAAAAAAAATGTTATACTTAACAGTTACTGTAAAACAAACCTAAGATTTGCAGAAGCGTTTTATTGTTGCCGAAACAGAAAATTTATTATAAAATTGGGCAATGAAGAAGCAGATATCGGCACTTTTAATCCTGAAGTTCAAGATAAATTAAAATTACAGAGATAAGCGAAGCTAAAAATTGTAAGATAATAAATATAACAATTAAAAACTCAAGTATAATAAAACTGTAATGTACTGTTTTGCAATATGTTTATATTTCGTTTAAAATGTTAAAATATTTTAAGCTATTTTACTGAAATAATGCACTATCCGTCTATTTATATAGTTATAGAATGACGAAAGCGATATGGACACAGTCGTATACTAGACGAGGTGGTGTTGGAAGGTGACCAGTTTGTTGACATAACGAAGTGAATAGTACGGAATACGTTTTAAGTAATTCATAGTAAAAGCATCAAATAGGCGGTATGTATCAATACATAACCAATTAATTATTATAATTGATTAATTTGAGATTTTATAAGTAATTCATTCTGTTGTCTTATATATCTGCTTTTTATTTGTAATCAGAGAACAGATGAAAATGGTCAGCTAAGGCCGATCGCATAAGGTTATTTAATTTAACATTCCTATACAAACTGTCAGACAAACCCAATATAATTCATCCCAAACTAATTATGATAACAATCCTCTTTTAAGGATGATAGTTTCAGAGACAGGAATATCCGTGTTAGCCTGACTAGAAGGGGGAATTCGTTCGGGTCACACCATGCTTCCTCATGCGTACTTATTTAACAGTCTCCCATGTTTATCTAAGTCAGATTTACTTCCAAACACAGAATATTATATACATTTTCTCAATGAAACATTTTTTCACGGTTAACCAAAGCAGTATTTATGACACGTTGCGATGAATCACGTTCTAGTGCAGACAAGCGCCTTGATACGCCGACGGAGAGAAGCGTAGTCATAAGAATTTATAGCGAGTGGTAAAATGTAGATAACTGTCTCTTGCCAGTTAACTGAAAAGTTTCACGTTTGATGTCATTATATTACATCTACGGCACTATTTCAACAAAAGTTTTTCAGTGAAAATATAGCTTATTTTGCAAACGTTTCACACACTGCTATCGCTGCTGAATTTATTACGTATGAAATTCACACTAAAACTGTATTAACTAGTGATATAAAAATCAACGTAAACGTAAAAATATCTTCTTTTTTCATTTAAAGCTTTATCAGAGGCGCTCTAGTTTCTTCTTCTATTTTTCGGTTACGACTTCATAACTGACAGATTGTGAGCCGGCTGTAAAACACTGTTTCCAACTATCTTTATCGGTTCATAGTTGTTCTCGGATTAGCACTCAATTAATATTTGACCGATAAAATCTGTATTTCTTCTGGTACAACAGATTATTCTTGTGGACGGTAAAAATAGTGTAAAATTTTTGAGTAGATCCATTAATTGATACGTATAATATTCTGCCTCAGAACGTGTTTGGTATGCTCGTGAATGTTTCGATACGGCTGCGGATAATAAATTTAAGAATCTGACGTTAAAAACCGATTGACCCGTCTCAGGGGGAAAAAAATTGTAGCGCAGTAGTAAAAAATGTGGATACAGAACAGTCTGTGGAATGTTAAATCTTTAGAAATTATTTGCAAATTCTCATAATTCAGCATACAGGACGTCTGATTGAATAGTTTGATAGCTCAGGATTATTATCGGTCCATTGCATAGTGTTAAAATAAGTAACTAAAACTTCTACAGATACTACACGATCATTTAATATACCATTTGATTATTTGCATAAAAATTAACGCAAGATTCCCAGTATAATGTATTTATGAAAGTTATATTATTATTTTTATTAAATTTTTCAACAGCGAAGCGTTCTATAGATTTCTTTAGTTGGAATAAATATTTTGAATGAATTATAATAGAATTAAGGTAATCACAAATTAATGGTGTAGTAAAAATTGTCTAGATAATGTCATTAGGAGAAGATGCTACGGGGAAAAATAGATAATTGGATTGCGCCGAGGGGAATTGCGAGGAGGAACACTTTTGGCACCTCACAGTGACCTCACAGTTCCGAGACCTGGTGCTATTTGATATAATTACGCCGACAGATGGAACTACGCGTCGCTAAAATTGAATTAATACTCTAGAAAGGGGTGGGGACACAATGAATGCTCATAATACGAGCGCGAGTCCCTCTAGAGGGTAAACTTCCCGGCCGGCATCACTGGACTTTCCAGAAGAGAGAGCGCAGGTGCACAGAGCGAAGCAAAAAAAAATTGAACAAAGGGGAAAATATCTGGCTGGTGTTAGAAGGAGAGCTATAAATAACACACAGTTTTCCAATGCTAATCATAAATCTTACAGTCGGTTTTAGAAAAACTAATTATGTACAAATACATAAAATACTTTCAGGCTACATAAACGTTTTATTCCCTATTCCAAAATTTGTAACAAATACTAAATTAAATATATGGAGAAAGCAAAAACAAAGAAAGGTGATTAAATAACAAACGGAATATGAGTTGACAAAATAATAAAGTTATGTTATTCACAAAAAGGATAAAAAATAAGTCATTTAATAATGTTAAATGAATCACCGGATAGGAGGAAGGGGGAGGCATTACGAGAAAAACCCAGAGGGGTACAAGAAAGTCTTTAAAGTCTCATTGCCCCTCTACTGGTTTTCCTCCCTCCCGCCACATGCCAAGAATTTTAAGTTAAGCCACCCACAAGCCCATATTCCTCGGTCAGTTTTGAGGAGTGTTTGTATAGGGATCAGAGACGTTGGGCATACGGTAAGATTGGTTCTCTTATCCCATTGTCGGCTAGTTGTCCTTAAAACCTGGTCAAGGTATGGAGCCGTCTCCCCCATTACCTTTAGAGAATCACCGGGTAGGATTCATAATTTACACTTCTACCTTTTACATCTCCCAGTTTTTGTCATTTCCTATGCTATTATAGGAGAGAGGCAAGAAATCTGATAACCCCCTTGTACCTCGTCTTTCTAAAATATATATTTTTAAATGATGCTGTCTGCTGTTCTTATTAGAACAGGTGGCGAACTAAAATTACTGCTTTGGGGCCCTTGTTAACACTTCGCTGTCTCTCTGTCCTTTCCTATGCTATTATAAGGGAGTTTCCTCCACGAGGATTAACATCATGTGGCCGTCACCCTAAGATCTCGATATTTACTAGCACTCCAAATATTAATGCAACAATTCGAAAATAACAAGAACCTGAAGTAAACCTCTTGCCAAAACGATAAGGTACTGTGTTGTATTCGCGATCATTACGTAATCTTGGATGAATTAAAAATAGGATGACTAAGGCTATTCACTCACTCAGAATATACTTGGTAAGGAGGCAAATGAAATTTTTTTCGTTAAACATTGTATTACCCTTAACCATTTCCGGTCTTTTTGCCGTTTGCCGTATGTTGTATTGTGGTCCGATGTCCCGTATAGCGGGACAAATCTATTTTTGGTGTTCCGGTCCGCTGTCCCGCCTGGCGGGACGGGTATTTCCTTATTATTTATTTCAGGTAGTAAATCTCAAGTATTACAAAATTTGCTCAGTTGCTTAAAACAAGGCCTGGTACTAGTAACTTATTATTGTTCATGAATTTTTAAGTATAATTAAAGCTTTTTAGTGCGTTTAAATATCAGCAAAGATGGCATCTTTCTCTAAACGTATGAAATTGTCTACAAATGAACTCAGGGACTTAATTAATCTATCTGATGGCGAAGATGACATTCTCAGTTCATTTTCTAGTGCATCGGATGAGTGTGAGGATGAAAGTGACAGTAGTTTTGATGAAGCCGACATTCATGGTCCAAATGTATTAAATGATGGTTGGTCTTAGCTTACGGGAACTGAAAGTAATTTAGTTCCTCAGCATTTTTCACTGTCATCAACGGGGTTTCAGTTAAAAGACAAATGTGCTCCAACAACGCCAATTGAAGCATATAAAGTATCGAAAATTATTGATAAATGAATTAGTGAAAAGTGTTAGGCGTCAACAATGTATAAAGGTTGGAAAGAAATCAAGCCTTGGCAAAGAAGAGAGGCTAAATTATTTTCAACACTTTCTGGGTCAGTAGGCAAATCGAGGAGGTAAAGATTGTGCTGTGTGTAGTGACAGAAAAACTCCAGGAGGACGAAAAAAGACAGTTTTTTTCTGCAAGACATGTACGGGCAACCCTGGACTGCACCCAGTTAAATGTTTTGAACTGTATCATTCTAAATTAAATTATAATATTTAATATTTGATTGTAAAAATTAATATCTTTTAACTAATTTTTTAACAAACATTTTGTAATTAAGTTGTTTCCCTCAAGTTGTATCCTAACGCAACGAAAGCTGCAGAAACAGCAGGTAAAATTTACTGCGGACCGGAACGTAACGGCAGGTAGAGACAATAACAGACTTCTTCCAAGAAAGCACTGTGTCCCGCACAGCGCGACATAGGACCGGAAAGGGTTAAAATACTTCAATAAAATTATTATAAAATATTATATTATCTTCAGGAAACTAGATATTTCGAAAGACACAAGGACACAGTATTTTTACACGCCAGGAACAATTTTTGTTTTAGGAATTTGGTCTACGAAGACGGCTCAAACACTAAATGATGAGGAAACTATATTGGGACCTATGACAACTGATACTTGTCGCACAATGTTGGTGTTCTATCAACATTTTAGGATTTAAGCTTAATGGATTCCCAAAAACGCTCCTCGGCAACTGACAGGCAGATCTGAAATAATAAAAGATACTTTTGCTCCGCCGACAGTAGAGAGCGGAGAAAGAAAGGAGGGAGAGAGAAAATGTGAGGAAATGGAGTCCTTTGTATATGAAAAGTGGAGAGTTTTTTTAAACCAAGTGTTTGCAAGTCACAAGTTCTTGGTGAAACTCAAGATTGTAGGGTTGGTTGAGTTGAAGAAAGGAGCAACGAGAAACGCCGTAAAATGAAACGGACTTGAGAGAAACATTTTGCTACCTTCTCTCTTTGAGATCCGGTTTTTTAGAATTGACACCAAATTTTATATATATATATATATATATATATTGTGACGTGGATTATAATTTATAAATATATTAAAAATTAGTTATATTTAAATGGCGCCAAAAATCTCAACTTAAAAATTTAAACAGATTTATTGTTAGCAAAAGTAAAAGATTAAATAACATTACAAGATTTAAATTTAATGAATTTTATTTACCTAGCTCAGCCTTAACAAAACAACTAATATTGCGTGAAACTTTAGTAAATACAATCTACTTTTACTAAGGGCTGTATTACGTGTTTATACGCATAAAAGAGCTTAGAGATTATTGCCTTTTGCCAGATCACCTCTCCTCTCAAACTCGAAGCAGACTTTCTGATTCCTTGTACTCAACTCACACCTCCAACTTTCCCTTCCGAATCACCTTTTCAAGGTCCTCTACACCTCGAACTCACCTCTCCTAAAACGTGTTTTGTCTCCCCACTTTTTCTATTTTCCCTTGGTCCTCCAATGGGATTGGCGTCTCTACCCTTCCTCTCCAAAAATTCAAAATTAGGGAGGGGCCACTTTAGCAATCATTTGGGTCAACCACCTTGCTAACCTGGGAGACCTGGAGTTTGTCGGCGAGGCGCAAATCTCTGTCAGACAAAGGCGCCGACTGTCAATCTTGAAGTTATATGGCTTGGTTTGTCTTGCCGGGTTTTCCCACGGAAGGGTGCCTTACGGAATTTTGTGTAAGTAGTGACTTTTATAGCCGACCTCCTGTGGTGTAGTGGCTAGCCTCTAGTTGCTGCCTCACAACCCAGAGGTCCCGGGTTCGAATCCTGGCATGAGCTTGGATGTTTGTGTCGTCATGGTCGCGAAGACCGGGATTAAGATCGATACGCTCACCACGTGTCACTCCAAACTCGAAATGTGTCATGCAAGATGACAGTCGGCAGTCGACTCGGTAGGCCCAGGCCATCAATGGGCTGTAGAGCCATGGAGAAAGAAGAAAAAGTGACTTTTATAATGCGAGTCTTTATTCTCTTACAAATATTCACGAAACTATCTGTTTCTAATGTAGGCCTAAGATATTTTAAATATGTAATTATGATTTAATTAATGCTTGTTATATAATCACCTGAGGTGGCATTTTAAGAAAATAAACTTTAGATCTCTTTGAGATCCGGTTTTTTAGAATTGACAACAAATTATATATATATTGTGACGTGGATTATAATTTATAAATATATTAAAAAATTAGTTATATTTAAATGGCGCCAAAAATCTCAACTTAAAAATTTAAATATTCAATAAATTGATGTCATGAATTGAACATTTTTAAATATGACCGTGGAATTGAGAATTATAAACATATATACCTGACGATGAAAATGTCCAGTGTTGTTACATTGTTATTATAAACCATTAAAACTGCCTCTCAATGCAAAATACAGGGTGTAAAAGAAGTGAACGAATTTGAAGGGGGATATAAAACGGGATAAATACAAACATTTTCCGTATTTTGTATTTTTGTCAGAAACGCTTCGTTACTGCGAACTAAGAATCGAGAATTAAAAATCTAAAAGCGCGCCTCCCGTCTCACCGCTATCATTAGACAAATACGTTAATGGTAAGAAGAATGGTACAACTTAAGTATCTCTTACAATATTAAATGACACCTTAAAGGAAAATGTCTCTTGTAAGTTAAGCGTGTGTGACTCGCGGGTTTGAGTCAGACCAGAAGTACTCGTTATGACTATTGAACAGCGTGGAAATGAGGCCTCGTCAGAAAACAAAATCAAACTTCCGACTTCGATGCTGTACGCCTGTTGCTAGAGAAACCATTAGCAAAATTGTCTCCGGTCAGAATGATCAGAGGCTTGCTTTTATAATTCTATTTCTCAGTTCTCTTTTCTCAAATCGTGCAGTAACGAAGCGTCTCTTAAAAAATGCTAAGAGGAAAATGTTTGTATTGACCCTATTTAAGTTTTTTCCTTTGCTTCAGTCACAACATATACATTGGATTTAATTATGGAAGTGATAAATTGTTTTCAAATGTAAGCATTAAAATAGTGAAGTGCAGTGAAGTGAATTTCCAATGGCTCCTCGCTGCTTCTTTTTTCAGGTCAAAAATTTCATAAGTCAGTATAAAACTGTTCTTTAGTGCAAATTGTATTTGTAATTTATTGTGTTAACTTTGTATATAGCTGCCACGGGCTAAGTAATAATAATAATAACCAGTTGAATAGCCATGCAATGAATCAGACTATTCTGAACACTGCAAGTTTTAAACATTACAAAGAGTAGAAAGTTACCAATTTTTATGACATGGTTCACAGAAATCCTATAAGTTAATATTTTATTATTATTAAGTATAATGAAAACAGAACTGCTGCTAAAAGAAAAACGCTTTTAAGGAGTATTGGATTTTTTGTTACGAAGACGGAAAATTCAAGATAAAGAAAATAGTAATTAGAATAATAGGAAAGTTTGCTGGAGAAACTTTGACATCTAAAGCGAACTACCGCCTAAAGACTAAAGACGTGATGGAGAAAATTTGTTAAAAAGAAAATATTGAACCAATGTGGATAAGCGGTGTCATTTTGAGTTTAAGAGACAATACAGAAACTAATTCTCTTATTATATCTTAAATAACGTACAAGGCTGAGATTTTTGGTATTTCTTATAGTGTAATATCGCGCGAACGATTTTCAGGTTCTATCTCTCCACAACTCAAAATGGAAAAGCCAAACGTTCGAAGAATGATCATGTTTAAAAGCAATATTATGAATCTTAATTGTGTTCATTAAAAACTAAGTAATAAGAAATTCTCAGTTTATTGTAAAAACTGACAGGATTCAGAAAGTAGATACAGAGTATCTAAACCTGAAACATCGTTTACAATTTACTATTAATTTTCTTCTTTTCCTCAGTATAGACGAGTAAAATTGTGAATTATGCTAATCAGTGTCCAACATATTCCCAACTCTAGAACGGGTGAATTATACGCTTTTATAATAAGATTAGTCATCTACCAGAAGTTTTTTCTTTACTTCCTAAATCTGAACATAACTCCAATTTAAGCAACGAACGATACAGTTTACAGTTTAACGTGATCCGCTTGTATAGGGATTGTATGCTCTGTGCAGTGACAGGGAAGTGACTCTGATTGTGAACCTATTTGCCTTCAATCAAAGCGGCGCTCCTCTGCTCTGCAATTCCACCCTCGCAATGAATCTTCCAATTAAGGATAAACGCGCGACCCGATTGAAGTATCTGCCGCAGCAACTTTCTATGTATTGCATGCCGGTGGTCACTACGAATATCCGAAACTATTTGAAGGCGTAGCCAAACTTCTGACAACTTCTTAGTGATCTAAGATAAGTCATAACATTAAATCTTACTCGCCAATCTGATATACACCTAAACTTTTCCTGTCTTTTTGCACAGAATTTCTCAGATTCCTATGTGCTTGCTGTAAAAAACGGCAAGATCCGCCGCTTCTCTTCGTATCCTCCACCGTATCTTTTCATCACAATAGTGATAAGAGTTAATAATGAGGCTGTTCCTTTAAATAAAGGATTAAATACGACAACCGTCTTTAAAAATTTAAATTACTCAACCCGCGCGATTCAACAGTGAGCTGTTAAATGTCTTGCCGAGACACGTGAGTAATTGAGCCGAGAATGAGACTCCCGGGGGTCTTGGCTTTGATTAATTCTTGAGGATTATTTAATAATGACAAACGTTAAATTTTAAAATACAATTTAATTTACAAAGGGAATCTACGAATACGGCCACTGGCTTAGTCACACGGTTCCTCAATCGTTGATATCGTTTTTAAATTCACGCTGTGATTCATACTAACATAAAATCTGTATTGTTCTATGATAAACTACATAACTTCGAAAATTTAATCTATATTTTTGGTTAAAATTTCCCATAAAATGTAACACGTCTATAGGAGGACTGCTATCTAAGTTTCACAAAGACGTCGGAAACGTAGCATATGGCAATAGTAGGGCTCCGGCGATCTCGGCACGGCGTTGTCTTGACAGCTTCACGCATCGGCGAAGGCGGCTAGTACAATACCTGCATCCTCGAGACGCCTCCAACTCCTATCCGTTTCCAAATTTTCTGTCTTAAATACCCCACTTCACAAACTATATATATATATATATTATTATCGGTTATAAATATAGTTTCTCAAACATTCATGCCGTGAAGTCCTTCATGAAATAATACGGATTCACCAATGAATATAGAATGACAAATACTTTCTGAACATGAGCACATTTCTGTATTTATCATTTCTGTTCTCAGTTCTTGTATACGTTCTTGTGCAAGCTTTCATGTTGCTATGCTATGCGTCTAAGGTTGAGAGGCCTTTGAACCATTAATCAAGTAGCCGAATGCAAGGGAATTTACATAATTTGCCATGCATTATTGATCGAGAAACCTCCATAACAAGCAAACTTGTATCAATGGCTGTAAATGATGAAGCATTTAACTTTCGTGACAGGGCTGCTCCTTGCTCTAACTGCATCCCGCTCAAGTTACCACGTGACTTGTGGTCTGCAACACCTCGTGGTTGTTTAACAAATTCAAGGATCTCTCTCAAAACAGAATTCCTCGTACAAGTAGATTAAAAGAACTGATTTACATTTCTCACCCGAGTTTCATCATGGCGTTTCCTGTATTTTATGTTTCGAAATTTCTATATGTATTTTGTCAAGATTGTGTGAAGCCTTCAAACAGTGTAATAACTGGCAATGAATCTCGGTATCTGCAGGGTGCGTGTACAATATAAAAACTTCCATTCATCGAAACAAAATTAGTGCCTTTGTGTTCAATCAATGACATACAGCACGTTATTACCGAAAATAAAATTTGGTATTATTGCATTAAGCGAGATAAGAACTACTTCCAATTTTTACGCTAAAGCATCAACTGTTAACTACTCAGCTAAAATATTAGTGAAACAGAACAAATATATATGTATATATATACATATATATGTGTGTATATCTATTAGAATTTTAATAATGTTTTAAATGAAATCAATTATTTTAATTGTATAAAGAAAAAGTAAAATAAGGTAAAGAACTAACAGTTTTAACTAAATAAAAAATAATAGCTGTTCGAAATCATAGTCTCTGTTCATATAAAGTGTTCCCTAATTAAATTCAGAGATACCTATACGACGCCTGAGGCATCTTACTAGGTAATATTCACAGCAGGTGATAACACCATAGTGTTTGAAGGTGTCCTTCCCATCCATTCAAATGAAAGACTTCTCTGAAATAGAAATATAGGGCATACATAAATGAATATAGCAAACTTTGCAGGCCTATTAAAGAAAAAATATTACAACGTTGTTCATTGGAAATTAAAAAATGCAGATGAAAGTTTCAGACAAATACGAAGGTGACGAGAGACAGAACGCTGTGAGATTTACACTTGTGATGCATTATTCCCAAATATGTTAATCGCATAAAAGAAAATATTCTGTGGCTCGACTGTTCAACGAGCAATTTGTGATGAATGAGGAATTGCTTCACCCGATCGATGGAGTATCATATTAGTTTCGAGAATTTGCGAAGGAAAGAGTTCGTTGGCCAACATGTCAGTGAAGTGAATGTTGAACGTTACCAGTCCGACCAGCCGCAACTGATGTGCATGTTATGACGGCATGGGCAGTGTTGCGGAGGAGCGAGTCCAAACGCTCACTGAAAACGGAAAAGAAGTAACGAAACAATGTTGCGAGTTCGTAATTGAGCTCGATTCATGTCGAAGTTTGTTCAGTGAAGAAGCGTCATTTCACAAAAACAAGAAAATAAACCATCACACAATGTCCGCAACTGCGGAAAATCTAATCCACATGCCACCGTTGAAGTGTACCATGATTCACCAAAGATGAATGTGTATTGGGCAATGTCACATGACAATACTTTTGGCCAAAGGTTCTTTTATTCACGAGAAAACTGATAATAGGACCAAATAATTTGAAATGCTACATATTTCGTTGTTCTTACAGTTATAAAATGAATCTGGTGGTACAGCAGAAGGATGAATCACCTTACTGACACGGCTCGTGGAACTTAAAATTGAATTGCAACATCAGAGGGTTCGCCTCGCAAAACACTTGCTGTTTTTTTTGCTACGTCGAACGTCAGTTGTCGTGTCTGTTTCACGGCTACCAACAGATATTGTAGAACTTAAAATACGCGTATCTGCAGCCACTCAAAGCGTCACACCGGACGTGTTGAATTGTTGATTGATAAGGTCCAACTCGATATTGTATAACGTACTTTTACTTATTTCACCTCAGAACTCGATTTAAGCTTCTTGCCGCGAATTCCGTTCACCACGATTTGGCTCTGAAACCAACTGAGGGCCTTGGTCTACCGTGTTGACTGCGGACTGTCATCTTACATAACACATTCCAAATTTGGAGTGATGCGTGGTCAGCGTATCGGCTCTCCAGCTGTCTCAATCCCAGTTTCCGTGACAAACATCCAAGCTCATACCAGGATTCAAACCCGAGACCTTTGTTGTGTGGCAATGACGCTAGCCACTAGACCACAGGAGGTCGGCACTCGGGGCATTACTTCCGCAAATTTATTTCTCATGTGAATTCTATGACGATAAATTCCCGAATCGAGATGTGATAAAATGCTGAGTTGGATACCACCGACGATTTTTACATCAGACTAATATAACATGTTCTCAGGTTGAACTGTATTTACTACGATATATCACCATATAAATAGTCAGTTCAGCGTGGGTAAACGTATTAAGCAAACAAATATAACAACAATAACTAACCAGCAGGTAAATTCTTCTATTTCATTTAATGATTATTTTATGTATTCAGTATCCCTTAGCTACATTTAAGTAATTGTAATAAATGGTTAAATCTGAATATTCATACCCACATACTTCTTAAAAGAACTCATCATTTATGGTATTACTTTAATAATATAAACATAATCATCATACGTACAGTATCATTTAGCATTAAAATTATTACATTTGGTGATGCCCATCAGACCTCTATCACACACAAACAACTGTCATTTTTGGACCCGCTAATTTTTGTTCCTCTTTCCTTTTGAAACTTCAACAACTTCCTTTCACCATTTAACATACTCTACAACCCAACCATAACACGATCGGCTTAAATATAGTCCCTGTTTCTAAAGAGATTCATATTGAATACTTATTGAAACAATTGATGGAAGGTTTTTTGTTTGTTGATAAGACAGGACGTCAAATACAAGTAAAAAATACTATCTCAGAATATTTTTGATTTATGACATTAATTTTAATATGTTGGTTTCGTGGTTTATTCCCTGCTCCAGTGTGACAAGAAGATAGGAGGAAAATGGTCTTCTGGTAGCTACATACGTACACTTTCATATGGGGATGGCTTCATGGAGACAATGGTTATTCAACACAACAATGCTGGCCGCTATCCATCACAGCAGACACTTGTCCGCCAAGGAACGCCTCTGCTCCAGGAACAATGCCAGGTAATTATGGCTGCTGTGGGTTGTCTCCAAGAGGGAAAACGGTCAAACCCGAGAAGGTGACATAGTAGTCCCAGACTTGCGCTGCTATTGCAACATAAAGTTATTAACCTTCTCTACGCAATGCTAATCCTGTCAGGTGCTCGTGGCCACCACGTCAAGATTGAGGGATCCAAATCATATCGTGTATTGTGATTTTCCCGACGATAGGGGGTAAGAGGGAAAGAAATCAATTACCTTGCGGTCTCGTCAAAATTTGTAACTCCTTTAACATTCATGCTTAGTGAGTACCAAATTGCCTCTTAGTAAACTGCATGAAGCAGACAAGGAAGCAGAATAAATGCAAAGTAACGTTGATCTTTATTATTAAACTTTAACAACAGACTGAATGGTGTATCATTAAATAGATGTTATTGCTCTCTTCGTCATCACATCTCTTCTTCCTTAACTTTGCAGCCCATTAAGGTCCATGGCCTACCGAGTCTACTGCGGACTGTCATCTTACATGACACATTCCGAATTTGGAGTGATACGTGGTGAGCGTATCGATTCTCCAGCAGTCTTAACCCCACTCAACGTGACACGATTGCCCATGCCAGGATTCGAACCCGGGGCAGCCACGATAGCCACTTCACCACACGAGGTCGGCTTCATTACATACCGTTTTAACTACAATTTGAAACCACATACAAACAAAAAAACTTACACCTACGAGTTCTGTTAACTCTGTTTTAGGAATGAAAGAAACCTGCCGCTTATAACTGAAAGCTATCGGGCTGTAATCGGATATTACAAACAAACCTACCGTCCTCACTCTGGTCGGGAAACAATCTTTCTTCACCTACATCACTTAATGCATTCCGTTATCTTTCAACCACGTAACTGTGCCAGAATTTATAATTCTATCTCTCTTAAAATTGACGTACTTCAAATTAGAAAACAGAAGACCCGCAAATAATTAATCTCAGAATAAATACAAAAATTCAGACAGCAGTATGAAATCGTACATATAAGTGCTAGAAGTTGTGATACATTCAATGGAACTCTTATATGTATGTCGAAATTGCAATTATTTATAGTTCGCTAGATATAGCAGGGCGTGTGGCGTGCACAGTAGAAGAAGAGGGGAAGTGGAAGAGAGTACTGTAGTCAGTGAGCATAGTAGCTGGATAGTGAAGTCTAGCATTTATTTTAATTCTTTATATTCTTAGTAACGGGATATACAGATATCCCAAAGTATTTTTAACCACACCCTACACGAATCATCCTTTAACATTCATGGACGAGTTTGTCGACGCACAGTATAGCTCGAAATGAAAACAATATGTTTGCTTGCTCCAATTTCTCATAGTACCTTTACACTACGAAATTTCCCTTTCTTAAGTTCGTGAGCTCCGGCCAACCGTCATCGTATTTCTCTACATGACTTGGTATTGCTCTTCAATTATTCCTCAGGGAAAAAACAGTTCTAGAGTTTCCATCTAGAAGATGACAAGAATGTAGATAGGCGTCGAAACGTCACGCAGTAATCGCTGTTTAACTTTATTTTCAGTAAATACACCTGGAAAGCCTTCAATCTTTAATTTACTTCAGTACTTCGAGATTTGTTCTCCTACTTTCTTTGATATGTCAAATTTTAATAACAAAATACAGCTACGACAAATCATGTGTTTGAAAGGTCTTTAAACATTTACATTACAAACGTCTCATCCATGAATAAGCTACAGAATTATTTGTGGTATACACTAAACTATAACGAAGATTTTTATCAGGTGTCCTTTTAGTGATTCTCAAGTATAATGCAGACGAATTATATGCGTAGTAATAAGTTGGGAGACCCCAGTGACCTGAATCGCACCCAATTAATATAATGGCATTATTCACAAAATCAATGTTCAATTATGGGTAATTAAAGTTAACTGCTTAATGAAGTAGCTTTAGATAACTTGATTGTGTTTACTTGCCTATCTACTAGAACAATTATGTTCGCTTTTCATGGTCCATATAACGTTTTGGTTGAAATTAGCATGAATATTTTCATGATAGCCTTTATGCATACCAAACAAGCAATGACAGTTTTAGATACCGTTTATGACGGAAAACAAAATATGTAAATAAATTTAATTATGAAATCATGATAAAAAAATCATTCCGTAACAACTGTAAACTGTTAACCGTTTGATTTAGCACAGACTATGTCACGTCTTTTAACAACAGAATGTAAGTATTTCATGTGATAACAATCGTTTCTCAACGTATGAGCGGCATAATTCTTCGCCAGAAGTTTTCAAACTATTAACCTTATGCCGTTTGGGAGAAGTGTAAGTAAATCTGACTAAATACCCGATGCTTGTTTTACGTAGGAAATAGTTAACGAATCAACTTCCCTTTTATAGTTAATTGCATCGTGGCAGAGGACGTTAGAGAGAAAAGCTATTTGCAAATAGAAAACGTTGAGTTTATAGGCATTGGATTTCGTATTAAACGACGAAAGGTACGGGGAATAAAGTGTTGCCTTTTTTGTATGAGATTTGAAACGCGCAAACTTAGAATATGAATCAAGTTAAAATTATTGATATTTTCCAACCATGATTATTAAATGTTGACCTCTAATTGCTGTTGTCGTTGACGTGTACTGAACAAGCGAAAAGTCTTTAACTTCTGGTGTGATTTTAACCATATTTGTACTCCAGTACATTTTGGACGAATTTGTTTTAAATTTCTGTCACAATAATTTGAATAGTTACGGAAATACGACGCATTTTATTTGAGATCATGTCGACTTATTTTCCACAATTTTACTGGCCTGGAATTAATGTTACATGTATTTTCATTCTGTAATGTAGAATGTCACGTAAGATAACTTGAAACTAGACTTTGTATTATTCATCTTCAAAATGTGCAGTCATATTTTGGTATTTTATGTTTTAGCTTTTTTATAATGTAATATACCGTTGATTATATACAAATGTATACAAATGCAGTGGCGAAGTTGAAAGGACGTAAGACGTATAGGAACCTCCATCTAAAGAAAGCAGAGATTTCCTTGTCTTTGGAGGTTAAGTGAGTTAAGTAACTTAAAGCCTGTATCGACTTTTAGGCTCTCACGTATATGTTCCAAAGTGATTCACTCGCTCGTTTAAGAAGAACAGTTTTTCTTACCATTCGAAGCATCAGACAATCGTTGTCCCCTTTTTAATTTAACTTTCTGTAAACCACTCTTTCTTATTCCCTGACTCGAGTTGTTTCTTCATAATACGACTTGAGCTGTCCTGATTTTCTGATCTAATACAGAAAATGGAACACAATAAATAACGCTTCTGTTTTCAAAAATTCTAACCGCAGTTAAATGTTATAAGGACATTATTTTATCTACTACACATTAATCGTTTAAAGTTGTCGAAATTGTTTAACTTATGTCTTTTTGAACAACAAATACCTGCGCATGTTAAGAAAGGTATTAAAAGCAATATCTTAAAGAAAAGGCGCTCGAACAGAATGTACGAACTACCGGGAAATCACTGTCCTCAGCTCTATTGGCAAGATTCTGAAAAATAGAGGCAAACATGAGATGTATGAATCTGAATATCAAAGCGGTTTTAGGGCAGGTAGGTCATGTATAGACAATATCTTCAGTATTAGACAAGTCACGGACATGAGGTTAGCACATAATCTAGAAACTCATCTCATATACACAGATTTATTTAAATTATGGTCGGTGATGGGAAATCAGTAAATAAAAAGAACATATTAAAACCATAAAACATTGAGACAAGGGTGCTGCATAGCACCCACGGTGTTTTAAAATATATTTCAATGATGCATTCAATAATTGGAGAAAGAAATTCCTCACGATGGGAACACCCATAAATGTGAACCCTGTTCACTTCGAATTTTTCTGATGATTCGCCGATTATGTCGCATACTACATACTAAGAAAATTGAATGAGGATATGCGAAATGGGCTTACAAATTTTGATAAAACCGAGTATATGGTAGTCGGAGGGACAGGAAGAGATTTAGAAATGGAAGACGAACGTGTAGCAAAGTGCTGCACTACATATTAATACTAAGGAACAAATATTTGTAGTAAAGGAGGAAGCGAGGAGGATATTAAGCAGAGAATAGCGAACGGCAGAGTTGCAAAAAGACAGTTACCCTCATTTATATGGAATAAAAACATAACAAGAAAGATGATAATAAGAACCTATAAAACGTTAGTGGAGAGTATTGCACTATATGATTCTGAGGTTTTGGAAATAACAAAGGAAAATGAAGGAAAGTTAAGAGCGATGGAGATGGATTTCTGGAGACGCAGCTGTGGTGTCTCAAGAAGAGAAAGGATAAGAAATTAATATATTCGGGAAGAAATTAGGGTTGCGTCAGTAAATATATTAGATACAATAGAAAGCAGGAGGTATGGGCATTTGAGACGAATGCCAGAGAAACGGTGGCCATTAAGAATATTCCAGTGGCAACCCCGAAAACGAAAGAATAAAGTAAGACCTAAAGTCACATGGAATGAAGGAGTGATGCAAGCTAAGCAGAACAGATGTATGCGAGATGAAGATTGGCAAGATGAAAGGAGGTGGAAACTCGTATGGTGTATTTTCCATTCATCTCATATATATATATATATACATTAATCGTTGCGTGTTTCGGTCCATCACACACTTGACGCAATAGAATTAATTTTGATCAGCATTCAATAGTGCTCGTCAAATTTCATCGTCTGCAATATAATAATCACATAAAATACAATAATTTATCTGAACACTTTAGATTGGTCAAACCAGACAATTAAAGTACATGAAAATATGTTTAACATAAATTGTTACACGTTTCCTCTACAGTGCGACAGACCTCATCAGTTACGTAATAGGAATAAAGTATATGAAATGTACATGTGACAAAAATGCCGGCAAAGAGAACAAAGATGTTAAAAAAAGGCTGAATCACAGATATGACTCAGAGAATGTGTCACTTTGGACATAAAGTGTATAAATATTTATCCTCATATGTCGTACATTATATTAGCTTTCGATATCAAGTATTTTGACGTTGTTCCAATCAAAAGAAGGTTGGTAGATTTCATCTTTGTTCCTGCTTTGTGCTTGCCGCCCTTTGTGACGTGTGACGCGAGTGTAATGTCACAGTACATATCTGCCAAGCCCTCATTGTCCGCCGTTTTATTCCTTCCTACGAACCTCGGATCCTCTAGTCAGTCGTCATGATATAATATAGGTGTAGGGTTCTGGTGGTCAGAAAGCCGAGATACTCAATGACTTAGGAAAAAATGTAGTGTAGAGCGTGCGTGTGGCCTGAACACGATTACGAGAACCCTTCCTTCTGCATTTGGACCTCTGCCTGGACGGTAATGAGCAGCCCTGTATCCAGGGCTACCCTCAGAAGGGAAGAGTGGTGAGAGTCTCAAATGGTGCGTGCACCAGCTTCGTACTAGTTTCAATGACCCTTTAAAAAATTATTTTCTTTCTTTTATTCACGTTAAAAAAACTGTTAATATTTCTATTGTGGTTTTGTTTTTTGCTTATCCTTACCAGCCAAGTGACAACGTGAGAGGTCTGAACTAAATTACGACGCCGAAAAGAAAAGTTTCGTTACAGTACGATTTATATACTTTATTCCTATTATATAACTGATGAGGTCTACCGCACTGCAGTGGAAAAGCTTTGCAATTTAGCTTAGCTAATTTTTCGTGCATTTTGTCTATTTTGACCAATTTAATGTGATCTGTTAAAAATCACTTTATCCCGTCTTTATTCGATATATAATTTTTGTGAGTCGTGTATTCTGGTCCATGAAGTAAGCATATATGAGAGATATAAGCAGACTAATGAAGGGTTTCAGTGGTGCAGACTGAAGGTTTGAGATATCGATCTAGATAGATGCAGGAGCAGTGTAGCGTAAGTCGTATACCTGAAGCAATAGGAGCAAGGCGAGGCAAGGCGAGGCAAGGCAAGGCGTGGCAAGGCAAGGCAAGGCGAGACAAGGCGAGACGCGACGAAGCAAGGCAAGGATTCCTCCACAATTACAGGGATCTGGCAGACCACAGTGAGGGTCGAAGTAATCTTCGGAGACAGAATATCGCACTCTGGTGGTCGTGGGAGCCTCGCCATACGCCATACGCCCACGCTCTCGCCACAAGACAGTCTCATACATACGGATTTAGACGCTTCTCTGCAAGCGCATTACAAGAACACGCAAATAAAATTCTCTCAATGTGTATAAAAATTTAAATATCCGTGTCACAAATTGATGTATTATAACAAACAGCGAATGTCATTGACGTTCCTTTTTTGAGCTGAATTTTATCAATTATTTTTACTGATCACAGCTTGTAAATTAATAATCATTGTTATCAACGGTGTTATAAATGTTACACAGTTTTTCCTTGCTTTTACAGTTCCCAACCTAAGCGTTCTGATGCTCCCCCGTCCCTTGCCAATCCCATGTTACATTTTTATATATTCAAAAATTGAGAATTCCCATTATGAATCATAATTATTTCTTGGATGAGACGGAAACTTATATTTTAGGAAGAGGTCACTAGGAGGTTATTAAGAAAATAAAAGTAAGTATTGAAATAATTAAGAACCACAAGAAAAATATAAAGAAAAAGGCATTCATATTTAAGAAAAAAAACAATTTTGAGGTGAAACTATTGACAATTTGGCACATGAAGTAAAGGCAACTCTTTGTTTAATAATATCGTTCAGTCAAAAATGTACTTGTTTTGGAGCCTGTCAATGGGCGATTATAGATGGCTTCAAGTTTTTATTGTATACCTCTTCATATTATTTGGAACAACTGAAATGTACACAGTATGTACATTAAAGTTCGTTAAAATTAAAAGTGCCATTATGAGAAAAATTAAATTCAAGTACGAAATAATTGGCATGAGAAATTTTTCTACAAGAGTTTCACTTTTAGGTATTACTAGCTGAAGTACTTGGCGATGCTCGGGTTCACGTAAATAATAAAACAGGAAAATAAATAAAGTTAAGTTTATTACAGTCCTTGCGGGTACACTATATTCATAGTTATACTCCAGTTCTACTATAGAGGCGTGGGAAAGCTCATTTTATAGCTTTCAAACAGCCGAAATCTATTTTTTCTGTCAAAACCGAACTATTTACAATCCTAGATAGTGTTAATTGCGAAAAATCGTTAAAATGGCAAATCTTCATTTTGTCATTTTGAACAATTTCCGGTGGTCTGAGAAGAAAAGGTCGCATGAATAAAATTGTTGAGAATAGAATTTCCAATCGACCAAGTATTCTCATAATTACTATAAAATCCTCAGTTTTCGAATTACAGGGGCCTAAAGTTGGAAGTGTTCAAAAATTGAGTTTTTTATTGTGTTGTTGGATTGGTCCACCTTGGAAATAAAGGTATCTACTGATAGGTCTCTGTGAAAAAAGAAAATAAGCCCTTAGGCGTTTCTTCAAGTTCATTACGGAATTTGCTATATACGGAAAACCACCGAAGAAACACCTTCAGAAAGTGGAAAAACGGAGGCTTGTTGACATTTTCACTTTTTTCACATGCATGTAGCATTTCAGTTATTAAAAGTTATTTGATTTAATACTTTTACCTGTGATGAATGTCATAATCAAATGCATAATATTTTATTTGTTTTTATAAATGAGTAATTACTAAATATTAAAAATTTTCTGACGCGAAAAATAAAATTTAGGTACACATCGTATTGACGATCCAAAGAAGTTTATTATTCCTCAGTGTTAGCTCACTTACCAACTATAGGTTAATTACGACGTGAAATGTTTAATACTATATATTCTTTAAATAATATAGATCAAGAATATAGACAACCTGCCTTCTCTTCAGGAGATCCCGAAATGGGACACGAAACCTTTATGAAAATTGTTTTCACTTTCTTTACATAGATAACTTCAGTATATTAAAACTGGAAATATCATGGGCAGTTTCCGGCCCTGTGGAACACGTGTGTCAAATTTGGTCATATTCGGTCCAGTAGTTTGGACGCCTATAGCTGGGACATACATACTAACAAACTGACAATGGTGTTTAGATAGATACCTTATTTAACTGTTCCATAATCTGAACATTCAATGTGAAGGTTCATTCTGGATTAATATACCAAGTTTAGTGTGACCCATTAACTAAATGCAGAAAGATTTTTTATGATATGCTCAAATTTAGCCAGATTCGGTTTCAAGTATACCCCAATCGATGGCCATAGTGCTACATGTCATTGATATCGTCGAATAGTGTACGTACTATTCCTTAAGTAGGCATACTAAATATTACCCTCTTCAAAAGTTGTTTACTTTCAGCCTTCAATTCATGCTCTATAGAAAATGCGACACTTAAAAAACCGCTTATTTTAAATTATTTATATACATTATATATATTTAAATTATTTTAAATTAAATTTTTACATGTGTAATCATGGCTGACAGTTTTCAAAATCTAGACGAGCTTATTTACGAATTGCCCCTATGTGGAGCGTGGACCCGAAGTGGATAAATACCGCATTACACATTACATCAATAATTTATTTAATGTGAGAGTAGATGAAAGATTAAATTAACCATAAAAATAATTATCATGTTTATTTAGAAAGTTATTAGTTATTATTATATCTAGTACATCTGTTAATTCATAAATTTATTTCCAACTAGCGCACAGACCATCAAAAAATTAGCCGATGAGAGGTGATCTACACCCCTCGTATTTTCAATGCAGTAACAATTTTATCGCCCAGGAGCTTGGTTTCTGACGTTCGTTCATCAACGTGGACATGTTACTTAAAAGACTCGCCGTGACTGTCGGGATTGTCCTGGGATTAAATAACCGATATCCAGGCGCAAAGGAAACAACGACCTAATCTCTCCATACAGTTTGAAATCTTCATTAATAAAATAAAAAACATTATCAAAATCCTAATATAATGTAATTATGTATCTATCATATAATGCAAAAGAATAAAATTTCTGCTATAAACGTAATCTCTCTTTATTCCTTGATTCGTAAACAGAAAGATAAGAGATAGGAACAATTTACCCGCAGCACTGTTGGCAAGTTTAAAAATAACTATTGAACATATATTCGAGTGAAACAACATCAGAACTAAAACTATTGCTCCTGTCTCAAGATTAGACCTATGCAATAACCCGGAGGCGATTTCCAGCCTATTAGAATTCATAAAGGAAGCTCAACTATTCAAAGACATTTAATAAACTGAATATGTAAAAAGCTATGTAAGTCGGGTCGCTAATGACACTTTCAATTGTGGA
Source organism: Eucriotettix oculatus (assembly GCA_034510155.1). Taxonomy (NCBI): domain Eukaryota; kingdom Metazoa; phylum Arthropoda; class Insecta; order Orthoptera; family Tetrigidae; genus Eucriotettix; species Eucriotettix oculatus. Next base: position 61,989,434 of record CM067380.1, read on the forward strand.
TGGGACCATAAATAATCGAATAAAAAAACGTATATAATGCATAGTTCAGTATTCGGCACGTTTCATACAAACCAACACAACTGATTTATATTAATTATTCTGAAATATTTTCGCTCATACTGTAAACGGTGTTTCATAGTTTCTTGCCTATTCTGACCCCATGACGGAATAAACCTGCTGCTCAATTCATGTTTGATTGTATAAGAGAAATTTTTCGACACGGAAAAGGAAATAGTAATTATACTTGTAAATATAAAGTAGCAACAACGTCTACTTAATATTTGAACCCTTCATTTCTCAAATGTGTTAAATCATTGACTTACAGCTATCCTCGGACCAAGTTATTTACATTTTTCTTTTTTCCCTTCTTAGTGAGTGGATAGACATTTGTGATCTTAAAAGAAATGATTCGTTGTTACCACATGAATGTGTATTATAAATAATGCAGTTTTACAGAATATTCATTCAATTTATTAGTTAGTTTGAAACCTATCTTATAATAACCTATAAAATCCACCGATTTTTCAGAATCAAGCAGCTGTAACACAGCACTCTCTTATTTAAACAAAGTGAAGTATTCCTGAGGGATCGACATGTGAACTGTCACATCATTTTCAACGAATTCAAGTAAAATATAATGACTAACAGATAAAATGATTCGACTTAGAATATAATTGTCTCCCGCTGAGTTTTTATGATGTGTTTTACTGCCTTACACGTTGCTGAGAAGTGCAGTTCGCGAAGTGTACAATTGCTCCGGAACAAGTTATCCCGTTGTAATCCACAGCTGGAGATTGCTAAGCCTTGTAAGACTCTTTCAGGTGAAATACAAAGCTGGCAATTCCGGACGCGAGCACAAGCTGCAGAAGTGCTCTCCCAAGTTTGCATAGGATTTGGAGCGTTGATTTCCTACAGGACACGTTCGGAGGTCAAGTTACTGAACACACAGAACCTACACCACAAAGCATGCAGAAAATCCCCACTCGGTCCATTCACAAGAGGTTGCGATATATGACGCCGCTGTCGTTTTCCTCTTCTAAAACCTCGTAGCCACGGCAACATTTATCAATGGAAATCAATTGATCAGAATGGTCTCTACAGTACGTATTGGTCATTGGTCCTTGTCTATAATGTAACCTTCTATGTGAAAAGAAAGTGGAATTCCTAGCCACGTAATTGGTTTAACACCACTCAACAATTTTTCAATCCTGTACCAGCCTTACTTAATACATACGCTTAAATAAATAAATTATAGCTTAAAGGATAAATGTATTCATTGTTTTAAAAGGGTGAACTTAGGGAAAAACTTTCACTGAAAATAATTTATAAATAGAAACTCCGGTGCTATATTCATCAGACTAAAAGACGGCAACAATAAAAATTATAGGAATGTTGCCATTTTATATTACCCTGGTGCTGAGGATCCTTCGTTTGTAAGTAATTCTTCAATTTAACAGCAACACACTAAGATGAAATATAATCAGATATAACCAAAATACCACAGGAACCCAGATTAAATACAGTCTGATAGAACCATGAAAACGAATAACGTAAATAAGATAAAATAATTGGATGACTCCACGTTCGGTGAATCTGATATTACATATTAAAAACAGTAACAGGAATTAAATTGAGAAATATTTAACAGCTGACCTGAACGGATTAGATTCTTGCGTAGTATTCTTAGTCTTCTGTGCAGTAACAGAATAAAGAATTTAATTTGATTTTCCCTCGCTCTTTTCATGTTTTTATCTATAGCAAAATTGCTTTCCTAATGTAAACTGGAATCTCAAAGATTCCATTGGGACTTTTCTCTCGCAAACTGACTGCGGGACTCACCAGACTGCTTCGTACTCCCTCTGGTTTTTTCTAAGGTGCCGAGGCACCTTCATCTATGTTAGGAGCTGTATGTACTGGGCATACTGTGAGAGTTATCCGCTGATGCAATTGGATCATTCTGCCAACTGCCTCCTAAAGTTATAAGGGAATGCTGCGACGCCACAGAAAACTTATTTCCCGTTATTCGGAAGGGCGTAAGAATAGGACCCATTAGTCCGACCTACCTGATGCAGGTTTTCTAGGTTCTTCCCTGCTTCTGTTTAGGTGAAACAGCAGGTTGGATCCTTAAGCTATACCCCGGGGACCCTAGTCAACCCTTAGCTTCATTGCTCTACATTCCACACATTCCTTCAATAAATTTAAATGTTTTTCAGATAGAGCTTTGCAAATATTACGATAATTGACCATTAAGTCTCTGTAAGCAATTCCGAAGTTTGCATACGAATTTGGCTATTCAATTCCTGTAACTCCCTATTTTCTAATGAGTGATGAACAGGTTCAATGTAATATTTAACACTCCCATCCCTCGTTCAAACGGAATCACGTCAGAGTGTAATCACACACACGACATCCCGTTTGTAACTGCTCATAAAATTAATATTACTTCGAATGGTAATTAGTATGACTTTAGCGAATATAAAGAAACTATTTGCAGAGAACCGAGATTAACGTTATTGTATATATATATATATATCTTAATTTTAAAAAAGCGATAACTATCGAGTCCTCTGTGTACTCTAAGCCAATCAATTGGATTCAACAATAATCAACAAATAAAATTCTATCGTAAAGAAAGGAAACAGAAGATCTGAAAAATTTTCGATGTAAAAATTAAAAAAATTCTTATTGATCGTAAGTAGATCGGTTTCAAAATTTATAGTGGCTTTTAAACGGTATTCATAACGTGATCATAGAGAATGGAGAAAATTCGCTACGACATTGGTAATTTAGTCACAATGGATAGTTTCATGGTGGCACAACGAGAGTGAAACATTTTTACTAAAATGGCGATTCAAGTACTGTTTTTAGACCTTTGTTTTGCACAGAGTTCGGATTTCATTACCAAAATAAGTGCCCCAGTCAATGTGCGTTTAGTGTTGGTTTTCCTTTTTTCGATGTTTTCGTTGCCTATAAAAAATAATGATAGTTTGTACCCATAATAAGAAGTGAACGACACGTCCAAAGTCAGAAAGGACCGAGGAAGCCGTTAGTTAAAGTTGGAGCTTCTATGCGCCGGTATCTGCAAATAGAAACTTCTAAGAGACCATCGGTGCTTACTATGAAACAAATATATTTTCAGTTCATTTCAAACAAATACCTAAGACTGAACAACTATAACGTTCAATTTGTGAATGAATCGTACTTCAGTCGAAACCATGTTGGGTTGTTAATAAGTTTTAACAAAATTATTTTTTTGAACAAAAATCATTTTCAACATGGGCTAGTTGTTGGTATTGAACCCAGGGAATTCCTAAGAAAAATCGTGTAAAATCTCTTATGTTACTTTATGGACAGTTATTTCAGTTCAGGGGATTGAAAGGATGCAAATTTGTACCCGTAAATTACGACCCCTACACACAAATGATACGTACTTTTTATTCTTCCCGAAACGGCTTGTTTTTGAGGCCTACAACAATAGAACATCGTTTCAACAAGATGGTACCAGAAGGAATACTCTTAACGAACCTTTATCTGTCGTAAACAAAATGTTCGCAGCAAAACTCATTTCGCGTAGAGGGGATGTTCCATAGTCTCCCAGGAGTTCTGACTTGACTCCTACTGACTTTCCTCTCAGGGGATACTTAAAACGTCAGGTTTACAACAAACCAGGCACGACTGTTCAGTTTAAGCATATTTGAGAAGAAATAATTTTTACTCTACGGGAAATTAACTAGATATATTATTCGCAATACATTGTTTCACGGCTGGATAAATTAGAAAAAAATCTAATTATTGAATACTATCCAATCTTTATTAGCTGAGATAAATATGCATATATGTAACAAATTAAAAAATTATAGTCCAGTATGCATTTCAATAAGCAATTCATTGCATACTACACACGAAATTAAAATACCACACAAAAAAGCATACGATAATTCATTACGGCTTCGGACAGGATAACAGAGCGTATTACCGTCAAGCGCAAGTTTCAAGTTGTAAGGTAATAGTTGGGAACTCGTTATGGTTGAATTATGCAGCCAATGAAATTTACAGGCCAAACAAAGAGGTTTAACCTACAAATCTAAAGTTAATCCGAAAATATTCTCTTTGTCCCCTAATCCGTTATACCTGAAGCTGAAGCATAACAATACGCCGCCGTAAGATAGTCAAACGGATTATTTTATAGCCAGCGTGAAGAACTACAATCCTAGTCATAATGAGAAGACTCAAAATATTATAGAACTTAGAATCGATTGTTATTTTACAGCTCAGAACAGACTGCCAGTTTCTTGACCCGAATCAATATAATTTAAATACTAAAATCATGCCTAACTTAATGTTTCGTTTGGGATAACTTACGTTATACGTTAAATTATTAATAAAACATTTTTAATAAATTCACGTAATGAAAACAGAGTAATACTTATAATCCATATACTTTCTAAAAATTTATAAATTGTTTTTATTATATTTAATTTCTTGATGAAACTTGGCTCAACCTTCTTGAACCGGAGACGAAGAGGCAATCGATGGAGTGGCATCATGCAATATCGCCTTAAATAAAAGCAAAATAAAAACTTCACCTTTGGCTGGAAAATTTATGGCTACGGTGTTTTAAAACTCACAAAGATTTTTTCATCGTGGACACCAATCCACGTGGAATCACTTAATTCTGACGCATATTTGGCAACTCTGAAAATAAAATTCGAACTTGGCTGAGTCGTGTTCAACCACGTCGGGCGAAGCAGAATGTTTTGCTGTTGCACGACAATGCACGGCCACATGTCAGTCAGAAAACCTCAATGGACAACTTTGAAACACCCGCCTTACTGTACTGACCTGGCTCCATTCGATTACCATCTCTTTGGTAAACTGAAAGAATCTCTTCCTGCAACGACGTTTGAAGATGACGACTCCCTAGTGAACGCTGCCAAGTAGTGGCAAACTTTTCTGTGCGAGTTTACAGGCCCTAGTTTCAAGTTTTTTGTAAGGCGCCGAAAATAGAAATTTTGTTCCTCATGGATAAGTCTACTCACTAAGAAAATAGGAAAAATTTGGAAAAAAAATTAAATTTAAATAAAATCTATATGACTGGTAGTACTTATTACTAAAATGAAAAAAACTGCGATCTTTGTTAAAAGGAAAAAAATTTAAATTTACGATTTAAATTAAAATATTATGTTTGTTTAGGTTTTATTGTTCCTTACAAGATTTAAGTTAGAAGGATTATTATTGTTTCTCGTATTACATAAATTTATAAAAAACGAAAAGGTGTTATATATTTTTGAGTAGAAACAATATTTTGTTTATTCCTTACTCCATTTATGTTCTTTTTTAATTATATTGTATAATAAGTAAAAGAACTGGCATCAATGAATTTTCTGGAGGATATATTTGTCATAGGCTAAATTATGTTTGCACTGAAACGTAACAAACAAACCGATGAAAGTAAAAACAAAATATATTGAAACGTCATTAAATAAAATACTTTTATGAACCGTCATTTCATTTATATGGTTATTAAAATTATTATTAATCTTTGTATGTAATATTCCGATGTGCGTGTGTCCGTAATTCTTCTTCTCCTAAACTGCTTGACCGATTTTGAGGAATTTTTTGTATTTATGGGGTCACCCAAATGCTTTTTACCGATAACTGGGCCCGGTAGGTGGTGATGTTGTCAAGATTCAGAAGTTTTTATATTTTTCAACCAAATTTTTTTAAATATTTATTTTTGGACTTTTTACATAAAAATAATCCCAAATTTTCGGCCTCACCGATTGAATAATCTGTCATTTATCTTACGCATCAATACATGCCCAAGTTCATAGCGTAGTTGTTTGGTATTGTTTTGACATTTCGATTTCGGATTGCCGAGTTCTGACATATTCCGTGTAGCGTAACTGCGTGCATGCTGAGTGAATTATTTAACGATTAATTCGACATTGAACAAATGAAGTGTATTTAAATTATTATTTTGCGCAAATGTGGAATGAGCATAGTTTTAATTACAATTTATACACATGTTCATTCTGTGGCACTCTAGCTAACCTCCTAAATAAAGCATTTCATTTTCTACGTTCGTTTGCGTGATTTCAATAAAAGAGGGCGTGGAAAAGTTAAATTTTTAATAAGTTTGACCATCTATTTGATCACGTGTTGACAAAGTGGCTAATGTCGAATTAAATACTGTAACGGGTGAATGTAAATAAATTACCGGGCAACGCCGGCTACCCAGCTTGTAATACCTAAATCCATAAGCAGACAGAAATGGGCTTATTGTTTTTCTGATTTTTTCCTAAATTTAAAATCGATGAGAATGTAAGTAATACTCAATTTATTATAATGAATTCCTAATCATTTATTTACACAATTTTCGGAATATATCGTTTTAGGAACAAAAATATTATGTGCATAATTTTAATAAGTTATTAAAACGTTTCTTACCTGTAACTTTCCAATAAAACGATTGGTCGAAAACGGCCTGCATGATTTTCCTCTAAAACAATTAGGGGTGTTTATAGAAATTATGTTTCCTCAATTAAATCTTTAAGAGACATAGTTTCTAAGCTTAGTCCAGTGTGTGATATATGAAAATATATTCAGCACTCATTACTATTGTGACAATATCAATAAATAGTACCATAAATAATCTAACGCGATTTTCGCCACTCACGTACCTAGTCTATTTTCAGTGAAAATTTACCAATATTCAACAAACCAATAGTTTCTCAGAAAAAAATTAGTTCCTATTCAATATTATTTCTATATATTTCTGACTTAGTTAATTTGATCAATTTATTTTTTGTGAAAATGGCTGAAAGAAGTGCCCGATGCATATTCCATAGGCCGATATGGAAGCCCTTACAGTATGATGTACATTCAATTGGACAGTAATTCGCAGCGAATCCTCCCAAGTGACTCGCAATCAAATTACGGTCTTGCTCTGGCTCTGTTAATACTCTCTGAATTATTCCGCCTAAACGGCTGGGTGACCGGGGAAGATAAGTACACAGCCATTGTCAATCACAAAGCGAAAGCAAAATTTTTACTAAATTTATATATCAATATATCTTTAATAATTCAGTTATATGTGGCCAATGCAGAATGACCAAATGTTCACATGTCACGTTATAAGGAAACAAATTAAAAATTAAATGAAAAAAATTAAATTTTTTCGTCATTAGCTTTCCATATTGAATGCAACTTTGGTTTTTTCGAGTCTGATTGGATATTATAGAAACTAGTTCCTCTCATGAACAACCTGTGACGAACTTTTGTAATTTCCCAATTAAAATATTAATTTTCCCCCGGTGCTTTCATTTTATAGAGATATACATAAGAATTTTCCGGACAATTTTGAACTGCTAAAAAGTGAACATATTATGTCTGCAAGATATCTTGGAAACATCCCCATGCTCGGAAGTTAAAAGTTCACCGCAGAAATATTTTTCCAATTGAAATATACTGAAGAAGAATCGTTGCCTGTGAAAGGATATTGCACAGTTATTGGACATGTTAAACGGAAATTTTTGATACCAAGTTTTAGTAAAAACATTGTAAATAAAACAAAAGACATTTTACTAATCATCTAAAAGAAAAACTATTTGGCAATTGGTTGAAGTATCGTCAAACATCACAATATATGTTAATCTGAAATTATTTTATTAACTTAATTATTTTAAATATGCAAGTGTTCCAGTAAGAATTGACTGATTAAAATAAAGATTACAGACACACTTTCATTTACTTTACTTCAACATAGTGAGATACCATGGCCTTGAGATAAGTCTATATAGGAAAAAATTATGTATGTATGCTTTTATAATATTCGTGTAAATTAAACACGTTGACAAATTGCAACAAAACTTGGTGCACATATTCTTAATAACCCGAAGAGAAATACTGTAGGGGTGAGAAGCGACTGGCATAAAGGTGGAAGGAATTTTGGTTGAAATGTGGATAATTGTCCTACATTTTTTTGTTTGCTGTGGTCTGTGATGTCACTGCACAGGCTTGTAAGTTCGCATTAAAATTGAATTTGGATTGAATGAAAATTTCAAATACATCCTGCCGTGTTCCGGGAGGTTGTGAATGATGAAAAACATTACGAAAAGTTTAAAGAACCGCGGAAATGTTGTAGAGGCTAATTTTCGTCTTCTTCATGTATACGTTTTAAAATTTTAAAATTGATAACAGATTTACATCTTTAAAATAAATTGAAAAGAGCATTGCTTCCGTTTTCTTTAAAATCATACGAGTCTTGCCTACGTTCTATTTATAACCGCCTATTAAAAATAATTACATGAAATATTTCTCTAAATCGTGACCCAGGATTGTCCAACTATACTTAAATTTTTCCCAGCAGTACGCAATCCAATAAAGTATAGAAAGGTGATAAAAAGAAATACATAAGATTTTTTAATCATTATAATTTAATATTCTTGTGAATATTGGATGTTATGAGTATTTTGAATTCTGTGTAATTGAAATATGTTTAAAGGCTGACAATAAAATGTTCTTTAGAATTAACGACTCTACAAAAGATTAGCAAAGTTTAAAAAATATTCTTAATGCAACTAAATTACCCTGATAAGGTTTTTATATTTTACTTTCTTAGATACATAATATACTAAATTTAATTTAATTACTTTCTAGTAGAAATTTTTTTCATATAATTATTTATGTTTGCATATGCATTTTATCTTTCAATTTCCTTTGAATTTAATCCAAAATATTTTGAAAAGAAAGATCATTAGTTCTCAAATTTGTCGTCTAATTATTGTATAGAAATGGTTCAAATTTAAAATATTTTCTGCAACAATAATTTTCTTAACAATATTTTATTTATTAAACCGATTTAGAAGTCAAATACGAAAACGTAGTTCTTCATCCATAGTGAAGACGACTAAAATAATTTAAGTATACGACTCAATTAAACCAGAATGATTTAAAAATTTTCACCAAGAAAAATTTGAATGAATTATATCATTGTCGTATACTATGTTAGACTTCTTACCCTGCATTTTATTTTTTGATGTAGCATTATAATAAAGGGAATTATGAGCCCAGACACCTGTAGAACCTGTTAGCGGCGCACATTTAAAACCCATGCCGTTACTTACCGAAAAAAAATCGTAGACATCAACGAAGTTTTAAATTCATCCGAATACACTACTATAACCGTTACTACAATTTATGCACAACCAAAAACTGAAGATATGCTGGCCCATGGAATTAAATAAAAACATTTAAATACTACACAAACTTGCAAATTAGCTAAAATATTATATTGTAATCTGATTTCCGATGGAAATAAATGAAAATAAAATATAAATAATACTTTACGAAACGTTAATCCTACTTTTATCTTTGATACTAGATCAGTTATGCTTATCTGAAACCACGTAGTCCAGGTATAATAATTCCTCTTTGGAATAATTAAGCACAGCTTTAATGCTATAATGTCATCCTTCATATTTATTTCTTTAATTATTGGTAATTATGGATAAAATTAAGTGTAATACATTAATCATAACACATTAAACAACATGGTTATATACGCGGAGCACATCAGCTTCATTCATTCGATGAAATCACTGTCGTAAAGTGTAATTAAATACCTGACGAATGGGGAATTAGAAGCAAGCGTTCTGTGCAATGAAAGCAGTGTAAAGCCTGCATTAGCTCGGAACTATTCATTATTTACCCAACGCTGACAACGAGAGCTAAAGTTTCAGCCAAATTACATCGCCGCTTCCTCGTTTCTCATTAGATAATTAAAAAAAAGCCATCTCCCTTTATGATTTATAACATCGCTACTGCGTTCATATTTCCAGCACGTCAAGTGCTCGAAGGAGTTTTATCTGGAACGTTATTACTTGAAGCGCGGGCGAATAGACGTTCGGAGTGTTTCTCTCTATCTTCTCTTACTGAAGTAGTAACGCCGAGAGGCCATTTTATCGCGCTGCAGAAACTTGGCGGCAAATATCGTACCCAAATCCTCGTCCCAGATTCCCTTCCTTCTCCGAAAGCAAAAATATGTCTCGAGTAATCGGCGGTTTAAATTTAGCTCTCCAGTTTTCTGTCAGTTATAAGCTTACAAGATAATGAAGTTAGGAGATAGTGGCCTTGCACGAAAAGTTCGCTCGGGTCGTTTACAGCACGTCGTAATTAAGCTGCGCAATTCGCAGCCAGAGTTCTCCGGCATGGAAGACGAGAAACCTTGATTTAGCATCTCATCAGAGTTCCAGGCATCGCACAGGCTGCTGCGTCACCAAATAATAAGGAATGGGTCCCCACCCCCGCCTCCCCCAAATTCGGATTTGCGAGGGGGGATCCGACGATTGTAATCAATTTAAATACAACTTTAGCTCTTCACATAATCATCATCTGCATTAATAAGTTTTATACATCTATTTAGATATTTCAGTATCACATTCCGGTACTAAGCGTGTTATGATATTTCCCCACGACACAACTCTTTACACCATCGACTTTTCTACCCCTTGAACCCTACATAAGAAAAATGGTGTAATTTTAATTAACTCACTTGATCGTGCAGCTTAGTGTCTCACAAACTGTGTTAATCGAGGACAGAAACAGCAAAATAGCAATATTTCAAATTACGTAATAGTTAATACATGAATATCTGTGTTAACAATTACGTAATTTGCAATAATGCCAAGTTAATTTTTAATTTATATAAAAGACAGATGAATGACATAGTTAATAAAATGGAAAGATTATCTTCAGTATAGCTTATAATATCTTATTCTCGTAATACCTTGGAGTTATAAAAGTGCCAAAGATGCTTCATTTTGCAGAAGACTTTGTCCTCCGAACGGATTGTAACAAAGATACAAATGGTTAAACCCGTAAGAAGTGTTTAAGAGACATTTATTTATCTATAGTATATGTTTCCAAAATTTCGTCGTATTGTGTGTCTAAGCTGTAACGCGCAGAATCGATATACAGCAATAGAGAAGTCGTAGAAATTTTTTTTGAATGTTCTCTACTTCGTTAGTTTGTTTTTTGTAAATAGTATCCCAGATTAATGATGCGAACCGTAACATTGGCCTTACTAGAGATGAATAAAGATGTAACAGAGTGGATGTATTTTTAAACATTAAGGAGTTTCTTACAATTATTCCAATGACTTTGTTCGCTTATGGTGTGCATTTGTATATGTGATCGCCGAAAGTTAGTTTTTGATCTAAAATTACGCCGACATCTTTAACAGAGTTTACATTTGCTAACTGACCCGTAGCCATTGTGTAATTGTTCTTGAAATAGTTCTTTTCACGTGTACACGTATATGATACGCATTTATGTGTTAAATAAAAGCTTATTTCTTTGAGACCATTCAACAATGTTGCCCATGTCAGCATTCGAGTATATCTCTGAAAAGTTTCAGACTATCCGCATAAAGAACAACATTTGAATTTGTGTTTGGTAATATCGTTTATAAATAACGTGGTCCAATATTGGATCCTTGAGGTTCATCCTATCTAGTACTGAAATTTTCATTGTGAAAACCACTGTAACACGCTTGTAGATTGTACCCACAGGAAATTATCGTGTTTGAAATCCGTGGATTGTTGTTATCCTAACAGATTACGTAATATTACTGAGGAAAAAAAGTATTATTTTTAGTTGATACACCTCACACAAGATTGCCATCTAATGACTTCATTAGCTTCCTTCACGTGACGCCAAACGTTTGCTAAATTAAGGGTGGTTCGATAATTTCTTTCGTCATTTCGCTGTCACTGTATCTAAGAAACAGACGCGACATGACGGAGTGTAAAATTGCTCCGCATAATAAATCTTCGCGAAAATAAGCAAAGATCTGCAGGTACTCAGCCACATGCATTTATAACAAAAACACATGGTGCTTACCCCAGTTAATTAACAATTTACATTAAGACTCTCAGATTTCTATAAAATTATATTCTTGGCCTCTAATACTGATTTTGTCGCTAATGACTTTTGTATCAATTGACACAAAATGTTGGCATCATTTGAAAGATTCAGTACAAGCATATTTATTAAAAACAGTATTTAAGTACAAAATTCAAATTGAATGAACAGAGCTCCGTAAATATACAGCGAATCTCAAGTACTAACACAAAATATATTAAAAAATCTTACAATAAATTTAATAATATTTCTCTAAATTAATGATTTACATGCAGTGAAATAGAACTTAACTACAGACCAGGTTATTGCTATAGCTGACATCCAACTATTGACTTAACGGTTTTATGAGAAATAAGAAAAAGGATTGGATGCCATCTCAACAGAATACTTTCATTGCAGTTAATATGGCCAATGTTCATTCTCTGGAGGATGGAAGAGAGGGAGTTCACGTCCTGAATAGTTCACACTAAATGTTAAATAAAATCCTCCTGAGCTAGTAGTGAAGAATGTGATTAGTAAGATGTAGATGAGCGGAGCTTTACAGAAGCGCAGGTCCTCGGGACGTTGACTCGGACTAGCTCAGTGGTAGGGTAATCGCCCGGAAAGTGGGAGGTCCTGGGTCCGGTCGAAATTTTTGTCTTCTAAATTTACATATCCTCACTTTTTCTGAGCCTCAATCGAAGCATTTCTTCTCCCTTTGAAATAAAATCCCCATAACTATATTCACAGCTTTTCGAATTGAATGTACCGATTCCTACAGTGGTAATGGAATTTTCTTCCTATGGAGAATCCGACTCCCTTGCCCTATTACAACTGACGATATAACCAAGAAAGACATCTCAATCACCATACCACTTCAGGATGAAAATGAATCGTATTCTTAACTGACGCCGCGAATGGACAAAAATATTTAGAGATATTAAAGTTTGTTAGATCTATCATACGTACAATTAATTCGTTACATTTGGATAGTTTGAATGTAATTCAAAATGATCTAATAAAATTAAATTAATGCATTCTGAGGGGTGGGAATTGTTACGCTTTCTTGGCAACGTATTGCATACCCTCGCATTAAATTATGTAACTCATCGTTGTAAAAGGGTGAATCATTCCAAAACAACGTTCTTCATCACTTTAATAATGCCCACTAATACTAATATCAGCACAAGTTCGAAACTCGACTGCGCCAACGCCAGCACCATTTACGGTTCTGCAAACCACAAAACCCTGCGCCAGCTCGACATCAGACACCATACTGCACTACGCATAATCACTGAACGCCACGAGCAGCTTATACTATGAAGTTGACGAACCCAGCCTAGCACATACAAGGGAAACCTTACTATAAAAACACAATTTAAAACTACTTTCTTTAAATAACAAGTCGAGGCAATTCCAACCTATTTTGCAAGCGCCATAGGCAAAAGCTTTCGACGGGTTTTGCGGGAAATATCCCAACTGACGCATCATAAATTTATTTCGGAATCTGCAACGCCTGTACTGGAACAAACAGCAACTTCAAACTGTACCTACACCCTAATACGTCAATCATTACGGCAGAAATAACTGTCATCAAACTCGCCTTCGACGTTTACGAGCCATCAAGAGAAAATCACTTCCTACTTGTCACGAACTCGCCTTCGGCTATCAAACATATCACCAAGTTTAATCAGCAATCGGAGTTAATTGCACGGATAAAAGCAAAAACCCGTGAACTCAAATTAGAAGGAATAACGTAACAGTCATATGGACGCCAGCACGTCCTATTACGATGAAAGAAGATCAGGATTCTCTGGAAAAATCGGCTGCAACCGCACACCTTACAAGAATAACAAACACCCGAGAGCACATATGGACATTCCTAATAGAAAAAAGATTAATCAGTTGTGAGAAAGCGCAAGGAAAAATATAAGAACTGGCCGAATACCACAGATTACTTACACACGCATCAAAAACCAATTTTCTATCAGTCATCTCTAGAAGAGGGCAAACAGCACATTCCAGAATAAGATCCAACAATTCAGATTTATTCCACACATACCTTTTCTTAAACTCCTCTCCCTCTCATTGTGAATGCGCTGAAGCACAAGTATCAATCCCTCTCTTATTAACAAACTATAAACTAGTGAACTCCCAGCGTCACGCCATCCTCGAAAACATAGAAATGAAAAAAATTAATACCTTCCATGAATAACAACAAAACGTATTAAAGTTCTTCAAAGAGGTTAGTGCAAAATAAAATTAATTTGTAATAAGTAAATCGTAAATCAATTAAGTTAAATGTAGTTATTTTAGTCGCTAATTACCCAGGCAGTAGATAGAAGGCCTAAATGAGTGAAAATCGTACGGAGCGGTTTTAGAATAGTGAATATCGTAGATGTAAAATATTTAAATTTGAATCTTCATTTGGGAGTCATAACTTCCTGATTTTTATTTTCTGTTTACGTCTCCGAGATGTTTCCTCATAAGCAGCGCCGTGGACAACATCTACGTTACCACGAAAGCAAATTGTATGCGTTAAACGTAATGTTCCTTTGTGAACATGTGTATAATGGGATCTTACACAAACCTGCTAAGAGATTTGGGAAGTTCTTACTTAGTTCCCCTCATATGTATGCACGAGGAGTTTCAGGTGTCGTGAGGACACATTTGCTTCTCGGCATTAAGAAGCGCTCAGACACCAGCTCTAGGATTAAACTTCTCTTGCAACTCTATTCTCTTAGGAGTTCCTCTTTCAAGAGACGTTTCTGTACGGAACACAGTCGTTAAACTATGACAATTCACATAACTACATATTTGTTAATTCTCTTGGACACAAAATCTAGAATCACTGTCGAATATGACGAAGTAACTTTTCGTAAATTTCAGTCCGCACTGTATAGTAGTAAATTCTTGTAAAGGTAATGTTTGCGAGACACTTTTCTATCCAATGCTCCGAGCACGTCAAATAAAACCTGTTAGTTCTGTGGCATCATCTTAGGTTACATCCATTAAAAGAATGTATGGCCATGACATACCCTTTTTTACCCTGTCAAAATATTGGTGCTAGGAAGCGTTAATCGGCCAGTATTGGGTCGCGAAATATCTCGTCCAGGGTATCGAAGAGGTTAAAATGAAAAATTATCTATTTGAGAAAAATTATCAGAGCATATTCACCAACCACGTTCAAACATCGATTAATAAATTTATAAAAACTGAGTGTCCGGCGTTTCCCAGTATTTGATTTATATTAGCATGCTGCAGTATTCAATCCGACAGTCACCACATGATGAAACCATCAGATAGATCGTCACATTTTTTATAATTCCACATTTTCCACGCCCCCTATAAACGAAATAGGACAAATGAACGCTGAAAACAAAACGTTTTATTTAGGTGGTTAGATGGAATGCCGCAGAATGAACATGTGTATAAATCGTAATTCAAACAATGTAACTTTTACATTTGCACGCTTCATTTGTTCAATGTCGAATGAATCGATAAATAATTCACTCCGTATGTGTGTAATTACACTACACTAAATATATCATGACTTAGTAATCCGAAATCGAAATGTCGGAACAATACTGAGCTACGACGAAATGAACTTCACTTGATGCGTAAGGCAAATGCCACAGATTATTCAAGGGATCAGGCTGAAAATTTGTAATTCTGTGTTTCTTTATGTGAGAATATTTATCTTGGCAACAGCGCCTCCAATCGGTTCTAACCATTACGATGACCCCATAAATAAAAAATAATAATCAAAATAGGTCAAACCCTATAGGAGTAGAAGAATTACGAACACACGCACACCGGTATTTTATATATAAAGATAACAACTGCATTGAGCTCAGTATGGAATTTCATGAAGCTAGCAAAACCATCTTGAGTACCTTAATTGAGAATTTTATTTGGGGTATGCTGTTTATTATCCAATATCAAACCTTCGCCAGAGCTGACAGTTTATTCTGAAATGGGAATCAGATAACGCAAAGTAAAAGTTCTCTCGTGCTTTGTGGACCTTTACAATCAATATTGTCTCACAAAGTTCGCCTTAGAAGTGTGATAAGCAAAAACAAAGTTATATTTAATAAAAAGTTTATAATATTGGCCTACTTTATACAGAAATTCATTCCGATATGTTGAATAGAAGAAAAATTTCAATTACAGAAAAAGCAAAGTTGATAAAGATGTTCACGACGAAGGAAACATTGAAATCAGTATATCACAAGCCAAGAAAGTGATCAACAGTAAATACAGCATTGAGTGTAATCAATGTTTCATATATCACCTAAAATAAGAAAATGATTAAATGCTTATGGCGAATATTCAACAGCAGAGTATTTTATCATCTAGTAAATCATAATATGTTTTCATGAATCAACGATTAACTTCATATTGATGAAGAGAAGACCATGCCAGTTATTTTCGTTTGTACTTACTAGGTTTTCGGCGATTTCAATTATTCAAGCCCATGAAGTTTGACGTTTTGTTCTACAATCATGTCAATAATTATTTTACTCAGTGATTGTCTTTTTACAGGTATTTCAGGAATATATTTGTATATATGAATTGATGAGTAATGTGCAAGTAATAGATAATTATAAAATTAAACCTCTGAAAAATATGTATGTTTCATTCAGTCATGTAGTTCATTCAGATTATTTGTGTTCCATTCTAGATTGATATAATTGTCAAGGTATGTGGTGAGGGAAGATATACCTGTTGATTGGCAATTAAACCTTTAATGAATACACCACATTTAATTTTTGGTTTAGGGTTCACTTATTGATAATATTGATCTGGTTCTTTTTTTAAAATAAAATATATATTCTAAATTTATACAAAAAAGCTATTTACAATATATTAAATCATTTATGATCGTTTTGTTACTTAATAAATAATAATAGGATCACTTTGCAAATTTTACTATTCTCAGTTTTAACTTGCTCCGGCTACCCGCATGGACTTACAGGTTGACCGGTGGAGGTTAGGAAAATTACACCCATTACGTTTCGAATCTTAAATAGAGGAAACATGCCGCGACGTTAAATTTAATAAAAAATGCAAAGAAAAGAAATCATTTTTGTACCCATAATTTAGAAATTATATAAAAAAACGAAATTACCGCGTAACGTGAGAATATTTTGTAATTAATCTGGTTGGGCTCTTACTATGGCTGAGCTGTTGCCTGCTCCATCTCAGATCATCGTATGTAGTGGAGGAAGATGATGAAACCAGGCCTTCCGGTGCTTCGTCTCGCTGATGGCCTATAATCTATCAGATCGCTGGACTCTGCAATTAATTATCCATTTACTTCTTCCACGCCACGTAGCAGAGGTGGATGGCTGGCTTCCACCCTACTTCTCCTGACGGCAAAGTTCTACCGCCCAAGAGAATGAACGCTGGCTATGGACTTACTGTCTAGAACTCCTCTTTTCGGCTTGTCAGCTCGGACTCTGTTTTCCTCTCGTTCTTCACACCAACTGTGTTCTTTCCCCACCTTTTTCATCATACCTCATTTTCTCTTCCCATCTTCGCCATGAATCATTTCTAAATTGGGGAAGTACACGCCCCCAATTGCCCGCGAATTTGGTCAATCTTCGCCATTTTTACCTTTGGCGGGGAGAAACAATTTATGCGCACCAAGGTAGTCGCAGGGTTTCACACCTCTTTGTACTGGAAAATATCACACCTACCCCGCAAAAATCTCTAGATTCATATTCTCACGCTATTTTTCTCATTCCCCCAGCACTTGGACCAAACAACGTGTATTCCATTGGGTCAGCAGGATACGAAAAAAAAGAATCTATCTATTTTAATAACTAATATCTTAACTTCTAGTACTTTTCTATCTTAATAACAACTTAATATCTAATAACCACTGCATGTGGTTTACTACAGGTATAAATTAATATTATTAACTACAAGTTAGCTTGGTTTTCTTCAAACATGGGATAATGGAATCAAAATAAATTAAAAATTCTTTGATATAATTTTCAAAAGTTTTCGGCTATCCATCAAAAAATTTTACATAAATAGTTGTAATTATAAAACAATATTATAATTAGGACAAAAATAGCTATTAGTTGAACAGATACATAATGAAATCAAAATAAATTACATTTTCAAAGAATAAAAAGGATAATAGTTTGTAAAACGTAAGAAAACTTTGTAATGTGTAAGTGATATGAAGTATTTATAATAAAAAGTTAAGCTTGTTGTAAATTTATGAATGGAAATTAAAAGTAGTATGATCCTCTGGTTGCAGTGGTTAGCGTCGCTGCGTCGCGCTGCAGAGGCTCCCGGGTTAGAAGCCAGTCATGGGCATGGATGATGTGTGAGTGAGAGAGATATTGTCAATACCGTGAAACCCCTACTAAGAATTGAGTTCACCACATTTGAAGAAAGCCGCTTATGACCATTATCAATTAATGCGACGCTAAGTAAATAAAATGTTTGATATATGTATGATGAAAGTTAATGCTAAAGGAAATATGCAGTGATACTTGATATGGATATTTGACTCTAGTGCATATTATGAATTTGTATCGTATGTGTTAAATTGTATTGTGATACCTATGACTCTTAGCCGAAAGCTTTAGCAGAGAAAATCAACCAACTGAACAAAGAATATTTGATTACTTTAGATGTCTTCTGAAGTGTCATTAAAGCCAAATTTTTTAAACTTTAAAATATTATATTAATTACCGTTAATGTTATGATGATTTAAAAATAATACCTGTAAATAGTTAATATCAAGTAATTTAATAATTACAATCTAATGTTTTTATAATAGTTAAAATAAATTCCGTAACCACAGCCCTTCATATCTATCTTCTCTAGACATACTAAAATAAATTTTTAATATATACATCGGTATGGCATTTTCCGTTATCCAGATGAAAAAGCTGCTGGAATTGTTCTCGGGTTCCCAACTGGGTGGTTTTTCCTAAACACGACGTATCGTCGACAACTAACACCGTCGACATCGCCAGGTTAAGTAGACGTTTCGTCGACAACTAGCGCCGTCGACGTCGTCTGTGAGAAAGACGTTTCGTCGACAACTAGCAGTGTAGACGTCTTCTGGCTAGAAGACGCTTCTCGACAATCGATTCTACGAAACTTAGAGTTTAGCAAACGCCACAAGTTTGAATTCCCCGAGAAGAATTCCAACATCGGTAAGACATTTTCCCTGATTCATTTTCTAATCGTCAACACTGTGGTATGTTGGTTCCTTCAAAGTTAATTAATAATTAAAAAGTCTGTTTTATGTTTTCGCTTTCTTAGTAATCTCATATTCTCATTATGCATTTCGCTAAGCACGTAAATAGATTATCGTAAGTCTTAGAGCGCTTCTTCATATACCTCAGCATTAAGTATGTTTCACTCTAACTATAATCTCCGATACGTGTCGGAATCTTTCACTGTGAAGAACTACTACAACCGGTGATTGTACTTAAAGTTCCTTTCTTTAGCTTCTAGTGCCTCTCTTCTTTCTCCCGGACTTTCGAGGGAAACGCGTTAGCGCCTCATAAATGTTGGATGTTAGGTAAAGGACTTCACCAGCGCTTATAGAAAAACACGCTCTTGCACATGGATGAGATGTGCCAGCAGGAAGGACGAAGAGAATGCGGATTTCCTCAACGAGTGGAAAAACAGTCTACAGGAGAGGATGATCATTCGGTTCTCGACCCCCACAACTATCGTAAAATATAGTTTCCAGTTCATGTGCCTCGCATTCTCTACTAACATATACCATGAATGTAAAATAGTTATTTAAATAGAAACGCGACTTCGACGTACAGAGACGAAAATGTTTCACTTATAAAGCTGTACATTGAAACAGGGAAGGAGCATTCAAATTGCAGAATACAACTAATGAAAAAGATGAGGAGGTTGGTGGTCTCGTTCCGGGAATAGTTCGGATAATGGTCGATCCAGCCTAATAGGCTGCTCCTGGAATCCACTTAACTGCTCGATTAACTACTAGCCCAGTAATATCAGACCCATCTCTGACTGCTTAGCAACATTTCAAGCATCTATTTTAAAGCTAGGAACACTAAAACGATTGCTGTAACTGCATCATATAATTCAAAATCAAGATTTCCTCAACAAATACATTATCTAACATTATAGAAATACAATTTACAGAACTTATTTGGTGGTATTCATTATTAAGTATCCTCAACTCCGCGGAACAGTATTAAACTGTTTTTACCCAATATAACTCCAGTGGTATTCCTAGTATTACAATAAGTTTTCTTTTATCTATATAACGAAAAATTGTTTTATGTAAATTTCTTTGTAATTATTTACATAAATACGCGGGCAGATTGCAGCAAAATTAGGTACAAATATTCTTAAAAGAAAAACACTGGCGGAGGGAGAAAAAACGTGGAATCTGCGCATAAAAATTTATGGAAACACGTACTATTCACGCGCTGATTATAGGTAAATATGCCAAATATTTTAGAAAAGAAATATGGTGTCAATATTAACAGTCTTTTAATCTCACAGTTTACAAATTATATTCTGCAAAACATGAAAACATGGAAGATTGATGATGAACAATACGAAATATATTTCTAAATACGTAAGTTTCATTGTTTCCTTTTATTTGAAATCGCATATTTTTCTTTGTGTGACAAAAAAGTTTATTTTCCGTTCATGAGTTCAGTTGATGAAAAAATACTTGATTTCAAAAAAATTGAAATCGAGTTTTAAAAAATGTGTGGAAAATTTCTTACACATATTTGAATAGACGACAGAACTGCATCAAGTACAACTATTGGTATTCGTGAGACAAAAATCATGTTGACCAGTATTATATTGTCACGGGTTATGCTTATAATAGAACTCGCAGATTTTATAAAACGCTTTTATTACCCTTAATACACTCTCACTCTCACCCTCACTGGGCCTCGCTCGCAACCACAACACAACAACAGCTACAATGCAAAGTTCTTATGGATAAAGACATTCTTACGCATACAATCGCTAATGTCATTGAAATTATAATAAAAATAAAATTACAAATAAATAATAACAACAATGAATGTGTCAATATTATAACGAGGATTTTAGCGCGAAGTAGGTTCACATTCAGGAGACCCATAATGGTTAACAGTCAAGATAAAATTGCATTCTCAATTGATTTGCGGGAAATGGACTAGCAATTAAACTTTTATTTTACACAGAAGATACGAATTTCAAATTGAAACTTGTAACTATAGTTTTTTTAAAATAAGAGCAGGTAGATGTTGAAATGGAATAAAACAAGTTGTGTGTGAGGTATTCCAAAATAAATAGGCGCATTTTAATTGAAGTACTTTTTGGGGTAACTATACAAGGAGATATTGTTCGGGAGATTTAGCTAGTCACGTGTCAACACGTAGGGTAGTGAACAATTCCGCCCATATTGTAGTAGAGGTAGACATGGGGTTCACTTTTCCTCTAAATTTTGTTAACGCATATTGCTAGTGTAAAAGTAATTTGGAAAACATTGGCGCTAGTAAATATATTGCTGTCAGTTCAGGATAAGTTTTACATCAAGAAACGCATCCGTAAAATGTAATAGATAATAATTATATAATTAAAAAGATGTTGTAATCACCATACCCCATTCGTATGAGTACAATTAATATTTTTAACAAAGATATTAAGGTTTCACCAGGCCGCTTGGAGGAGAAGTAAATATGCAATATATAATCTCACGAACAAGTACACTATTCTTTTACCATAAAAAGTGACACAATAATAATAAATTACTCCTTCAAGAAGGGTATATTTAAAAACATTATTTATTGTAAATTTAAGTATTCATTTAATTTCTTATCAAGAATTGCAGAACAGAATAGCATCAACTTTGACTTACTTCATTAAATAACTATTTTTTCTAAGTCAGTTTCACAAAATCAAGTGGGAGGAATATATTTTCTCAAACACCCGACCAACATTAAATATTTAAGAAATATTCCAGTTTTCAAATAAATAAACTTTACCACATTTAGAAACTTATGTTTAATTGAAAATATGAACGTATATTAGTTTTAATTTATTACAAAGTCTATATAAAGTATGAAGTAATTTGAAAGTAAATCTTTATTTCTGACATCTGGTCCATAGTAATCTCCAATATACTACATACATAACTAATATACGTCATTTTAAAAATGTTTTTATGTGGTGATTTTCAGTGAAAATGTGAACCTTAATAGAGCGGATGGTCAGTCAACTATTATTTATAGTAAATTAAAAATTATAATTACAGTGTAAATAAAACTTGCAATACGCATGTGTTATGTTTGAAGCCACTTACTTGTTGGGTTTCTTACTCAAAAATTAATTACGTAATATAGCAGTTACATTTTAACCTTACCACAGCCTTGCTTCTCTCTATAGGAAAAACCCAATCTAATATAAATTCTATAAATGTTAAAATCCTATTTTCCCCCAGGAACACACCTATTTCTAATTAAAGAATTGGAAGCTCAATTCTTTGGGATTAAGATTGGAAAATAATGAATATTTTCCTTTTATTAAATTTGTATTTGAACAGTTGCCAGAATAGAATGGTACCTTGTGTCATCATGGTTTATACATTTAAAACGTAATTAGTTAAAATGCAATCGATGCGTTGACTTTTACAAGTTTTATTGAAGATGTTATAGAAATTATTTCTTCAACAAGGAACACCTTCTAGAAGGCGCATAATTTATGTGGAATTTTCTTAAAGTATTTGTATTTTATAATTCACTTATTGTATTTGAATATAAGTTCCAAGTAATCGAACACCAATTATGACTAGTCACGCATGAGCTCAAAATACCTAACTTGCAACTTTCAGCCGAAAGTATTTTAGTGTCATTAGTAAGAGGATGTCGTCAATTAAATTCGAAACTCAAGTGAAACACATCATAAACGCTATATGAGAATGAAGCATCTGCTGCTCCAAGTGGAAGAGCCAAGCATTATAACAGGATTTGCTCAGTTTGCCAAATAGTTCAGTTAATGAATTCGTGCTTCGCCACCGAGGACCTCTGCAAATACAGTATGACAATGACTGTCCGAATGGTAATTCTGTTGCACCCTGCTTCCATTAAATATTCCAAACGAATTAGAAACCAAATTTCCCTTCACATCAGCACAGGCTGGATCCCGTATTAAAATAAGAACTATGAAACAGTCACTTCTTTAAAATAAATACCAGCTTCCCGATAAATATTTATTAAAATTATTTTCATGTTCCCTTTAATTTTACTAGATGGTACGAAACGGTATTTTAATACTCAGCTGCAACGCGATGACACAGAATAATCGGCTATAAGGGGTGCGAATTTTAATTACATCGACAAATTTCAGGGAGTGTTTCTTGACTGGAAATCTAGGAAAATGGTCGTCATATGAACATGTGTCCGTAAATACATCGTTGCCACGGTAGATGGCTCTGATGTACGACATCATTCTCCCACACCACTTGCAGTTTGTTTCTTGTGTGACTTGATGCGAGTCCTACAGAAGCCAAAGCTGTGTGTATCTTGCATGTCAAGTGTTGTTATCCATATCTGCAATGTTTTACACCAGCGGATTCCACTCCACGGGAAAGATTTTGTCGCTTATGGTTGCACCAGGCTACTACCATTTTGGAATATGCGTCATCAATACCCTTAACAAATGAAATCATCGATCAGTATAAACCTCATCTGTCATAATAGTCATCTGTGGCCAACAGAAAATCCTCGGGGAATGGTTGAAGCGTCTGATCAGTAGCGGTTCAGCATCAATGCTTCGCCAGAGACTCTTGATGAACACATACTTGGACCAGCTTTAGTCTTCCACAACGCCTCAACGCACAAACATATCTGGACATTTGTATAACAAACTGCCAGAATGTGCCCTTGGCAACACGACAGATAATTTGGCTGCGTTTGAACGCTTTAATTGCATCCCGTGGAGGACACTTTGAACATTTTTTTGTGGCTTGTATGCAATTCAGCTGTGTGCGGGGACGATTTTTTGTTGTTACACACTCACACACGCACCGTCCATTTCTGAACACAAGTTGATATGACCAAGTAGTTTGTTGCTGTATTTTAAATTCGCTCTCTATATTCAATATATAAATCGTTAAATATTTGCCGCCTATTGTACCAGTTTATATCAATTATATTGGCAATATCTAAAAAAATTAAAATAATTATTCTGTTGATTTAATCTCAGAAATGTAACTTATAAAATATTACTAAAAGGAATTTGAATGTAAAGTCAGACACTGACGGTTTAAGTAGCATGCATAATCACGAAATTATCTCAAATAAATATATTTATTGAGCACAACGTTTCGACGACAAAATTCTCCCAGTGTAGACAATAACCGAAGATGGCGGATCTTTTCGTCGCCGAAACGTTGTATAACTGCCAGTTATAGACGAACCATTTTGAAAATCCTATCCGCCATGCCTACGGTCTGTGGTACAAGATTATGTATTGACAACTTTATTTTTTTGTATATATATTTGTTTTTATTAACTTTCATTGTTCAACATTAGGCATATATATTTAAAAAATGTTGCCATCCGAGTAATGATCACTGATACTCGTCGACTAAGTCATATTACTCAGTGAAAAAATAAATCTTAAGATAAAGCGTGATAATTAAATTTAAATAAAAACTCTTTGCCGTTCAAGTCTATTTTTCTTGTAATTTTAATTGGAAGTACTGAAATCTAAATGTGGGGAAATAATTTGTTTTATAGGTTGTTCCGTCTTGGTGTCAAACATGAGAGCCCTCATCTCCCCGCTCTGTGCTGACTGTGAATTATAACGATGTTTTATTCATTAGTTGGTAGGGCACTGCAATATCGGTGTTTGAAACATCGCCGCTTCATTAGCCGTATCGTTTTGAATCGGCGGTCCACATATCGGTTTGACAACCTGAATAATGCATCGAACGAGGGTCCGGGGTGGAGGACTTGGACCTGCAATGGTCTCTTCTCATTCATTTATCTTTTAAATAAGCTCGAGAAATGATGCAAGAGAAGCGTATGGTTGCGGAAAAAACTGCAGGATAAACTCAATTTTGTATGCAGAGGCAATTGCAGGCTGCTGTAAGCTGCACCGCATTCACACCAACTCGGTTAGGTATTCAAATATAATTCCAATTAGTTTTTACAAAAGACGGGAAAATAATATATAAGGAACGGAAATAATCGTCATAGATAATTATAAAGTGGACATCGTTCACAGAACTTAAACGCGATTCATATAGGAAATAAGGAACTTTACAAACGTATTAATAATTTATTTATAATCAGAATCTAAATTCACAATTTCATGATAGAAACTATTTGCTATTATTAACAAAGTCTGCGTAATATGTAAGAGAATAACAGACAATTCTACCCAATACAATTTGCATATAATAAAAATGACAAATTAATCAATTTTACTCAATTAGGTCATGTGAGAAAATTTACGTTTCTGATCCATCCGAAGCCTGTAGAAGTTGCTTGTAGGAGTCACTCTCGAGGACTGTTGTTATATAATTGCAATAATAGAACAGTCACTCTTAAAAATTAAGTTTAATTTTATTTACACTAAAATATATCACAAGTTTTATAAATGATTGTATTCAAAACAAAAGGGGTGGATAACGACTCTTGATCTGTGACATTTTTTTACTTTTAGTATAAAACTCTATTCCAGATATTAGAACACAAACGGTGTAGAACGCTACTGTTTTCAAAATAATTACAAATTTAATTAAAGTAATACTAAAATTATGTCTGTTTAAAAGGGTGTTTAAGTTTTATTTTATATTTAGCAGTTGAGACTTCCATTAATAATAAAATAAAATTAGTAAAATAGTTATGTGATTATATTAATTATAATACAATTATACAACATTATTTAGGAATACTGTCAGAATGTAAATGCAAATTTTCACTAGCTTTCAGTTTTAAGAATAATTGTTATATTTCGTAAAGAAATAACAAGGAGATTTATCTACCAGTGTATTACAAAAGAAATTATTGCATATTTTCAATTTAAATAGCATACCGGTTTCAAAACTTTGTTAATTTCACTCCCACCCGTCATTACTAAAGGTTCCCTTTTTTTATTAACGAATGGAAAATTAAATCCATACGAAATATTTAAGTAGTATGGTAGGGTTGAGACACGAAGATGCTGTCATATAACAAACATTGCATACTTTAGACCAGGACGGAAGTTTGGCGTTTGGCATTCTGCACGCATCAGCGTCAGGTGATGAAGCAGCACCGTGTTATCTGGTGGATGGTGAATCTCCGATTATTAAAGCTATTTCCACACGCAGCTGTTTTATGATAGTCGTGCATCACACGTCAACGCGATGATGGGTGCTGAGGAATGTCACCTGCCTCAACCTCGCAATCGGCTTTGGCACGGAAATAATGAAAGGATTTTGGAAGTGACGGCAAGATTTTGAGCTACTTACTGTTCGGATAGTTTCTTCAAGAAGGAAAATCATGACGTCAAGAGGGTCGAGTGAGAAGCATTGCAATGTGGTTCATTTTTCATAGACTTGTGTTAGTTCAGTTCGGTCGGAAGTAGCTTCTTATTATATTCAGGGAGTACGAAATTAACACTTCCTTGGATTATCGTGTACATGATTTTACTTAATCCTTTTCTCCTGCTTATTAGTAACCTTGGTTTACAGATTCATTTTACTTATAAATCCATTAACTATTTTTCAAGTATTTATAAAGTGATCATTTAGCTAAGTATAAATTTTTAACTAGAAATTTTGAGTCAGTCGGAATATGAAACCTGTAGTTAAATTATTTCAAATCTTCAATAAATGCTGTTAATTCTTAATTCTTTGACATGCTGCGGTAGTTTTCTCGCAGACGCTTCTGCCCAGAGTGACTGCGGGGCTTACCTGATCATGTCGGGAATGCCTCGCACTCTCTCTGGGTACTTTTTATCAAAGTTCTCATATGCCGAGACACCTTCACCTATTTTAGGAGGTATATGTACCGGGGTCAAAGACCTTGGGCATATGGTAAGAGCTGTCCGCTGATCCCATTGGATCAGTCGGTCAACTGCCTCCTGAAACTGGTGGAGACACGGAGAAGGGAATGCTGCGTCCCCACAGCAAACTCGTCTCCCGTCATTCGGAAGGGCGTGAGAATAGTACCCAATGCCCGACATACCTGATGCAGGTTTTCTAGGGTTTTCCCTGCATCTCTTTAGGTGAAACACCGGGTAGTATCCTTAAACCATAGCCCGGGGGCCCTAGTTAACCCTTGGCTACCTTGCTCTACCTTCCGCATTCCCCCTTTTCAATTCCCTTCCTATGCTATTAAAGGGGAGTTGCCTGTTTCAGGATCACCCTCATGTAGCCTGTTAACCAAAAATAAAATTCTTTGACATAGTTAACTAGTTTTGGGTAGTTAATATTTAACAAAGTTGTACATTATCTACGAAAATTATATTTCGTTACGAGACTCTTTTAATGAACACACACTGCTGTGTAATTCCCTTCCTCGTCTTATTTTTCCACGAAAGTATGTATTAATCTTACTAATGCAAACTTAACCAGTTCTTTACTTGGATGGAATCAATTTATTCGCTTAAATTAAACCGTACTTCTGAATGTAACTACCATTCATAAAATTAATCAGTTTGGATGTCTAAATATTTTTCGGGGAAGTGCAATTTGATTGCGGTACATTGGTAATCGTTTGAGACTGTAATTTATGTATATAATTGCATCACGTATTTCAAATGTACACTGTTTTCACCGAATTATCCAACATTCTCTCCTAACAAACGAATGAACTCTCGTTCAACGCAACTGGAGCAAAAATAAATTACAAAATTTGGTCTAATTCGCTATGATTCAATTGTAATATGATACGGATGTAAGATACAACTTTTTAAATCAATTTAAGGAAATATTCATGTCGAACGATTACACGTTAAATATAACAAAACTGAATATTAATATAAAACGTATGGGACATAACATTTATATATTTCTCTATTATATATTTGGATGATATTTCTTGAAAACAAAATATTATAATTACATGCAATATGAATACTAATTTTTCCCAATATTATTTGGATTGATGTAAATATATTTATCATATAATCGAATGAATGCAAAAAATTACCTTCACAAAGAATTTTCCTTAATAAGATTGAATGGTTTTTCCATTCAAAAAATCCAAGTTAACGATATTTTGACACGGTGAAACCGTAGAGAACAACTTTGTGTGTTGTCCTCCGTTATATTCATGTGAAAACGGAGCAATGGAAAGAGACCGGTCATTAAGAAGTGTTTCGTCAACTGTTACTTTAACAAGAATAGTGACGTAACTAAACTTCCAAAAAGGCAATTTCAGCACATAAGAATTTCCGACGTCTTGTGAACCGACTGAATTGATCCGACACTATTTTATAAATAATTGGAGGACTCAGGGGTGACTGAACGAAAAATTATCGTGCATACAAGGCTGTTAGGACTGATTTCAAAGTCATGATATTCTAAATCCAACTCGCAAATCTTAATCCCAGTAGTTCATATAACCTCTGATTCAATTCTTACATTCATTGCCATCATTTTATTTATCAACGTACGGGTAGGTATGAACACTTCGCTTTTAGGTTCTCAGACTTTAATAATTTTCTTCGCTCCCAATAACACTTTTGCTGCAAATGACTTTTTTATAGCGAAGCCTTGTCTTGTAAAAAAAAAAGTTGTTTGCATTATTTGTAAGACTCATTTTAAAATAAATTCATTAAAATAAGCACTTAAGCACATAATAGCCAGTGAATGAACAGAAAACCTAAAGTACCAAAAGTAAAACACAAAATATATAAAAGCCGTTAGAGAAATTTAATAAAAACTTCTCTGAAATTGTGATTATAGATTCAATGATATTCAACTTATCCTTTGTCTAAACTACCTATACCTATGGCAGATAGCTAACTATTGACTATACAATGGCTTCCTTCATAATGGAAGGAAACACAATGATTGGCTACCATCTGTAGGGGTCCAATGGAACTATTTTAGCAAAGGAATATCATATGGCTCCACTCTGTTTAACATTGCAGTTTATATGAGTAATGTTCATTCACTGGACTGTTTTCCCTACGTCGAAAGCGCGTGATTCATGCAAAAGTAAAATATGCTCAACAATAATCGAAATACTATTGATCAAAATATTCAATTGTTAAAAAATATAATTTTCGGAAATCGAATATGTTAAGGGTATAGGCGAAACGTCTCAATGTACAATGTACATATTCAACTAGAAAGTAATACAGTAGGGGAAGTCGGGATAGAGAGGTAGAAGGGGATAGCCTATTTTTTACTGGATGGTACTGGAGGTTAGGAAATACTGGTGGAACGTTGCAAATGGTCAAGGAAGAAGTCCCGGCAGCTGACTTGACCAAGTTTTGATTGCACCTTGTGAATGAACTCGTTTTGGCACATTACACCTGTGAATTTATAATTTTTTCAGCATTTCTACACAAGGTAATCTATAAAACTCCGCGATTTTAACACTAATGGTATATTTCGACAACTAGGTGTCTTAAGCTGAATATAACTCACTACAAGGTTCACATCTGCTTGTATTAAAGGCTTGGTGAAAACCCTTAAACTAAAACTAGTGTGTGGGGCAAAACAGGATACTAATGTATGAGGAAAGTGTAATGGGCAGACTCACCTTATAAGAATGAGTTACTGGATGCTGAGCCCAAAAAGAATAGATTAAGAAAGAAAATGAACGGAAAAAGAGGAAATTATTATCAAAGATTGCATTGGCAAAAAAAGTCTTTGCGAAAGGGAAAAGTGATAAACTGATCAACCATACGCTAAATAAATTACGATAAGATTTTGATGAGATTTTGCTTAAATTAAATTTAATTTTATTGCACTAATTGTAAATACCAAACATCCTATCCCGTTCTGCCCCTGGGTGGAAATTTGTAACCTTTTTAAAAATTCATCAAAACTAGATTCGATGTTTCAAGTTATATTCATATTAGATTAAATAAGTAATAGAATAAACTAATTTTTTATACTTTTATGAAATCAATTTTCTTATTCTATAATTTTACAAAATTTACAAAAATGGTCCCTTTCCGCTCAGACTCCCCATAAATTAAAATATCCCTAGTAGAGACATCAAATATACCTGTTTTTGCAGTTGTAACTATCCATAGTTTGATATAATAATAATATTAGGCAGGTATAAACCGGGAAATATTATTAACTACTGGCCAACCGAGACATATAACACGTTTATAACATTATATCTATTGTAAGAATTATTTACTGATATAACGTTCACGATACTCGTAACTTGAAGTTTACCGTATTGTTAAATTAAAGATTAAAATATATGAAAGAAACCATGGTCTTCCGGTAACAACCGTATGATTTTCTTTTTCCACCATTCGAGAGAGACTTTATAAAAATAATGAACCAACCTCTTGCAAAATAGATTTTGAAAATCACTGACTGTGTTTATTTCGAACAAATATGCAGGTTTTGGAACTTTAGAAATGTCTGCATATTTAAATACGTTAACTTGATAAATATAGGACCAATACTATGACGGCTTTATTCAAAAGCTCACCTCATGGTAGTTGATTAAAATAGAAAAGTAATTAGTAAAGAGCAGTAGCAATAAAAATTATGCTATAGTAAACCCGTCGTGCAAAATAATCTCGTGTCAAAATGTAATTGGAGGAACTGAATTATTTATTTAATTTAAGTTTACTTTCTCCAAGTATTAAGCTAATTTAAAATATTAATAAATACTAAATAATCATTATTAAAAGACGAAGTAACGTTCTACTTATATCGTTTAATTAAAGTTGATGGATTAATGATACTGGATTGGAGGGTATTTACCACTCTCCTTCCATATATTTCGCTCTCCACAGGTAGGATTCTAAATAAACAGTATTAAGTTCATAACCATTACATATTGTGTCGCAAATGTAAACGGTTTCAGAAATATCGAAATGAATACCGCGTTGATGGCAAAGTCTCCCTCCGACGTGGTATTACAATACAATTAGAGAAATACAATAGCGTCAAGCGGATAGCAAAGTGAAGGGAAATCAATTTGCCGCTCGTCGCATTGACACTTTGATTCATGACAATTTCGCACATGTGTACCTGAATGCATCTATAGCACCGTAGAAACGTGACGAGTAAACAAGGGTCCACATCAATCATTGCCGATGAAGGCTTTTCAAATAACACTCTATCACTGTAACCTTGGAATGCAAAGAATGACTTCCTTTTTTTCATGCAAAATATGTTTGAATGTTTTATCATATTGAAAATATTACAATGTATGGGCAAATCTGATGGACTACTGACAGGCAAATAAACTTGGAAACAGGGCCATTGAAGGCCACATTTTCTCACGATCGATGTTGGAACTACTCTTTATGAAAATTGCGGACAGAACCAATTAAGTTTCAACGTCCAGATGCCGAAATATTTTTTGAGAGTTACATTTTTTTTAAAATTATTGTCTTCCGTACTGAAGAACATAGTTTATTGTAAACGAAAGTGCATGTGTTCTACGTCTGTGATTCGTGTGTTCTTTGGACAAAGTAAGAATAATTATATGCATTTTTCCTATCGTACTATAATTTTTCCAATAACGTTTGAATTTGTTTCTATAGCATTTGCAGTGACTCAATATAAATGTTTATATATACACGTTCACTGATTCAGTCAGTCCTCTACTGTGAAAATAAGAGCAAAGAAAGTATAGATACTAATAAAATACAACAATAAGGTATACAACTATGAATATACATGAATGAGAAAGACAACACCCACGCAAATAAATATAATACGGAAATACGAAAATTATAGCGACATATAGGATGAGAGTTTGTGAAACTGTATTAATATAAGGAAGAGTTTTGAACTTGCATTTGATTAACAATATTAAGCTTTCATTATGAAAGCTTCTATTGCTTTTATTCAGTTGGAGAATATGAAAAATAAATAGGTAGGTTTTAATGAAGCTCGGAAACGCAGTAGTGATTCTGAAAAATACGAAGTGCCAAAGAATAGAGTCGATAGGACAAGATCTACTTCTGGATAAAGAACTAAAGTTAAAATTAGTTTTCATAAAGAAATATAAAATAAACTCAGTTATTTGTTAAGGTAATTCCTATATCAAATAATGTAAAATGAGGCCAAATTGAAGCTTAAAATTCCACGTTGAAGACTATGCAGGAATATTCCATGTTAAAACCCATCCCCTATTGTTTAATGGTAATTAGAGAAAATGTTCAACATGTTCAGATGACTTCAGGATGAGTTTAATGATGTATACGTTGCAGCAACGCTCTAGCATTATTGTTCGTACCAACAGGAGCAAGAGCAAGAGCGATAATTAACCGACTTGAGAGTGGGTGATGTATAGGAACGTCTAACTGTGGCTCAGGAGTAACATTTCAAAGCCAAGCTAGTTTCAGTCAGCTCTCACTCATCCCGCAACTATTTCCATGCAACAAACGAAGCAATAACTTGAAAATGTGAGCAACGAAACGTTGCGAGTACTCCACTTGTGGTCCTGTTGAAACCTACTTCAAACAACAGTGCTTTATTGTCAAAAGTTTGACAGTGTTGTGCTGTCACTTACGTTCGATATGAACTTTCACACAGTACGGCTGAACGAAGGCGTTGGAATTCATCCCAATGTCGAGTCCGTCCTGTTATGACTTCCTATCACTGGCAAATTGTAAGTGGTTCTGATTAATTAACCAGAGCAGTCAAAAGATAGAAAATGGTGGAAGAATAGATGCTGTCATCATTGATTTAACTAATTTATTTGATATTTTGATGAAGGAACGAGACAAGCCAGGTACGGATAAGAGGGTTGTACTTTGGATCAAGGAATTTCCAAACGCCCAAACTCAAAGTAATAAATTTGGTAGAGAACTATCAGTAGAACAAAACTAACATTGGGGATTCCGCAAGGACCAGGAAACGGGCCATTATTATTCTTGAAATGTATTATTGATTAACCAGTTCTAAAATTAAACATTTTACTGATGATTGTATCGTCTATAGAGTTATTAGAAAGCTTCGAATGAATGAGAATAACAAAACGATTTAGACTTATTATGAAGCAAATATAATGAAGATAAGTAGCGAAAATTGCAAATCATTAACGTCCAATAAACATTGCGTAGGTATACGATTGCTATGTAACAAATAGGGAGAAAGTAATTCAATATCAAGGAATTATTTTGAAGCTGAAGTTTAGAATGAGAAGAACGTGTAAATTCAGAGACACGAAAAACGTGGAAATCCTGACACTACGTATTGAGAATCTTAATAAAAAATGCAAAAAAAATCGAAGAACATGATTATAATTCTCCGGTTCTACCCTTACACGAGTATTGTGCATATTGTCAATAGTTGATATAAGTTAGAGAAATTATGATGTTAATCGTTGGCAACTAGAAGGAAGAAAGAAAGGTTTTACGCACGATAAAAACCATAAAAACGTGGAAATACATACAGAGGTGATAAGCTAAAAAAATAAACTTAAATTGGGAGAAGTGGCCATATATATAATAAACGATTTCTAAACAGAAATGATTGGAACAATTTTCATGCAGCACTGTTTAAGGCCAATCTGCAACTAGTAGGTTTATAAATAATCTAAATAGATGTGTGAAATGAAGTGATTAAGGGGATTGTTTTTACTCTTTGTTTACTTTTCTTTACAAAGTGAACAAAGTGTTTAGAAATGTGGATAAATTTCAAGACAAATTTGTGCATAGTTTTCTTATTATATGGGAAACAACAGCCAAAATCGAAATTAAACAAAACATAATCCTACGCTCCATTACAAACTCTCCCTGGTACGTTAGAAATTCCGTCATCCACCATAACATCAAACTTCTCAAAGTAAACTCCGTAATCTTTAAATTCATGACCTCCCTAATCAAAAGCGCCCTCAACCACACAAACCCCAGTATCCAGCAATTCCATGACAATCCTCCTGCACCTCCACGCTTCCATCGCCTGAAAAGAAAACTCACAATCGACCTCATACTTCCCCTGATCATGCAGGCACCCCGTAACCCACCATACCATCATCTCCGCAGACCACATCTTCATATATCCTCCAATATGCCTGTCAACCTTCACTCACCCACGTCGTTGCCTCTCAGGTACACAGAAAACCCATCTACTGAAGTAGGTTAATTAAATGAATTAATCTACCTCCATGTCAACATGTAAATTATATACTTTTTTAAATTTTGTATTCTTTATTTTAATATTGTATATACTGAATCATTATTGTCCAAACTGATAGTCTTTACGACAAAAGTTTTTTTTGTATTAATGAAAAAGGTTTTCTTATTTAAAAATTGCATTATTTGTTTACATATTTGTTTATGCATTTGTATTTGAAGAAAATTAAATACATTCATACATGACGGAGAAGAAACTATGTCCAGTAATTGATAAATTAATTAATCGCATCACACTGGTTCATTGATAATTGTCGAGTACTTTATTCAAGGTTAATTAAATTTTATTTTGAAACACGCGCACGTGAGTTCAGGGACCTGCAAAGACCCTAGCCAGAAGGTGGACGGAATTCCTGGGATCAACAGGAACCACTTAACGGACGCTTTAAGGCGTTATTCAGTAAACGAAATTTCAAAATACAAATTTCCAAACAAACTGATAATGGTAATTAATGTTTGCCAAATAAAATTATGTGAATACAAAGAAAGCAACTCTGACAAGAAGAAACAAGTAATAAAAACTGAAGGAAGGAAGAAAGAAAGATCATTTGTGAGAATGCTAGAGAATAAGTTACGGATTCGGGAAAGCAGATACGGAGCAATAATAGGTACATATAATTTGTAGTTAGATAAACAGCAAGATCAGTAATGATAAAAACTCATCGAACTAGTTCCTTGCCCATCAGCGTTCATCAGGCTAGTGAAATCAAATTCTCAGTCATTTCACGGTTCATTCATTACCGTCACAATTTAATACTTTTATTAACAATCTGTTTAGGTGCGTACTTTATATTATTTATTTATTTACACATATAAATGTTTACATTTAACAAGAACCTTCAGAATAGTTTTATTTTTGAGTATTATTGATTCTAAAATATATTTCCAATTGTCTATTCTAAGAAAGAATTTTATTTTAAGATTTCCACGCCTCACCGTATTGGCATTACAAAGAAGACAGACGGCTATCAACTATTTACAAAATAATATCTTCAAAATATAAAAGTACTCTAAATCATTGGGCGTGGTTATATTTTATGACAGTATCAGCAGATCAAATAAAGTCGGCACTAATTAGATTCATACATTCTAGTGGGTATTCATTAAATTGTTTTACGTGTTTCTCGAATAAAAATGAAAAATCAAAGTTAAAAACTTTCATTAGTAATTTACGAGCTTCGTTAAAGGCAAATCGTATTCAATCGCTGAATGGAAATCTGGAGATAGTGGAATTTAATCTGGCCCCAGCCTAAGCGTTCGGTAATTCTTGGCATTCGTTCCCCGCACCGGGTTCGTCATTGATTACGAACGTGCTACCATTAAAGGTCTGTTTCAAACATTTCCTAGATATTGAACGCATTAAGAGAAGTATCTTTATGAGCGAAACGTTGCAACAGTGCCATCACAATTAGCACGTATCTTGATATAATTAGTCGCACTTCTCCTGAAAGGATCACAGCAATGTCAGGACCACTGCTAACAGAAGTAAACGAGTTCTTAATTATTTTTGCTCCCCTGTCAATGGAATTAAAATGATTTGGCTATTACGTGTCCGCAGTCATTGTCTGAACACGAAGTATAAAATTATGTAGCGTAATAAAATGTGCAGACTGTGCCCCGCATGGAAGTGCTCGTGAAACCATTCTCTTCATTGAGAATTGAAAGCAACACAAATATTCAATTGTTACAGTAGGTACAAAACAAAATATTGCATGTGCCGGGGAACGGAATAGACATAGAATAGACGATAGCATGAATTAATCCGAAGACTAAAATTATAAACGAATTAATTTATTATATAAATTCTCATAAACTCGTAAAAAATATATTGTAAACTTAATACAATGATTAGAAATAGCCTTCTGCAATCCAGATTACGATTTTCCCGATTTATTCACCTGACTATTATGGGATGATTGTTTGTAAAATTTTATCATTTATATATTTCAAAATATTTTGATTCCTTTGGTGTTGTCGAATATTCCCTGAATTTGTGAAAAATAATGTTTTTTTTTATAATTTTCAACTTTCAACTTGGAATATAAATAAATGTTGACGACGTAGGTTGAGAGTTTGGTGCGAGCCATTGTTGAGTTTCTTCCCAAAATTCAAATCATTTTTATACATAATACAAAACTAATCTAAATTGGCAAAATGATCAATTTGTAAATGTGTTTGCCTGGTCCCATAATTTGTTCACAAGTTATTGTTTATTTAAACCTAAATTAATTATTAAATCAGAAAATTTCTCAAAAATAATACCACCGAGGACTTGCAAAATCACAGTGCTAATATAAGTCCCACTGTGGCATTTTTTGGACTTGATAAAATTACTTAATATTCAACTGTTTCCTTTGCTTTATTGCATTCACTGCGTCATTACATTTAAATGTATTGTTATTATTATTATTATGGAAATAAGACAGGTAACACGTGACAATCTTGATTCTAACATTTCTGCTATTGTGGGTTTCCTAAGATTGACGTGACATGTAAATATGAATCTTCTTTCTTTTTTAATTTAACGGTCAAGAACCATGGTCTAACAACACCGCCCTTCTATTAATTAATTACATTTGGATATGATTTATTGCTCCTCAAATAAGGATACCTCATGGCACAAAATTTCAAAATAATGATTGGAAGCTTCAATTAATAACATTTACAAGTTTAAGTCTGCATAGCTAAAAATCAGAACACACAAATTTGCCTGTGAAACATAACTAAAAATATAAAATAATAACAAATATACGTTAACGTTACTAATAGTATAAATATGGAGTACAGAGCGGCTTCCTGAGGTCATTGAATTATTTACGATAAAGTAAACACCGCGGTGAGAAAATAATCTGGTATCAAAAGCTAAAACACGCTGTAACATCGAGTTAATCCACAACCTAGCACAAAGCTATCGGACAAACAAATAAATGATACTATCAAAATATTCAGTGTACTCGTTGGAAAGGCGCTTGTTAACAAAAATATTAAATTACATCCAGCGAATTTATGATTCTCATCCGATGATGCTGTTGGAGTTGTCAAACGTTTAATGTTTTGCAAACGATTTTCCGTAATGAACACCAAGAAATGTTTAGTCATCTAAAATTACATTCCACAAAAAATAGTCACAGTTTATTGTTTAAACAAATCATGAAATAAGAAAGCTCGTTACTATTAATGGAAAGTAAATATGTAAATATTGGACCTGCACATTTTTTCTAGGGGTTGAAACCATGTAGCTTATTTTGTGCTGGAAATGTTTGGGATTGAACACCTACAGCAAATAAACTTTTCCATGACAAAATTCAATACGGATTGTAACATTAATTTCTGATTTGCTATCTATTCTGATTAACTTATTTTCTGATACTAAAATGTCTGAAAAACTCTGCATTTCCTGAATAATAACGGATAATGAGTAATTGACCTTCAAACATTTTTTAAATAGCTGTGAAAATAAATTTGAGTTTTCAGGAAAACGGGTATCTGGATTTATGGACAAATTATTTCCGCACCAGGAGAAAATATGCTTTTAGGTGGTGTTTGTCAATACTACTTCACTGAAAATACTGCCTGATATTAAATATTGGAGCTGATCGTGTAACATTAGGCAACAGAATCTTAAAAGCTGTATAATTAGAGTATATTTACAGAAAACATTCGAAATTAATTCTCATTTATATCTCCCTAACGGATATCTTTATACAATCAAACAAGTTATGTTTTATTTTAGTTACATTCTAGTGTTTCTTTCCAGTGTTCGGGAATATTTTCCTATTCGTGAACATTCTCTTTGACAACCAGAATTGAATTAGTATACTTTTATTAATTAAAACATTTATTTACGAAATGAGTTGTGGGAAGCGTCTTTCATTGGCTCTGTTATCTCTCTAAATTATTATTAGTGTTGAATAAAATTTGAATCGTGTTACTGATTGGAGGAAACCTATTCCGGTGGGGCACCAGATTCGATAACATCGACACTTTGCCCGTTGCAAATGGTTTTGTTTGTCTTACCTGAATGGTGGACCCGGAGCAAAACCGTGCCCGGACGAAGGACGACGTCTGCAACAGGTTGGTCTTCCGTGTTTGCGAGAACCACGCAGCATCCACCCACGCACAGCAGCAGGACCAGCGTCTCCGGAAGTCGCATCACTGCCGTCGTACGGAAGAGCCCTGTCCAACACATTTCAAATAAATTTACACTAAACGTTGCGATCATCGCCACGCGACTCAACTCTCCCGTTTCCGCGTGCCCATTTTCAATTCAAAAATTAACAATTTTAAAATATTATAAAAATACGACAAATTTAAAACACATTTGGCAAAATCAAATTTGACCAATGAACGACCAAAATTTGTTGACGACGGTACGGACTTTCGTTCATTGAAAGTTTTCTCGATTTAAATTACGGAAATGATTAAACAAAATAGAATTTTACGAGATAAACGTTTTAATGAAGTTAACATTAATTTATATCAGTAAGTCATTTAATTTCAAGTTTAATATGAAATTAAAGGTAATTTTTTACTTTGCATTTTTTTGGCTACCCTTAATTTCATAAAAATGTATTAAACGTAAACATAACAAATTAATATTACACCTATAAGTAATAAAGAAGAAAGAAGGAGAAAAGTTATGGTTAGAACAGTAAAACAAACTATTTTTCACATTCAATATGTAAAAAATTATCATTAGAATTATTTACACCATACAATTATGAAACTAGAGCGGGAATTAAGGGGCAATTTCTGCAGTGATAACCGAATCAAATTTTCAGGCAATATCTTATCGAACACACAAATATTTTTTTGTAGAGATAGCATTTAAAACCGAAACTTTCACTGATCTAAGAGAAACATATTGAAATCTGAGAAGTTACACTGAGAATTTAATATCATTAACAAAATGAGTCTCAGACTCAGATTATGCGTAATACGAAATCTTTTATTACTCTTGTAAGAATTGCGTGACGTAAAGTACATGATATCTAGATGTTAAATTGCTTTCTAAGCATACTCCATTCAAATTGAATTTTTCAGGTAAATACTTGTATTCCTTTTTAATGGCTTACGGAGCATTGATAAACAGTCCCGGCAAAATTAATCGTCTAATTGTCCGGGGTAACAGCTATGAGTTTCTTAAAATGTTTATAAAACTCAACAGTGTACTATTTAGAGGTAGATTTCTCATTTTGTTGACACCAAAAAGAATTAACCAAGGCATCATTATAACCTAAAAGTTAAGCTAAAAACGTGGGGAAAATACGATTGAAAAATTTGACTGAAATTGAAAACAATTTTTGGAATACATTTTAACTTCTTCCCAACAATAATACAGAATATACAGTAAATGAATCGCTCTAGAGTTTTGCGATGTATTCAAAATTCTCACGTGGCGTGTCGATGAAATAATCTAATGCAATTTTCTGTATATTAATGATTTTAAAACTCGTTTCTATGCACGTTGTCAGACAATAGCTTCAAACACATTGACAGTGAATCTGAGTTGACATATGAATGGATAAATTTGTCACTCGATATTTGAATTAAAAATATCATAAAAGTTTCCACCCTGAGAGAATTCGCTCTTCTGTATTTTAGAAACTGTATGTTTCAAGACCTTTGAAGCTGTGGCTAAATTTTGAAGTGCTTGCCGTTACACGATTCGCAAAGTTCTTAATTGATTCTGACGATTAATAAAACCATTATACAACTTCTTTGATTTATTACAAAAAGTCGTATACTGTCGGATGAATATCTTCGTACTGAGCAAAACCTTAATTTGTCAAAAGTAATTTCGAAACCGATGTATTCGTATTAACTTTGACATCACTTCGTTGCACAACTTATGAAACGCTTCGATTTCGATGTAAGAAAATCGAAATCACTTACAGGAAATCTAGGATTACATCTGTGAGTAACTGAAAGCTCCAATACCACGTGTGGATGGGAATTTCAGTTAGATTTGTGTATAAGGGACCGATTTCAATAGTTGGACGCGAATTTATTTCTATAGCTATATATATTTATGTGATATTCTAGCGATTTGCAAATGCAAAGAAAAATAATAAACTTCTAAGGTAGGAAACGTGGCGACCGGCAATAGTCGCTCCGATCCGATAAAATTACGTGTCTGTCATTAAGCAACATTTTACTTACTTCGCACATATCCTCAACGGACTATTGTGACATAATTTGTTTCGATAACGTCACAAGTTAAAAAAATCACACTCGGAGATATTTTAATGCACTGGCTGGTTTCGGGCAGGAGATTCGCGTGAGACAGCCTGTTAGTTTTGGTGGAGGTATCGGAGATTGTGTTTGCGAACGTGGGTTGTGCCACGGACCGGGACCGGGATCGGGTGCGAGCGACCCGAGCAAGCACTGGCGTGCGACTGTCTCGCTGCTGGCCCCAGCTGACGGAGACCCGCCGGGCGCATGCGCAAAAATGCACCGAACGCGACAATGCAATCTGGACACGGCAACGCGCCGCGCCGCGCCGCAGCGTCCAATGCAACCCGCGTTCTGCGAATCTCATTTAGCGAATAAATTATTGGGGGACGATTCTAGAACAATCCTCATGAGCATTCAGCCCTTTGTATGATAGTGCTCGATTCATTTACCACATACCAGAACATCGAAAAAATATACTTTCCGCCTTGAAAGCAGATCCTAAACAACACATTACGGATTCCTAAATTGACACGGGACACGGGGACTTAAATTTCGGCCATAATCTGCAAGAAATAGATTTTCAAATTTTTCATATTAATATATGCCTTACGGATCATATAGCAAATCTTTTAATTCGATTCCTTCATTTTTTAAATGCTTAGTAGCAATTTAAATGGATTTGCTTCCTTATTAATAATTTAATACTTTTTCAGAAAAATATGTTTTCCTCAACTTTATAATTTCTGCTACCAAAAAACTTCAATGCGTCACAAATATTAAGATATTTTCTTCATTCTTTTTGTACATAATCTGCAAGATAATACATTAAAACTCAAGTATTAGTTTCCCAATTGTTCAAGTAGTTTAAGTGAAACAAATTTTTTAATTGATGAACAGTGCCAATTTTTAAGTAACCTTATGTAGCTCTGAGCAAAAAAAATTATTTTCTCCCCACAGTTTTATTCAATTTCAAAAATAAAACTGATAATTGATCACAGTGGTCAGCTCTACATATTATTGTAAAAATACTAAAGTATATTCACGTACGTAACGCAAGGAACATTTTCAAAACTGCCAAATTTTGAAAATAATTTTCAAAATATCAAAACAAAAACCATGTTTACAGAGACAAACGTTTGTACATTGCTACATATGTTTTTTAACACACAGTAGCTTTTCATTAACAAGAATTTCTAATTTCAGTCCCCGTGTCCCTTCAAGTCCGCCACACGACGCAGTGAACGGTTGACCCAAATTTTCACCTGTAATATATATCCAATATCTCCGAATAGTATTGACAAGTGCCTTGCTACACGGTGGAGTGAATGTTTTATCCAATACATTCCATTCAACCGTTGGTTCAATAGTCTTTTAGGTGAGAATATTACATTTCGAGGGACAGTCAAATATAATCGGGATTCTTTTATCAAGCTTAATAGGAGAATTGCTTTACCACGATTTCTGTGTAGGTCTCTCCATTCCACTGTCAATGTTATAGTCCCATCAGTATATCTAGAGCAATTAGTGAGCAAGAGGTTCCTACTTCAGTAGAGCAACGGATTATTATAAAGTTTTTGACCAGAGAAGAAGTGAGATCTTCAGAAATTTGAACACGATTCGGGGACGACACTCTCCAAAACCCGCGTGTACGAGTGGCACAACGGTTTTTTTGAAGGCCTGGAAATGGTGGAAAATCAGAGTCATGATCGGCGTCCTCGAACTTCCATCACAGAATACAAACAAAAGGAAGCTTTTAGAGGAAGACCGACGCCTCACCGTTGACAAAATTGCTTCTTCAGTTGATCTGAGTCACGGGAGTGCACGTTCAATCATCAGAAGGAACTTGGCTTCATAAAGATCTCAGTGAGGTGGATTCCTCGGCTTCTTTCTCCGGATAATAAAAACTCCCGTTTGGAGATTTGCCACAGGCTTTCGACCCGTTATGCTGACGAAGGAAAAGGCTTTCTCAGTCACTATACGCCTCAATCGAAACAGGCGAGCAAAGAGAGGCGACTAAGGCGTGAGGCGCCAAAACGCGATTGTCTGCAGGGAAAGTTCTTGCCCCCGTGTAATTTTTATAGGGAAAAAATTAATAAAACTCATTACTTCATTATCTTCTAGTGCATGAAACACTATTTATTAAATAAATATTATTCCAAATATGTAAATGATTAACATATAAGTAACTAGAACAAACTATTAAGGATTTTGAAGAGAACAGGAATAAAATATGGAGAAAAAGGCTTAAACATAACCTCAAAAGAAGGCAGTCAACAGTAATTAGAATTGAAGTTCAAGAAAATAAAGCAGAATTTAAGAAAGAGTAAGACAAGGATGCAGTCTGTCGCCCATGCTGTTTAACTTATATATTGATCAGGCGATCAAGAAAGAAACACGGAATATGGAAAACGACTCATACTGCAAGAGAAGAAATAATAACTCTACGCTTTGCCGATGATATTGTATTATTAGGGGAGTCAGAAGAAGACTTGGAAACTATAATAAATGGCTGAACGTGGTTCTGGAGAAATAGTTCAATATGAGGATTAATAGAGGAAACCCAAGGTAATGGAGTGTAGTAAGAGAAACACTGTAATAACAAAGGCTGTTAGATTGGGAAGGGCTATTTTGAAAGTTAAGAAATTCTGCTACTTGGGCAGCATAATAACTAGGGATGGTAGAAGTATAGTAGACATAAAGAGTAGGGTATCACAGGCAAGGAAGGCATTCGCAAAAAAAGAGGAATTAACTTACGGGTAATATAAGTGCCAATATTCGGATATCGTTGTTAAAAATGATCATATGGAGTGTGGCGTTATATGGGCGTGAAATGAGGACGATAGGAGTTGCAGAAAGGAAAAGAGTAGAAGCCTTAGAAATGTGGTGCTATAGGAGAATGCTGAAAATCATATGGGTGGTTGGAGTAACTAACGAGGAAGTTCTAAGCAGAATAGGGGAAGAGCGAACAATATGGAGGATGTTGACCAAGAGAATGAATTGATTAATAGGCCACGTTTTAAGAGATGAGGGTTTTGTAAAATTAGCATTAGAGGGAAGTGTGTGGGGTAAGAACAGAAGGGGGAGGCCAAGGATGGAATCCGCTAAGCAGATTAGGGAGGATGTCGGATGTTGTAGTTATGCGGAAATGGAAAGGCTTACGTAAGGTAGGTTAGCATGGAGGGTTGCATCAGACTGAAAAACACAACAAGTTAAAGACTCAACCTTCAGATTTTTATGGCAGAATCAGGAAGGTTTCTAAACGCAGGGAAGAATTTGTTTCTGTACAGAGAAACCATGTAGAAAAATATTTGAAAAATGTTTTTAAATTCTATAGTTTTCAGAAAAATAATTTTCAAAAATTCCCGTTTTTTTGACTGACCCTCTTAAAGATAAAATGGAGGATAAATAAAAAGACGGCCAATAAGCAGGAATTCATTTTATTACTATTTAATTAATACAAAAACTACGTTTCATCATTTTGGCAGTGCCGTCCTCTCATGTAAATAGTTTATCCATTTAATGATTTACTTGGAGAAGTCCTCAAACTTGGATGAAGCGTAGTGTTTGTATTAATTAAATAGTAATAAAATTAATCATTCCGACTATAACCGTCGCTGGAGATGTTCCAGCGCGGCACCAAATTCTTCACATTAAATTCAATAATCTTTTCGGCTGAGGGAGTCAA
Source organism: Eucriotettix oculatus (assembly GCA_034510155.1). Classification (NCBI taxonomy): domain Eukaryota; kingdom Metazoa; phylum Arthropoda; class Insecta; order Orthoptera; family Tetrigidae; genus Eucriotettix; species Eucriotettix oculatus. The sequence continues at coordinate 62,033,511 of CM067380.1, forward strand.
AGAGTAAATAGGACGTATTCTAAATTTTAAACCTGAAGAAGTTTCAAAATGGAGATTAAACGTCGCCTTTGTGTATAAACAGTGATATATTTAATGCTGACTTTTTGGCCGTCGTTTTATTTATTGAAAGTAAAATGAATTGCCGACTTATTGGTCGTCTTTTTATTTATTTCAAACTTAAAGTCAGAAAATTATGTTTAAAATGGAGTATGATAAGGATTTTATTATTGCTACAGTAATTTTCTTGTCTTGGTGCAAATTACCATTAACGAGTTGTTATCCATTCTACATTAAAACGAATGAAACAATCAAATTCTAGAAGAATTTTTAATACAAATGCGTTGTTTATAACCGAGGAAAAACATGTGTAAGGGAGATTAAAATGTATAAAATTGATAAAAAAAACTAATAATAACTCATTTCATTATTAAATATACCAATTAATGACCTTTAACATTCTTTATTTTATTTATTAAAGAGATAATAGAAGAGACGTTATTGAGTGCGCCAATATGATTACAAATTAATCCAAGATGTCTAAAACTCAACTCCAAAATTTTCACATCTAATATTTTCACCCGTCAAATAGAAAATTCAATAGAAATATTTTCCGAGAATTTTCTTCTTCGGATTTATGTGTTTAATTTTCGATATATTTAATAAAAGTCTCACCAGCAGCGCTCTATGACTATAGTTCTCCTTTCTTATTTGAAATGCTATGATAATTTGTAATTTGCTAAGAAAACTCAAATTCCGATCGGTACGTGGTAGACGTTCCGTTGCCAGAAACAATACTCTTTATTTCAATGAAGGAACTAAAATTGAAAATAGAAAACTTTGTGGTATTATACCTAAACGCCTAACCATCCTTTGGCAATGCCTGGACAAACTGCTTCATCATTCCAAGTTTTGATGTTGAATGCGGGTAAGAGCAAAATTTTCGTTTTCCTCACATTTCCATCATTCAGACTCTGAGTAATTTTGTTGCCAAGAGTTTCCTATATTAATTTGTATACTATTTTATAGATTTTTGAATAAACGTTGACTTTGGAATAAGTTCGAATGAAAGAAGAAGGCGATTCTCGTGCGCCTTAATCTAGGCAATCCGGTTTTGCAAATAAATCTTACGTGGTGGTGATTTCCCCCTACTCAGCATTCACAAAAAACATAAAACACCCTTCATTATCCAGAAAAAAATTGTCACCGACCCGTGTAATCCCTTAAGTAGTATTTTTAATGACTTCTGCAACGTCTCGGCAGATTTTTCAGGCCTCTGGAAAGCACTGTGGCAATATTTCGCCACTTCTCATTACAATTGGCAGTTGAAAAAGGAAATCTACGAATTTAAAATTAAATTTTTGTTCTTGTGGACCTCAGTAGAAGGCGCTGCGGGGGTTTTCTCGCAGGACCTTCACCCCAGAGTGACTGCGGGGCTCACCAGATTATGTCGGGAATGCCTCGCACTTTTTCTGTTTTTTTTTTATCAAAGTTCTCTCATGCCGAAACACCTTCACCTATTTTAGGAGGTATATGTACTGGGGTCGAAGGCCTTGGGCATATGGCAAGAGTTGTCCGCTGATCCCATTGGATCAGTAGGCCAACATCCTCCTTAGATATGGAGAAGGGAATGCTGCGATCCCACAGCAAACTCGTCTCCCGTCATTCTGAAGGGCGTGAGAATAGTACCCAATGATCGACCTACCTGATGCAGGTTTTCTATGATTTTCCCTGCATCTCTTTTGAGGAAACACCGGGTAGAATCCTTAAACTACAGCCCGGGGGCCCTAGTCAACCCTTGGCTACCTTGTACTACCTTCCACATCCCCCCTTTTCTATTCTATTCATATGCTATTAAAGGGGATTGCCTGCTTCAAGATCACCAACATGTTGCCCGTTAATCAAAGAAAAATCCGTTATTATGGAATGATGTCTGTGGGAGTTTTCTCTCGCAGGCGTTTGTCCCGAGATTGATGGCGGGGCTCACCTTTGGAAATAGCTCGTACTCTCTTTGGTTTTTTCAAGGTTTTCACATGCTGTTGAACCTTCACCTCTTTGAGGAGGTGTATGTACTGGGATGGAACTTCTTGGGCATACGGTAAGAGTTGTCCGCTAATCCCATTCGATCAGAGGCCAACTGCCCCCTAAAAACGCGTGGAGACACGGAGAAGGGAATGCTGCGACCTCACAGAAAACCCTTCCAATGTGTGTTTCAAAATCACATTCGAGGAGCCTTTTACCACAAAAAAATCTTCAATAGACTTGAGTGTAGATTTTTTCCAGGTATCTGGCAACAGGAAGTGCTATCACACAATTATCATTATATTTTATGGATGGGGTCAGCACAATCAGTATCAGTACTGAATGTTGGAAATGCTAAACATATTAGAATTCAAAAACATTCAAATCATGTTTATCATATTTCAATTGTAACAACACAAACGAATGAAACATGTGCATTATGTACCACAGCTTCTTTAGATACTCAGTAATTTATAAAACTTGTCACCCCACCCCCCTTCATGCACCTCCTCCTTCGACATTTATCTTTCATGAAGTTCATCTTCCCCTTGCATGTATTCTTGTAACACACCTGTATAATCTCCTAGTTGTCTATTCCACGCTTCATCCTTTCGCTGAGTTCTCTTCCCACTGATAACCCTCCAATTCACTCATTTTCTTCTCAGACCCCGCGCTTTTTATAATCTCACTATTCTTCATTTTCGCATTCACTTCTTGTCTTACCTCTACTAAATTTTCATTAAAATTTCTGACTTCTTCTTCGGTCTTTCTCATCCTTCTACCTGCTTCTTGATTTGCTCTTCTATGCTCGTTTCTAGTCTGTCGGTATGCCTCATATGTTTTCTACCCATTTCTTCCATTTCTCTACTGATATTGAAGTTTTCTAAAGTGATAACCAACATTACCTCCACTCTCGACATATTTCCGCCCCCTTATGCACAAGCTCACTTCTCCTCTCGCTGTCCGATCCCCCTCTTTCGTCCACTCCAAGCTTATGGCCTACATCAACATCTGCCCCATCAACATCATCTACATCAATTTCGCCTTTCCTTTTATCAGCATCGCGTTCATTCGATTGATCTTCCTCTATGCTGGGATCGATTTTGTCGGCCTATGTCTGAACCGCGTCCATCTCTTCCTTTTCCGCGAAACAACAATGTGCAGTACAAGCCTTTTGTTCGTGCGCCAAATTTATGATACACTACATAACTGGTAGCATATTCAACATAATAATGGAATCAGGGCACACTAATAATCAAATAAATTAAAAATACACAGCGAAAAATTCTAATTAAAATTTATTCAATATATTTATGTTGTTTCGTCCATATTTTCGAATTTCATCTCGTAACTAGGAAAAAGCTTAAAAAAGAATTTTAATTTAAAATAGATAATATTTTGTTAAAATATAAAAAGTAAAATTTTAAATTTTATAAATAAAATAGTCTTTCATGGACGCGGACGCATGTAAGACTGTAAGATGGGATTTTATTCTTTCGTCTATACATTAAACAAACAATGAAGGAAGTTAAAAACAAAATTGGAAAAATTAATTATTTTTCAAGAAAATTTCCTGCCAATATTTTATTTTTGTCACAGTCATCAGAAAATTATGTAGACTTGTTAAATAGCATGAATACCATCTTCCAAAACATTTATAATATGAGCATTAATAGAAATACATATCATATGAATCTTCCTTGGTTTTTTTTTCAAGGCCGGTGTATCCTATTGCCAATAAAAATCATAATTTCGTTAGTACATCGACCCACCCTTATTCAAAAACCCGATATACAGGAACAATATTTTAATGAATCACCTTCAAAATTTGCAAATCTTTCTGTCATTAACTCAAGAAAAAAGTATACTTTATATTCCAAATTTGAACATAGACGAGCGGGAATATTTCTCAATCCATTAAGGTAGCGAATTATTTTTACCTCCCTTAAGGTAAATGCACTGGTTTTTGTTTTTTAAAGTACCGTCTGTATTTTTGACACCATCATGATCACAATGAGAATTTGAAGTCAATTTAAGTACCGGGAATACATTTGACTGTCTTAGTGCATCTGGATTTTTTATACTCCATTAAGGTTCCATGGTTATTTAACGTGAAGAGAATTCTTTGCTTAGCTAAGGCACTGTCAGTCATCATCCTGAAGCGATAACATCTTGGGGAATGTGCAATCATACAAGTATCGACAATTATCTCTCACCATTTCTACTTGCGAACCACTACAAAAAGTTACTGTGAGTCGCTTATCCGCTACGTGCGTGCGGCGATGGCGACGACGACGACGACGCTCGTGAAGAATAAATAAAAAATATCATTATTCATATTCAATGTTATTTTAATTTACAATGAAGAAATTCGTTGAAAAAGTTTTCAAATATTTTGAGAGGCATTAGTACCCATTAAAACAAGAAAAATTTCCAATAAACATAGGTCCATAAAATTATCCAAAAACGCACGATAAAGTATATCCGTCAAGTAATTGCTTTTTCAGGGTCAATGATATTGATACTGTTTCCCCCGATGTTGTTTGTGTACAATTTCAATCCCATTCGGAGTTGGAGCGGAACAACCTTCTGGGGAAGATATATCGGAGTTACATAAAAAACGTGAATACATTTAAGATTGGTTTATATTCCGCGATTTTGAGTTTTAGTTTAGTTTTGATATTCAGCTTGCAACCTAAGTTGTACTTCATCCAAGAGTGTGCGGTGGAGATGTATGGAGGTGAGAGGCAGTTACATAAAATTAACCAAGATTGATGTTTATTCCGGGGTTATGGAAGTTGTTGAATTCAATTATGACATTCAACACGAAACGTAGGTTGTTCTTGAGTCCTTGGGCTTGTGGCTGAAATGGCGCGAAACAATTTTCTGCTTACAATGTGAACAATATCTAACAAATTTTGTACACGTGTTACGATCTAGGACAAATTCTAGACTGGTATAACGCCTCTAGCACCTAATTTTACTATATCTCAGGGTAAACGGCTCTTTTTGACCTTCTTAAAATATAGTTACTAATTTTGTTTTTATTAAGAGGCTCTAAAAGTTACGGGAATATTTTCTCTCTCTTAAAGTAGCGGTACTATTTTCTACTTTCTGGACGTACCGGGTGTATTTTTTACACCTTTGACTCTTTTATATTATTAGGAATATATTAGGCTCTGTTAATGTACCAGCAGAATTTTTGGCTGTTTGTTACGGTAGCAGTATAAATTTTGAATCTTATGAGATTTCGGGAGTATTTCTAGGAAATAGGAGTATTGTCGCATGTTTTAACGTACTAGAAAATCAAATTTACTTGTTTCCTCTTAAGTTACTGTGCTTATTTCAGTCAACGCACTGGTTACAAAGAAATTAACATTTTTTCATTTTAGATTTGGGAGAGAGCGTGAAAATGTGAAAGTTCATTAATGTAACGCTTTCAATTCTAGCTTAATCACGTATTGACAAAGATAATACTGTCTAATTAAATACCGTATCTGGTTAATATAAATAAATACCCCCGCGACGCAAGTTTGAAATAGACTCCTTGAAGCGCAGTTCACACAATTAGTAAATTACTTTGTCTTTCCTTATTCATAACCAAGCGAGACAATTACTGTATTCAAAATATAACTGATATCTTGCGTACACTCGTTGTAACGCAGACTGATGTTGATCTAGATTTTATCTCTCCCCATTATTTAGCACTACTATAGCACAATATTGCTTGAGGCAGTAGCTGGCACTGAAACAGAACGCACTAATGGCGAAATGTTTCCTAAAGCAATGAAAGCGGACGACGAAGTGTCAGTTGAATGTCTCCATTGCAAAGCGGCTGAATAAATCCCCGGGGATTGTTTCTTCCTCAAGATCTCTATATTGTTACATTGTGTAACATTCTCCACAGAAAGAAAAGTTTCACAATTAATTTCTTTTCTATGATCAGCCTTTACACTCTTTCAAATAATTGCCGAAGTGGTATAGATTTTGCGCTTAACTAATGAATTTAATTACTGATCATCATTAGGATCTTTTTTAGTGTATTTTATACTAATCAGTAGTAAATGTGAAACATCGGAGAAATTCATTTTTCAAAGCAATGATTCACTTGCAAGAAAATAAAAATAAAATGAATACTTTTATACATTAAACGTTAGTGTTTTTCATTGGTTACAAATCAAGTTCCGCAGACATCATTAATATTCTTACTTAATTTCTTTACTTTGCAGAAGACTTTAATAGTGTAAGGCATTTAATTGATTTTTTAAATTTCCCTTTGAATTGACTGGTTATCCAATTAAGAATATCTTATTAACTTTTTGAATAAGTACGGTAGTTTGACGGATTAATCGGGCAGGTGAGTGGTCGGAAAACCACAAAGAATCAGGTGTTGGCGCACGTGTACAGCGTGATTGAAACTTCGTGACCTGTAAGACCTCTGCCATCGTAACTCAGATTCAGGATGCTTTCTACAACGACCAGGTTAGGGCTAACTTAACTAAGTTAATGACAATAACCTATATAGTTAATATTTAAATTATTTGGCTCTGAAAATAAATTTAAGCCGTCGATATCTTGGAATTTGGCTTTTTTTACTAATAACTTTGCCGACCCTGAGATGGGATAAGAACGAACTACCATTGTGATAATTTTTACCATTTAATCTTTAAATATTTGAATTCCCACAACTGTCAGGTATTGTCGCTCACAATTCATTAGCCATAACTTGTGGCAGCACATTGCAGTGAAATCTTGTAGTTGTTGTCCCTCTGCACGTGATAGTAATATAAAATGGCCGTTATTTGCTAAGCGGGAGACATCGCTACAGTGGCGCCGTAATGTGGGTAATAACGTTACCACTAACAGCTTTCCCGGGGAAGAACAATGACGCTCTGGGCCTCCTCAACAGATAAAGTCAACTATTCTCCCCCTGGCAACCACCGTCAGCCAAAAAGTCTGGAAAACAAGAGTAAAATTAATTTAGATTCTTTCACGCTTTTACATTAAAATATTAGCCCGAGTGTGACATTCTGCTACAGTTTAAAAAGATAAAACTTAATGTGGCGGAAATGGTTCAAAAACGAAATATATACGAAAACAAATTAATACGTAAGAAAGAGCTTGTATTAAATAAAATTATAAAAAATGTGATATTTTAAATTTGTTGTAAGAAATTTACTTTTATGGACGGGTTTGATAATTAAATATAATTAAAATTAATTTTAAAAATAAATATTCTCGACAATATTACTTATAATATTTGAACAGAAAACTGGCATGAGGCTCTCACATATGATTACACAACATACAGTCCCGTGTTTTTAATTGCGGACAGTGTAGCAGAGAACTTCCAAGGCTTGTGAATACGTACATTTGATGTTCTCTCGTTTACAGAACGATAAGGCAAACTGCGTCGTGATGTCAGGTTATTTGCTGCGGCCAATTGCTACGTTGGAGGCGTCGTGATGTCCTCTGGTTCGAGGTGTAGAAGCATTTCAAATTTCAGCTGGATTTTTTAGAACGTATACAACTTCTTTCGCGCAGCCTGTTGGAATTATAAACTAAGACTTAAAATACTTTACTTTTAATCGTAAAAACAATTAAAACTGTTCGTCTAATTTCCAAAGCCAACCAAAGACCGCGGTTATATTCCGATCTCAACTGTTAACTTACTCCCGTTGAAGCCTATTCGTATTGTGACAACCAATAGCTTCCACTTAGGTATCACCTCATTGGTGCAATATTAGCGCCCGGGTGAAATTTCTTAGACGATTCTCGAAGTTTCCTTTTGGCGTCAACGAATCTTTCCCTACTAACTTCACACCAATCGTTTGTCCCCAGGTCATCGACGTATGCGGCTCGCTAATCCTCTGGGTTATTTAAATAGCACGTGCCTCTTCCCAAGACGCCACAGGACGGAGTCAGGTCTTTGCTTTGTTACTTCCTGGTGCATTATATTTCCACCAATCCATACATGTAATTCATCATTTATTCTCAAAAAATAACACGAATTACAGCGTTCCCCTGTCAATATATTGCTTATAATAACTCTTGTATGATATTAAAGAATGAAAACTATTAATATATGACATATTTGAAATGGCCAAATTTACGTAGTTAAAATCAAGTTTCCCACAGGGATTTGGCTGCAATGTGTGCAAGAACGTCAGGACGTACACACTAATATGGAACAATAATGAACAAAAATGCAATTCCTCTCAACGGAACTGGGAGAACTATTTGGATAAGCGTGCTCAAACTGTCAACGGCGAGTGTTTTAAAAGTCGATCAAATCAAGCGTTTAATTTTAAACCTAATTGTTGCTCAATAAATGTTTATATTATTAAGATGCCATTCAGATTAACAGTCCTTGAATACACCCAGAATATTTATTCCTGTTAACTGAATTACAGTTTAGTTGTCTGGCGTACTTGTTTACATCAAATTATGAGTGATTTATTGCCTCAGTTCTACAGCCCACCACCCGGCTTACTTCTATTTTGACGATCGATTGCCTCACGCTGTTTTGCGGTCGATCGCTGATATTACAAACCTGAGTATTGCTGTATTAGAGCATTTCTGAAAGCAAGTCATCACTGCTATAATTACAAAAATTGCTATAGAAAATCAGTGTGAATACGGTAGGTATGCTAAATAAGTTAGTCCGATTCACTTTTCTTAACTTGGCCCGTAGCTTTTACCCTTCGTCGCCACTTAATTAGCAGCGAGGCCTTCAGCTAAAGAAAATTCAAATACCCACACCACTGCCCCTGTGCATCTGTTTCCGCCAAATACCGAGAAATACAAGAACTCAACATTTCTGCCTTTCATCACAGTCAAAGCTGTTTCCTTTGCTACTCGTCTGTGCGCACTTCGTCTTCCGTTACAAAGAAAGTAAGTTCCTACAAGCTTGGCAGACAGGAGCATTAAGACTTTTAAGTGGTAATTCTTGCCTTTTTTACTTGCGTAGAGTCTACTCAAAGGACATGCTCCATCCACCAGTATCTTCCTCAATTAAGTGCGTAGTGTCTTCTTTTACCTTAACTGCGTAAAATAGTGTGGGTCAGGTTGATGCAAGTCTGAGCCGTATCAATTACATGTAATTCATCCCCTGTAGTACCTTATACTGTAATTATATTTCTAATGGTGTTACGTGAATACTTTGATCAACGTGCATCCACAGGATGTCAGATGCCTCGAGACTTGCAATGAAATTATTTAAAATAAATTTTAATTTATGCTTACTAGTTAGCCCAATTTTCAGTACAAAATTTTGAATTATATTTCTACGTATAGGTTGCATTGAGGAATGTATTATTTTGATGATGTAACCTGTATCTACGGATTAACGTATAATTTGGAAGTCTGTTTCTAATTTATTAGTGTACTTTCTTATTTTTTTAATAATTTTAGGAATCTATCCACTGTCACTCTAATTCAAGCATGAATTTGGATGTAGGTACTTTCGTAACTTACAAGGCCTAGTAATTGTTTGGCATTCAAGAATAATTTTGTAAGTCTGGTAATGAAGGTACGATCATAAAAATAATATTTCTGGTAAAAGGGCATTTATTACCAGTGAATATTTAAAATTACTGTTACAAATTTACGTCTGACAAATCAGATTATACAATAGCGTTTTTTACTTACTGAAGTTGTTCATTGCAAAATAATGTATACACTACAAGATTAATAAATCTTTTCAAATGTCAGATCCTCTGTTAGTTTTTACGTCGCGGGAAAAGCATACCACCCATGCAAAGTCTATAAGTATTGTAACAACTTAATTATGTCATATATATTTTTTCACTTCTTAATACAATCACTAATAAAATAAAGTAAAAAATAGTTAACATTTTGGTTGAGAAATATTTTAGCCGCTAAATCTCGCACCGTATGGTGGTTCTTTCTACGACCACCTCAGTCCACTTTCTGCGATTTTGTGCCATTAAATACACTTAGGATTCTCACGGTACCCATATATTGTGTCTCGTGTCTTCGCTAAAGCGAACCAATCAGAAAAAAGAGCGAGATCTTTGAGGAAATACAAAACGCCTCTAGGCGGTGTTAGAACGCGGGGCACAACTTTCCATCGTCACCTGGAGGCGGCGTTAGCGCACCGGGTACGGGTTTCAGTCGTCGCATAATGGCGTCGTTAGAAGCGAAAAGGTTATATAAATCAAACATAATCATACGGACCTTTCTTTCCGGGCATATTATACTGGGGAAATATCTGAGCAAAATTTTGTGGCATAATGTTAACGAATTTCACAAATATTATTATTCCTATCTGATTGTCCAGAATATGGCTATGAAATACCATTTGTCCTTCTCATCCTCGCAAGTTTAGTCTCCTCAAAACCGTTTTCATTAAAATCGCCACTCTTCACTCTGCTTCTAAAAATTCAAATAAATAAAAATTTAAGTTCCTTCCGTACATGGCGAACACTTCAGAGTTACTAGTTCTCTCAGTTACCAGACTTCCCTAAAATTAAGCTTATTTTGTCCGTTCTCGGTAGACACTACTTTCCGACTACCTTCTTTGGAACTCTCTGTCCCTCTTAATTTTTTTTCCTTTTACAGATCCTCTCAAAAAAACTGTCAATCTACCACAACCCAAGCGACACTTTACTGCTTTTTAGACTCAATAATTTAGTAATAATTGAAAAAACATTCTTTTCTGCCAAGTATTAAAATGTTGAACTCCGTGGTTTCTCATATATATATTAGTTTTTAAAATATAGAAAAGCACGTTTTATGGATTAGTATAAATTACGTTACTATTTATACAAAAGAATACACATTTAAGCACATCAAGCTCCGATTCACTACAATTGTGCCATATTTATGAAGTTGTTTTTTATTAAATTATAGCTTGGAACCCGGCGTTGCCCGGGTATTTATTTATATTACCCCGGTACATTATTTAATTCTAGTTCAACACATGATTCAACCGGCATCGAAAACGTCACAATATGAACTTCAAATATACTCCCAGTATCTCGAGAGATTCAAAAATACTCTTGGTACAATAAGAGGGCTAAAAATATTTTCAGTACTCTAGCAGAATATAAATGCTCCCCCATTTAAGGGATGAATTTTTGCTTAAATAGCATATTAAAAGTCATAATGTAACATGACTCGCATTACACCTGCTTCGACACCTAACTTGTTATTTTCATTTGACTAATTTCCACCCTCACATGCTGCAAGGGGTTGAAATTATACACAAATATTGTCGGAGAAGCACTATAACTGTTATTGACCTCAAGAATTTTTTTCGGTTCACATTTCAGCCTTCATTAGATATAAAAGTTCCACCCCTTCCCCCTAGGGGTGGTAGCGGTGTTGTCTTATCTCCAAATTATTTGGTTTTGGGTCGCGAAGAATACAGAACCAAAATTCAGTCAAAATTGTTCTATCCTTTAAATGTTTTAAGCAGAAGTATGTTTTACTCAGTCCAATCCCCTTGTTAGGAGATGAACTGCAATTTAATTCGCATTCAAAATGTCAGAATGAAGACTCCGATGGGACCTATTCCATACTAAATTCACTTTTTTATTTTCATATGACGCCACTTAAACCCCCACAATGAATAGGCTTGAAATTTAATGCAAACATATTAACCGAAAAAGATATCAAATTAATAAAGGAAATAACGGCAGTTTATGGATTTTTAAAAATGACCACCCCTCCGCCCCCGTCCCAAGCGGTTGCAGCTGTGTATTACCCTAATTATGTTGATTTCGTTTCGCCAAGAACAATTGTTCAAAATTTGGTTGAAATTGTTCCATCCGTTAAAGATAGTTTGCGGAAGTCTGTTTTACCCCCTTCCAACCCCTCTTACGGGATGATCTATAACATAAATTTCGTTTCTTATATCAGAATTAAACTCAGTGGCTCACATTACAGCTGTTTAAAGCCTAATCTCGATTGTTTTCTGGCTATTTTTATGTGATGCCCCTCCACTTCAACCCCTAAGAAAACTCCCCTTTGATTATGTATGGGATTGATATTATACTTCTACTGATCCACGAATGTATTTATATGATAAAAACATTGTCCGTTTTTGATTATTTAAAATATTCCACCCCCGCCCCTAGGAGTAGTAGCCATATTACTTCCACTGGTGTATACCACGTATTAGTCCATCAAAACTTAGCAAAAATCGATGTAGCGCGGGCAATATGGAGGAGGAAATGGTCGGTCGTCCAGCGGGGGGGAGGGGAGACAGGCTACCCATAACCAAATGAGAATTTAAACGCGCGGAAGCAAAATAGCTTTCTCATATTTGTCTTCTGAAATTTTCCAATTTTCTGCCCATTTTCTTAATTTTTATTTCCGTAAGAACTTTGTACAAAGTATTATAAAACTTAGAAATTTAGAAGTTAGGAAATCGGTAAAGTTGTTCTTAAGTTATGGCGTGACCAAGGTATATAAGTCGTGTAAAATATTCACATAAATAAATTATATTGGAAAGGATTTTCAATCCAAGTATTTAAGCAAATAAATGTTGTAGAATGAACTTCTGTAATTTTAATGTTTTAGAAACCATTAGATGTAGAGGAAGGGGAATATTAAAAGTACACAGTGATAGACGGTTAGTGTTATACTGCTCCATTTTCCCCTTCCGGCCGCACCCTTCTCCAATTTATATGGACCTGCAAAGAACTCTCTTAGAGTGTCCGATTTATTCCACTACTTTTCAGTGGCTATTATCATAATAAAGTCCGTCTACACGCAATAGCCCATTACGGTGCATCACTGGCAGTTTCCCAAAACTTGATACCCTGGCCAAATTCCGCCCCTTCCTTTTATACTAAACCCTGCACCCAAATCGTCCGCGCGCTCACAATGCAAAGAGCAATAACTAAAAGACAACGTATAGAACCATTATTAACGATACTTTTCTGCTTAGTTTAGGTAAAGTACCTTCTCCCTCGCTCGATGGGTCACAGCTGAGTATTCCAAAGTAAAGCAGTAATGCAACAGATTCAACTTGTAATGTCATTTGATTACGGAATATTATTGCATAATTTCTTGATCCTAACCTCTGTCAACATACGTACTTAGCAGTAAATTCAAATAATTTTTTATAATATTAGAATATGACCCTAAATCTACTTAACAATGATGAATTTACCACTAGGCCGTAAAAATAATATTTTAACTCGCTGTCATCAAGTGATTCTCATATGAAGATGCACCTTCGTTTCTTATGGGCTGCGTATGTCCTGGGTTCGCAGACCTTGGACATACGGTAAAATTATTTCCTACTCCCATTGGATCATTCGGCAAGTTGCCTCCTAAAACAAATGAAAATACGGAATGCTGAAAACTTATCTACCGTCATTCAGAAGGGCGTGCGAATAAAACCCAAAAGCCCGACCTACCTGATGCAGGTTTTCTATGGATCTACCTTACTCTCTTTTAGGTGAAACGCCGGATAGGATCCTTTAACTATAGCCCGGGGGCCCCAGTCAACCTGAGCTATATATTGCTCTACCTTCCACTTCCACCCTTTTCAATTACTTTTTCTGGGTCACCATCAAATTCCTGTTACTCCCCACCAAATCCGCTATTATTTGTGAAATATTCAATAAACTTAGGTGTAGATTTTTCCTGTTATAGGGAAACAGGAAGAGCTTTCACATAATTACCATTATATTTTATGAAAAGGGTCAGCACAATCAGTTGTCAGTTTCGGAATGTCGGAAATTGCACAGGCGCCTTAGATGGTAAACATACTAGAATTCATATATATATATATAAATTATAACAACACAAACCAAAGAAACTCTTTCATTATGTACCACAGCTACTTCATATACTCCTTACTTTTAAAACTTGTCTTCCCCCTTCTACGCACCTCCGCCTAGGATAATGCTCTTTCATGAAAATCATCTTCCTCTTGCACACATCCTTGTATCACACCTGCATAATCTCCTAGTTGTCTATTTCAAACTTCATCTCTTCCACTCAATTCCCTTTCCACTGATAATATTCGACGTCCTTCATGTTCGTCATAGGCCCTATGCTTTTTCTAATCAGTCCACCAGGTCATT
>CM067380.1:67064010-67082750 GCA_034510155.1 Eucriotettix oculatus
CACGGAATGACGTATCGATGCTTGACGTGTTATTTTTGAAACGCTAAAATTTTATCATAAATAAAATCTAATCGTCTCAAAATGAGCCGAGAAGACAGAATAAACTTTATTCGTACGAAAAATGTTTCTGAAGCTAGCTATTGAGACAATTACCCTACGTTTATTTAAAAAATGTAATTAAAAGATTATCAGAGATTCGGTGAAGTTATGACACACCAGTCGTTCTTCATAAACATAAATGATGAAATTATTTATTGAAACTTAACGAGATGCGGTATTCACGCACACAGGACTGCTCTTTCACAAAGAAATGTGTTTTGTTAGTTTTGCATCTGTGATATTCATTGAACGACGAACCAATAAATCTCATTCAATCTTTATTAACAGAAATATTGATCTGAAAAGGCATTATATTCCGTTACAAAGTTGTTCATCATTTTACTCAAGCTCTGATTAGTTCGTACGTCTGTTTTGCCCGCAAATCACAAATTGTGACTTACATATTTATGACTGAATATGTCAATGGCACTATCGGACGTTATGATATAATTTATAAGGCTAATTCAGTTGCAAATTATGCTGTTGCAATTTAGAGCCAGAGGAGATAACGCGACCGAAGTCCCGTCTCCCACCGCAAGGGAATAACAAAGAGCTTAGTACGCGATTACAAAAATATTACATAGAAACGACACAATATGAAGTACCTGACATTTCGCCAGTCATCATATAAGTAGAATGAACACGCTATATGGCATGAAATAGTTTTAATTATGCCGTAGTTATAATAAGAGGATATGAACCAAAGTGCTCAAAAATATTTTCGTATAATATTTTTAGATATCTCAATAAATAATTAGAAGCTGAGAACCATAGTAACTATTCAAATACGTACCAAAATTACCAAAGTGAATTGAAAACTGTCTTCCATACCTGCAACAGAAAAAATGATTAAACAAATTTATATATATATTTATATATATCATGATAATTATTTTCGTTTAAGGAGTTGAAGCAGAGATAGTTTAGAAACTGGACCGTAAAGAAGTTTAATTTATTTCATCAACTAATATTGATTAGCTAAACAATTTTATTTGACCCGTCATTTGACAAAATTATTGTCATTCGTTATTCACGTTCGTTTAATTAATTTCATTTATTATTTAATTTTTAAACATACAATTTTTAGAATAAAAATTGTGTTCGATATCAACTTTTTAATCTAATCAGTACTTTTTCCTAATTAATTAAATTAATAATATTTATTCCAAGGCCCCTGCAATTTTGTTACTCCCTGGAGCATCGAAATGTTGACAGGAACCAACTTCTGAATTCATTGCACTTTTAACGCCTATTATTAAACTCAACGTAAATTCCATTCTTCCGATTTGCATTTCGATGAATAAATTAATTTTTTAAATTTACATTAAACGACTTTACCCAACATCAGAATGTTGCAAATTGTGGAAATCAATACATCTCTCGGCTGATTCATGGCAGAAAATAAAGCGACCACTAAAATTTCGCATTTTTGTACCGCAGGCTGCGATTAATGGAACTAAAGGAGCGCTCGATGTAAAAACAAACGTTATGCAGATAACAGCTTTATCTCTCTTTGAATTGCTTTGGCTTCTGTGAAGAAGCTAATTGATCTGAAAACAATTTTTTCCATTATAACCTGTACCGTTGAAAAATGACTTGCAGTGATTAATTTGTGAAACATAATAACCTATATTATAAATTACAACTGTTATTTTCTACTTTCCAGAAAATAAATTATGAGTTAAATGGAGAACTGAAATTTACTCGAGTCAGCGAAATAATATCTAAACATGATCAAAATACTTTTCTTGCAGTAATATTGCGAATAAACATCCAGCCTTGTATAAAAGCCATCTAATTTTAAAAAACGTGTAGCTTTGAAACATATTTATTCCCTTACAATATTCTATGAACTTCCAAATGTTATTTCTGATATATATACTGACCCAAACAACTGTAAACATCCGAAATTATATTAATCCCTAAGACAGCCAAAGTATTAATAAAGGTATCATCTTAAAGTCCAATAATAATCTAAAAACTGCTGGAAAAACTTGTATTCAAATGAATAAATGCCGATCCTGACAATGTTTCCTCTACCACAAGAATGACCTGTGGAGTTTGTCACATACTTTATGAAGCAATCTAACCAATAAATTCTGCACTCCGTTATACTTGGATGTAAGACCAGAAAATTAAATCATACTTTAAAAATAAAGGAAATTCATAAAAATAATGTCAATCTGGCATTAAACCGTTCCAGTCTGGTGTGCCACAGGGTACCGCATTTGCCCCCTTCGATACATTCTGTACACTTGGAATTTACCAATAAATGACAATGATATAATTGCTTTCGCTAACAACACGGTAATCCTCTCTGCCAATGGTGACCCACACCTAGCAAACGGTGAGCTACAAATTCTGATAAGCGAAATTCAGAGTGGGAACACAAGTATAAAATCAAGGTTAATGAAGAAAAATTTGCTTTTAAAACAGATCAGTGTCCACTTGTTTATCTAAACGGAATGCATCTAATATAAAATGCCTTTTTCAAATGGAATCCGACTTGGCGTTCAGTGAATGAGAACAGAGAAATAGACAAACCTTGCCACGTGGAGTTAATTCCCCCTCAACAAACCATCGACAGTCATGTGAAAATACCGCGCAAGGAACAGCTTCAAAGTTAAATCGATGCCCATTTGAAAAATGCTATAAGGATGCATTTAAATAACACGTGACAATGAAAAAACAAGCCAGAAGCAAATAAATTTGAAAGTCATGGAAATGTAATTATAGGAGGTTCAAACTATTACTAAAATATAAACTTTTAATATACAAAACATTCCTGAAATCAATATGGGAGTATACCGTTCGTCCGTGAAGTTTGGAGGATGAATTTTTGCTGACATCAGCGTAACTCAACCGAAGCAGCTTAATAAACTAATTTATTTAAACGATAGATGTGAAATTCGTCAGTCAGCTGTGAGCAAGCAACGGTTAGTAGTGGATGTGCGACCGTATTTTTTCAACGCTGTTGTGTAACGAAATTGCAGTGGATCAACAAGCAATGATTAGATTTAAGGTGTTACTTGCTAAAATGTCTACGTATAAATTCCAGTCCATCAAAATGTTAATTTTTTAAGTTTCGCATAAGAGTTTGAGTGGTTTCAAACATTGAAAGAAGGACACGTGCTTCTGGAGGATAATCAGTATCAAGACGCTCCTCAAGTTCATCCGACGGAAACACAGAGAAAATTGGTGACCTTTTGCAAAGCGACCCTCATGACTCGTGCAGAACTATCGCTGAAGAGATGAACACCTCTAAAACAATTGTACAAAGTTTGTACCGCACACTTTGAAACAACGACACATGGACGCCAGTCGCAACATGATTAAAATGAAAAACGCTGACAATTCTGCTCTGTAAAAAATCGCCACGTGTGACGAGACTTGGAGTTATCAATACTAGCCTATCACAAAATGATAAAGTCCGAAATAGGTCGGCTACGGTTTGCTAATACTAAAGAAAAGGCAAATTATTAAACCAAAACAGAAGGCCATGCTCATCGTATTTTTTGACACTCACGGCATTATTCACTGGGAATTAGTTCTCGCCGGTATTACTGTAAATTCTCAGTATTACCTTGGTGTAATGGATCGGTTGTGCAAGAGGATTCGGAAGGTTCGCACGCAGCAGTGGTAGAAGAGGGGATTTCTTCTTGCTGCACGACAACGCGCCCAGTCACACGGCTGAAGGCGTAGTTACGTTCCTAGATAATTCTCAACCACCTTCCTTATTCACCAAATTTGGTCGCCGAAGGACTTTTATTATGTACCAAAATAAAAATTCACGTTAAGGGTCATCTTTAGAAAAACGTGAACGACATTAAAGCCAATGTGATACTCAAGTTGGAGAATATCCCAAACCTGGACATTTTTAACACTTACGTATGGTTGTGTGAACGTTCTGTGCTGTATTCTCAAATGGGAGGAGACTATGCAGAAAACCTGAACCATTAAAACCGTCATCTTAAGTTCTCTATATTTTATCCATACCCTTTAAAAAATATCTGACGTTCGGGAGATGGTACTGTATCGCAGAGAATCACCAAACAATTATTTGGCGTTATATTTATAATTATATATAATAAAGAAATCAACGAACAAGGAATTTTCTGTGAGTTGGACAAGCGAATACTGCTGGCGACATATAACTTAGGCAACGTGAAAGGCTGTCGCAACACGAATTAAGAAAATATCCCTCAGACTTAGGGAAATCGCCCTAGAATTTTCCTAGACGTTTTACCCCACCATCTGGATGACCCTAAGGGAGAGGGTTTGAAACTAAGAGGTGGATTGGGTGAAATATACCACGTGAGAGGCTGTAACACGAAGAGTGGTGGGGAAAACAAGGAAGGCAGCAAGGAGATAAAGGGACACAGTTCTTCAAGGTGTTCGATGAAGAAGGTTAAGAGATAATTGTTGTCAAATGCTTAAGAGTTAAGAAATCGCTAACTACTTGGAGAACATAACTCTCACAACAAAATCAACCGCCTGTATATGGCAAATTAACCTGGGCACATGCCCTCGAAAACGCCGACAGTTTTTAAGCTGCTGTGACGAAAGATCAACGCTTGGATTTATGTTTGGAATGAGGAGGAGGCAACTTCCGCCTTCACGCCTTCCCAGATCCGTAAATTTCCGCTCAGGACTACCAGAAGCGACATCCTGGATCGCTCCAGTATGCCGCTGAAACAGGTGTGTAACTTGCGTGTTATGTAAATCTGCCATTCTGCTCTGCACGTATCCGGCCCACATAAATCCCCTTGGATTATTTAGTCTCAAACTTCGCTTATTTTTTAACCCTTAAGCAAGTCCAAAGTAAATAAATTGTAAAGAGCCCCGTAGTTTTTATTATAAAATAATAATGCACTTTCATTAATTTATTGAAATAATTAAAAAAAGTGCTTTAATATTCATTTAAATTAAAAATAGTAAAAACCCTTTTAATTAAGCCCAGATAAAACCTGATGTTACTGTATTGAACTCTGGGGATCGCCAGAAAGTCTAATATGGCAAAAATACAAGCAACCATTCAAAAATATTACTTATGATCTTCAGTGCCACGTGGTTTGTGTCTTTATAAAGACTTGAAAGTAGTATATGTCAACGATGGAATTTTCCCAGACGGTTTACCCCACCGACCCTATGTCAATCATTACACCAATACGTTCTAGCACTTTTCCGGAAATACTAAATGCAAGAAGGTTTATATCTAAATGGCTCTCAGGGCAGTTCATTAGCGCATAGAATTATATTGTTACATTTTGGATGGTAAAATTTGGAACATAACATAAAAATAAAACGACGAAAAGAATATATTTAAAGGTTTTCACATCAACGCATTATTTATATAAGAAAATCAGTAATTCCTTCATGTTGGTCTTACCGTAGATGTAGTGAATCTTTTCTCTGTGAATATGTCTACTCTCTTTCTGAAGACAATGCTCCTTGATTTTTAAAATTCCTTAAACCCTAATAAACTTATTGTTTCCTGACTAGGCTTACCAAAGTGATTTCTGTCTATTCCCTGAGTTTTGTATGTGAGTAGCCAAATTAATACCTGCGCTAGAAACACACCATCGTCGTTAAACTTCAAATCTAAACAGTTTAATTTGTTACGTTGCGAGGTGATAAATAAATTGGGCTCAACAATAATTAACTTGTAAATTTAGCACTTTCATTCCGATAAGCTTAAACGGTATCTCATTAAAAGTATAATTTACGTCGAAATTCACCCGAGGAGAGGCTGGCAGGCACCAAAACACGCTTTACGGCGAACGTGATAAATTTCCTTTTAAGTACAAGTATTTTACGGTTCTGGATAAACGTACAATCAACGGTCACCATTAGTGAACGGTTTCAAACTGCAAATCAAAACTTCCCTTACGGAAACAGACGCGTGCATTGTCTGGTGTTTTATTCGTAATTAGCTCTCACGGCGAAAGGCAAAACGTGGATTTATGGCGGGAACGGTAGTGATGCATGCATGGCCCAGGGGAAATCTGCAGACAGGCCCAATTGTGTTACACACAACAGCACTATCCGACGGACGGCGCTCACACACACACACCTGATACCGATCTAGCGTTCATATTCCTCACATGAATACCGAAACCGGAAACGACTCAAACCTTGCTCATTTATTAAAATATAAATTAATAAAACATTCATGAAGATCATTACTATGAAACACAGATCTCGGCTTTCAATCAGCGAATTCGTTGGAGAAACTAGCGACGTTGCTACGGTTGGCGACGACATCATCATGGTTCATGATGAAGTTTTGACGGATCCCCAGCTTCATTAAAACAATTATCAAGTGTTTTCATGTTTTATAATTATTTGTAATCTCTAATCATATTCAATTTATATAATTCATTATTGTTGACCCTGAAAGCTGTCTCATCAATCTAGACTCGAAATAAATGTGTCCAAGTTGGCTTTCGGAGTTAATAAGAACAATTTATGGATTCCTCGGTGAAATTTAATACATTATTGAAGGTCTGACTTTCCTAAGTTACAGGAAGTGTGACTTCTCCCGTAATTGTGCCTGAAGCAGCTGCAATCCATATAAATCTGTCACCATAATAAAAAAGTTTAACAAGGAATGAGCGAGACGTCCAGACGCGCCCACTACTGTCCCTGTCCTGATTAAGAGCAATGGACTAGTTAGTGACGGGATGAAGTTGTCAACTGTACGTGGTTTGACTCTATTCGTAACAGAATTAACTATAATGCTTCAAAGTAGGAGCCTTTCTGGCGCTCAGCGAATAAGAGCAATAGACAAACGTTGACACATCGTATAACGTCCCCCTCAACAAAGCCTTAAATCCACCTGAAACTTCATTATATAGGGTGTCCATAAAAGTTTTACTGCTAGTTTTAGTGGTATTTTAAAACGGTTGAATTTAAATTATTTACAACAAAACATACATCAAATGGAAGGTAAACTAAGCTGGATCTTCTTACAAATGTTCAACACGAGCAACTTCATAGACCCAGCCCAACTAAAATACGATTCTTCCCATTCTCTGGCAAATAGTTAGGAAGTGACGGAACGAAGACACGATCTTTCACATAGCCCAAACGGAAAGAGTCACATGGCGTGATGTGAGGTGAACGTGGCCAGCGGAAAAGAGCTCTTTCGTTGTCACCATTACCACCAGTCTAACGATCAGGTCCTTGTGCGTCCAAACACTCACGTAATGGAGAGGGGTACTATCTTGTTGTCAAAGAAAGGTTTCTGGTTCACCTTACAATTGAAGAAAGAGCCGATTCTTGAAAAATATCCAGGTAATGTAGCTTCAGCGAAAAAAAAGGTCCATGCACTTCACGTCCGGACACAGAGAACAATACGTTTAATTGTGGGGAATCTCTTTAATAATGTACAAGTTGATGACGATGTTCTCACCCGCAGATTCGACAATTATGGGAATTTTTCTTCCGAGATGAAAAGTTGACTCAAAACTGAACACTACATCATAAAGAAAGTCATCCTCCCTTCAGTTACAAACTTATAATGTACACCAAGTCAGCTAGCCTTAAACTGTAACCACGGCAGAATAAGAAAAACAAATGATCCTGGGGAAAAAAATTACATTCTCCTCCAACATTTGCGAATAGAAAAGTATATATTTTTAACACTTATTTGAGAATTATCCTCATATAACTTCACATCCCACTCGAAACATGGTCCCTTTTCTTAATATTCCGTATGAATTAATATTTGAGCCTTACTTATTTGAAAATACTAAGATATGGTTTAAATAAATTATACATTTTAGTTTGTTTTTTTCTGCTTTAAGATAGATTTTAGCGGATTAAAAAGTGAAACTTTTTATGGACCCTTATGGACCTACGAGCGAGTTGAGTCTAGTGCAGTGGGGATGACAGTCACGCTGCCGTCTGTAGTCTAACCCAGGAGCAATGTACTTAAGATACTCTATGTCACGCACATGAGTCGCCATTTTGCATATGGGGCTCTACAAGTGGCAAAACAACAAAACTGGTTGACTTCACTGAGATCTTGAATCAACACTGTACAACACGATTAACTTGTATAACTGGGACATCCTTTCATGGACACACCTTTAGTATCGTATCGTAGAAAAATTGGCACTCTGCTCACGTAATTCATGTCGAATTACAAGATCACTGTCAACAAATCCTCTACGGATGTACAAAATTTGAACGTAGTGTATCTAGTTGATTAGATGGCACAAGGAAGAGCTCCAAGGTCAATTCGCCTCCCATTTACAATGGAATACCCTCAGGGTATCGGTAAGCTTTCTGAACGAAGGACTATGAGTCAGGGTGACAATTCCGGGGAAAATATGCGTTTTCCATTATAATTGCCAAAATATTAAAAATATTGAAGGGAAAAATTCTTATTTGGCATAAGAAATATGAAAAAGGTTTTTTCTTTTAAATGGATCAACTAGTGGAAAAGAATTTCCTATCACAGGATTATGATTTTCAGTGTATATCAGAGTGTACGACATGCGGATTATTTAACTACAAAAAATTGAGTCATAGTTGAAGCAAAACATTTACTGAAATGCAAACTTGCGTGGTCACGGTTAAAGCAAGATATAATTAGAACGTCGAAATGCACGTGTCGAAACGGTTCCAGTGCAGAACAAACTTAATCAGAGGAAGGTCGAAACACGAGCCTGTTTATGGATTACGTTTCATGATTCAGTCCAAGTGTAAGCTAGAATATTAACAACTTCGCTAGTCTCTGCTCGAGCAATAACCAGTTCATGAACTATGTGTTACCCAGCCTAAGGGCGAAATACCGACGCACGATGCCTCTTAGCCTCCAGAAATTTAATTAATACTCTTCTTGTGTCCGTAATTTGGTTCGAAATTTAACTTTGTTCCTAAAACGATCGTTTTTAAAACCGAAGTTAATGAGGAGCGGCAGAGGCACGGCTAACCGCCATCACTTTGTAGGAGCGCGCGTTCGAGTTTCAATTTTTATCGTTCAGAATCGCGTAATGAATTTATGGAGACTGTTTATGTCAGATCAAAGGTCTCCTTTCCAATTAAGAAAAATAAGTGCTTAAGTTGGCATAGAAAATACACAAAGTTGAGCCGTGTTCTCACTAATTGACAGTGTTGGGGAAGCTTAATGGGACAAGGGAGAGAGAGGGAGAGAGATGCTCATCAAATATTAGTCGCAGCTTCCCCCGCCAATCGATACGAGCGCTGAAAAGCAGCGTGTCACCGGCTCTGACAGGTGCGGGCCGCGGATCGACTTCCGGGAGATGCACCTCTACAGATACACACTCCCACGTCTCCCGCTTCATCAGCGCACATGAAATTCGCTCCGTGGAAAAATACTCCAAACAAAAAGTACTTCTTTACTGCCTACCTGAATTTATTTATTAATCTTTTTTCTTAAACATCAAATCGACTTTAAGCGGCCCGGAGCGTCGTATTTATATGCTGTGAGAAGCACTCGAATTACGAAACATTTTTGTACATTAACTAAGTAATTCGAATCTATTGTTACTTAAATAAAACGTCCAAAAATTTACAAGCTAAACAGACCAAATAGATGGATCAACTTTATTATTCTGGGCAAATCAAATTAATTGTTTTTGTGTAATAAAACTCAAATTTGTGAGTAGGTATTATTAATCGAATGAATGAATTTCGCCAAAGTGTGTACACGTGTTCTTTGTGCCCCTTTGTGATAGTACTATCGGCGTAAAACACGGCTACCATCCCCGATCGGGGCAGAAATTTTTTATGATGCAAAAACTGCCGATATTTGCGTTCAATTAAAAATTACTTTTTGAAGTGTAACCCTGACAGTATTTTTGTAGAGATTGAACCTCTTTCAACGTGGCAGGGTGGGGGAAAACAATCCCGATTGGCGTCAAACCGGCGTAATGTGAGTCACCGAATCTGATTCTGACATTCAACATGCAACTTAACCTGTACTTCAGTCCCAGAGTGTCAGGAGATGGTGTGGCGGATGAGGAAGAGGTTGACGACATTAACGATATCTTCCCAGATTCATGACTATTGCGGGGTCATGAACCGGACTATTATGAATAAATGCCCGGGAAATGCCGGGCACACAGCTTTTAATAAATAAATCAATAACTGACAAGTATAAATAAATAAACAATACAGTCAATCATCAAGCCAAATTAATATTTATTCAATATATTTACAACGTTTCGTCAATATTTGTGGACTTCCTCAGGCAAGTTGTATGTGGATAACATGTGTAAAGGCAGACAACTTTGTGTCATGGACTGCGTCTTGCAACGGTTAAGACAGTATTATTTTTTTATTAATATTTTATACTAGCTAACCCCTGCTCTTTTCATTTTGCCCCAAAAACGAATTAACAGGTACAGAATTTTGATAAAGCTGAATTCATTGAATATGTAAAAATTACGGTATCATCTGTTTATGATCACTTCAGGGCAAACATTATAACTCGCAGTTGGTTTTGAACAGGCGTTTCATACGTTTCAGAGCTAATAAAATCAACAATTAATAAGAATTAAAATTTACCTGACGCGAAAAATGAAACAAATTTACGTATACAGTGTATCGACGATCCAAAGAAGTTTATTATTTCTCAGGGAGTTAGCTCTGTGCCAACAATAGGTAATGACGGCGCGAATCCTACTTCAACAATAGATGAAGTGCTTCAGAGCATAAATAGGTCAACCGCATTCACTTTGGAGACTAACGCGCTTATAAGAAATTTATATATGTATGGATATATGATATTATATTAATATCTCCTGCAATATATTGAAAAGCAATATGCATGAATATTTAAGTTAAATCTCCTGTTTTTAAAGCCTCAAATTTTCATTGAAATGTGTTGAACCGCTTCGGAGTCTACTCGAGACAAACATACAGACAGACAAACTCTTCAATTTCATTTATTGGTATAGATTAGCGAAATACAGTTAATTTTTTTAAAGAATAACAGTACTACGTTCTCTCTATAAACTTTCAAACCATCTCAAATACAATTTTAATTAAAATCTAAGCCAAGTAAGCCAAGGATCTTAAGTCCACCGCAAGGGGCCATAGATTCTACCTAGATCGCGTGTATGATAATGAATATGGCAAACAGTCGAAATCTTTTGACGATCTAAGAATACAGGATAATTTTAAAGGACTGAAGTGGTTATATTATTGAAATATTGAAACCTAATGAATTGTTAATAAATTTAAAGTTTATAATCAGATTTTTGGTCCTTGATCCTGGTTTTCAAAGTCCGCTTTGTTTGCCCAATGTATATAGATTAAATTCATTCATTCTATTTTGTACACCACAAAATGATGTCATCAAGTTGTAAAAGATCTTTAACATTCTCAATGAAACAAAACAAAGAATACTTAAAGGTTATCTACGAGGACGAGGAAATTAAGAGATCAATTATCTTCCAATTCTAGAGTGAATTATATATAATTAATAAAACCGTTGACCTTTCTATCTCATTCTGCTTCTGTTAGCAAAAGATTTCACTACCTTCAAGGAAGTAACGGAAAGATTTAAAATTTATAGTCTAGTTTTCTCTGTATCCTTCATCACAATCTCAGTGTTGAGAGCTGATAAATGACTCAAAATATGGGAAGAGAGGCAAATGTCGCCTATCGATAGTATTTTCCCAAACGTCTACATTATGTTTTATTCAGATTGTAATTGCGAAAGTAGACCTATAGGAAACGTTGCACTATTATTTTTACAAAATACCGTCTGTATTTGGCCGATTATACTGTCTAATATACTACTTAACAGAAGTTGACAATAAGTATCAATCATATTTTATTATACGTAGGTTTTTATTAATAAGATAAACGGCCATTATAACAGACATTTTAGAAATATTTTATTTGAGAACGTCGTCTCTGCATTTTTGTGCCACTTGATGAAAGTAAAAAAGTACAGAAACGTCATCGAATACAATAATTTTAAAATGGCATTCAATTTATCTTATTAAATGACAATGTTTTGGATCAATATTTTCTTGAGATTCATTGCCCATATTTTTTAGGAAAAAAATTGGAAAGAACCGATTCTGTTCGAGATGGGAAATCGCATGGAAAAATTTCACGTTTTATTTTAGAGGTGTAAATGAGGAAAAAGGATAATTTAGATCAATAATTAGAAAAATAACGTAATTTTCAAGGACCGTGAAAATATATTCAACCTCTATCACTTACCTTATCTAAAACAAAAGTTCGTCAAAAAGAAATGTTCAGAAACTGTGGGGCATATGAAGATCACGATGAATAGTCGCACAGATCCGACACAAAAGTCAACGGATCGTCAAGCGTTTTCGTTATAAGAAATTTTTTATTGGTAATATTAAATTTTGCAACGTTACAGAGAAAAATTTCCGATATTAAATATCTTCCATGAATATGAAGCGAAAAGTTGCCCGAGACCAGAGATTTCCTATTACAAGATATTATTATATTTAATGTCGTTCCATGAAATGGTGAAGCCTATTTGTTTTAAGAAGTGGTGCAGGTCAGTTAATAAAACGGAATTTACTGGACAACGTATTTTACGATTATTAGCAATGATTTACGTTATACCATAGGATCTAATCAAAAAGAGCGACTATGAAAATAATTTGAATTATTATGACACTAAAATTTGTGGAAAATAAAATTATTTTTGGAAAAGTACAATTATTATCACAGTCTTCAAATTGAACTTATTACAGTAATATTTCTTGAAGGCTATTTGTTATTAATTTTTTTAAAGTTTTTTGTTACAACGTGTAATTATGGTCAATTACTATTTTAGAAGTAGAGAGTAATTTTTGGAACTAGTAACTATATTTTTGAAATGTTTTTTAACAAGATAGATGAGATGATTTGCCACGAGAAAATTACTTTCATTGGAAAAAAGACAAGAATATTAGTGACGTAATAGAACTTTTATGATTCATCGCCGGGATTGAAATATATTCATGTTAATTAATATGTAAAAAAATTGCAAATAAATTCAACAACTTTACGGGTGAAAGCAAAATGTTAAACCCAATATTTTTAATGAAAACTAAAATTCATATTTTTTTCAGTTCTTTAATATTTTAACGACTTAAATTCCGCTAATTTCTCCCGTAAGTTCCAGTTGTTAAAATAAATTGCACCAGAACAAATTCGTTAAAACTGAACGCTTTCCGGATGAATATCTGTTGAGCATTTGTTTGATTTTAAGGACAACGCACAGCATTTAGTCGGTTAGCAACATCCCGGTCATCAAATCTGTGTTGACGATGGCTGAGCTTACTACATTAAATAAAATGTTGTGTTTTTACGCTATATGATCCTACACTGAGCAGTAAAATTATTATGACCACCTGATAGCGTCGCAGTGTTGCCGCTAGAGGGCAAGGTAGCTATAAAATAGGTGAACCGTCGGTTGTATTGTGTAGTTTACAAAGATATAGGCAAAAGACGGGATTTAACTGAGTTTGAACGCGAGATGATCTGAGGCGCTCGATAAGTCGCAGGAATCAGGAAAACGGCTGTACTTGTGAATTGTTATTAATGATTTCAGAGAATGATCTACTAAGCACATGACCTGTTCTCAGCGTCATTCTTGTGGTCACCACGCCCCCGCTGTCCCCTCTTTTTGAGGGATTTCGAACAAAAATGCTGGTGGGAAACCAACTGAATGAATAGCCATCACAGGCTATTTCAATGGTCGAGCTGAAAGGAGACTTGCCAGAGTTTTCCAGTGCAACAAAAGAGCAACATTGTGTCAAATCTAAATCACGTATTAACTGTGAACGTCTTAGAACAAAATCTTCGTCACACATTACACCGTATGGGCTATGGAAGCCGATGATCTGTTTCAAAACCTCTACTGTCAGCCTTGAGAGCAGACGTCTTCAGTTCGCAAAGGGGCACATGGATTGGACAGTAAATAACTGTGGTCTGATGAATCGATATTTCAAATTCACCATGCAGATGGCAGGGTTTGAATATGGAGAAAACAGCACGAAACCACGGAACCCAACTGCATTACCACAACACTTCAAGCTGGTGGCTGGAATATTATGGTTTGGTTGATGTTTTCTTGGCATGGTACGTGTACCGTGATTCCTCTGAAACAATGTATGAATGCCCGAGAGTATTTAAGTACTGTCGCAGAGGAAAGTACATTGGTAAATTCCAGCTGGGAATGTGAAAATCCAACTAAATCGTTCACCAAGCGAGCTATACCTCCGTCGCTCACTCGGCTAATGATCTAGAGGGGAAATGGAGAAATCAGGATAGGAAATAGGATAGCGGTAACCTAGGCTTAGTTGTTGGTATGTCGCCGCACTCCAGTCAATTAAAGGTCGAATGAAGAATAAAGAAGGTTTAATAAAAAAAGATGAAGGTTAGACAGACTGGCGGATAGCACCAGGAGTCACCGACCCGCTTGATGGTAGATCAGTCTCTGCTGTCGCCAACAGCTCTGCACAGAGGGTAGCCATTCAAACCCCTCCACCTGATCAGGACGTTTCCTCCAATCAGAGCTTTTGGCGAACGGAATATTTCCAGCTCCGAGCTCAGCGGCGCACAGGTTGAACGACTTTAAGCTGCTGACAGGTCAGCCTACGCAATACGGAAAATATTTACTCAGCTGACCACATATGGGTCCCTGAACCAGGAAGAGACTAAATTGCATTAAGAAATATACTCTGCCAGGGCTGGATACTTCCAGCAGGACAATTGTCAGAAAGTTGTCGTTTACTTCAGATGGTTCGAACAGTATGAGGGAGACTTTACCTTGCTTCGTTGGCCTGCACAATCACCAGATCTTAATCCAATTAAGAACTTGTGTGATGAGATCGAACAAGCCATCAGGATCTAGTACCATCGAATCTCAAGGAATTGGTCAGTGCAGTTCTTCAGATATGGTACAAATTCATCCTACCACCTACCAACATCTCATAGAATTCATTCCCAGAAGAATTAAAGCTGCATTAAGAGTAAAATGTGGCCGGACATCATATAGCGGAGGTGGTAATAATAATTTGGTTACACAGTGTAAGTAATGAAACTTTTTCATTTGGTTTTTTAATATGAAGAATGTTTTATAAGTCGCAATGCAGACTGAGTATATAATAACACGGACCGCTCACACTTAATTTTATTTTTCGCAGATATGTACATGTACTTATACGCATTATGTAATGGTAATCAGACTGAATAAATGGTTCATGTATCTTGTGCTTAAATACTTGACTGTCAGAGTTTATTTTGTGTATGTATGTGTGGCATAAAAATCTAAACTCGTGGAGCAATTTTGACCAAATTTTGTACACGAATCCTTGCTACTGCATGAAAGAAAAATTGTGGGTAAAAACACTATATTACCCCTGGGGGTAGGGTGGAGGGTATGGAAATGTAAATGCTACATAGATGGCAGATATTTGGATGCGAATAAATATTTTTCGTGGTTAGTGAGATTGATAGTGTCTCTGTCGGTGTTTGTTTTTAGTTATTGTGCTTATCTGAGAAGCCAGGAGACTTCTTGACACAATTAATGGTAGTAAACAATCATAAAATAGGGGGCCTGAAAAGGCAATTTTTCAAAATGTGATACTTTCGTTGATGGTTTAATCACGTGTTGACAAAGACATTACCATCGAATTAAATACCGCAGGAAGGTAATGATAATGCCTTGTTGGGAATCGCCGGGCCCGCTGACAGGATAAAATAAAATAAATTGAAATTATTAATTCATTATTATACTTATCAAGTCTGAATTCTGCAGGATACTTCTCTGGGTCCGTTACTGTCTCAAGGTCACGTAAATATTTTCGGCAACGCTGCTTGATCTGTCTACTATCTGACTGAAAACAGAACATGGTCTTCGAAATGTTGAAAGTTGTTTTCCAACGAACTTTTTATAAGGAAATTCGTTACCTTGGCGGTGTTGTTTGTAGATATGTTATTGTAGCGAAAGTCCTTATGGAGGAATGTATTAAACATATATTTTATATGCAGAACTTTCTAAAATAAAAAATTAATTTTTCTGATATTTAGAACTCTTTGTACATATTTTAAGGTGAATCGCGTTATTTGTGAGAAACTTTTTTCCGTTTATATTTGTACAAAAGGAAGCCAATCACATTATTTTCTCCTTCCCACACAAACTTAATAATAAAAAAGGAATTTGTTACCTCCCGCATCATTTCCATAGAACTTACTCATTCTGCGTTGCGGCCCTAAGCGACTTAAAAATCAATTAAAGCTGGATACAAAGAAATTTCCATTGTTTATTTTCAGACGCTTGAAGAAATGTCCGGGAATCACATCATTTGTAGATTACATTACCTTTAGCAGAGAAAATTCTGTTGAACTCGCATATCCGACAGTATCAAAATGAGCGCTTAGTCCGCATCCAGGTTTCCCGGAATTATTTTATATTTTTCCATTCATGGAAAAGTACTTTTGGCTTAATGATTTTTATTGTGAATAGAATGAAATATGAATTCTCGAAGAAGACATTGCTTTTTTTGTATAAAACAATGGATTTCGGTATGTAGCCAATGAATGGAGTGCTGAGAGCACTATAGTGCTTTTCAAATCGGAATTGTTAAGTTCTCTATTTGGCCGACGACCGCTATCCACTCAATCACCACTCTCCCACTCTAAACAGCTACAAACATCATTGATGGTATTGCTGCTGCTTTTCAAGTTATTTGTTGTAAGTGAAAAAAGTTAGAATAGTAGCAGAGAGAACAATTTTAATCCGTATTGTTCAACGTTTGCTAATTGAATAGACTCCACAACCTTCAATACATACACAATTAAATTTTTAAACGTGAATATTGTTTTCAAAAAGCTTTAAGAGTATTATAAATTAATTGGTTCATAGGTAAATTGTAAATAATTTTATTGTTGGTAGGATTATAACTTCCAGATAATTTTCAACCTGTTACACCAATCAACATGTTTGTCATATATAAGTTAGCGTTAAATAATTATATATCACATAATACTATCCAGAATATTTGATACATTAGATCTGAATACTCAAGAAGAATTCTTAATTACATGCCAAATCACCCATCATACCATAAAAAAGCTATGTTTTATAATCTATAGATCAAATTATCTCATCATCCTTATTTCTATACCAATAAATAAAATTGAAGTGTGTCTATTTGTCTCGAATAGGCTCCGAAACGGCTCAACGGCTTTAAATGAAAATTTAAGGGTTTTAAAACAAGAGATTTAACTTAAACATCCGTGCTTACTTCATTTTAATTTATTGCAGAAGATATTAATATAATAAATGTATAATATAAACATTTCCTCCAATACGTGCGTTTCATTTCAATATTTTCCATACTTCAGAAGACATTATTGTAAATATTTATAAATCCATTGAATTGCCACGCGACAGGCGGCGTGAAATCCAACTGCAAGTCCTATTAGGCGTTCTTATATCATTCATCCCGCTTATTGTATTGTATATATATATATATATATATATATATATATGGATTTATAAGTATTTACAATAATGTCTTCTGAAGTATGGAAAATATTGAAATGAAACGCACGTATTGGAGGAAATGTTTATATTATATATTTATTATATTAATATCTTCTGCAATAAATTAAAATGAAGTAACCACGGATGTTTAAGTTAAATCTCCTGTTTTAAAACCCTTAAATTTTCATTTAAAGCCGTTGAGCCGTTTCGGAGCCTATTCGAGACAAATAGACACTTCAATTTTATTTATTATATATAAATTTATCACAAGTTCTTTAATTTGACTGTTTCCTATTTAAATTTTTTTTTGTGTCATGCAGTGATTTCCAGTGTGCCACGTATTTAGCATCTTATAAACAGTGTCTTATTGGGTAGGAATTTGTATTAAGCTGACAATTTACTGATTTTTGAAGTACGTCATAGTCCTTATATAAACCAAAGTAAAGAATTATACTTAGTTTTCATATTAACATTATAAATTTTATTTGAGTCTGTGCTACGTCATAATGAGCAAATTAATTAGTTTAGGTGTTGAAAATAAGAATGTACGAACCACAGAACTCAGGTAATGCAACAGTTTCAAATTCAATAAAATGGTCGTATTAAATTTTTTAAAAAAGAAACGTTTTAGTATAGCCACGTAGGAAATAATATCGGAATAGGGGTAATGCTTATTTTTCGAAGTGAGTAAGCATTATATAATGACGTTTTATGAGAAGTGCTGTGTATAAAAAATGGGATTGAAGTAGTTTACATAGAAACTAGGGAAATTAAACTAATTTAATGCATGGATCTAATTTGGAAAATATGTACAACAAATATAAGAGGTTAATTATTAAATTTTATAATCCATATAACATCGTGGGGAACCCACCTTAGTATAGTGGTTTAATATTGCCTCTCAATGAAATTATTTCTGTGCATTTATGTAATATGCATGATGGTACATGGCATCTGGTGGCGTCGTCACAACTTTACCCAGCTAAGTCCAGTCGCTGCTTTAGTTTTCCAGAACCAGTGTCCTGATACTTACCCACTAATTAAGTCTTTATTTATATCATTTGCGAGCAAAGGACAATAATTGTTATCATACTCCAGTCAAGAAGAACGTTCGAGTAGTACCCGGCGTTTCTCGAGT